>OY759271.1:5252065-5497065 GCA_963662155.1 Lamellibrachia columna | reverse complement strand
GTTGTCGCTGCTCACGGCTGCCCGGTGTGACGTCAACCGGCGTCGGCAAGATGGCGCCACCGCACTGCATCGGGCGGCGGTCAACAATCACGTGTCATGCTTGCGTCATCTGCTGGGCGCGTCGGCCGACCCGGATGTTGTCGACTCGCACGGGCGCAGTGCATTGTTGATAGGAGCGCAGGCGGACAACATCGACGTCATGACGGAGTTGCTGGAGCGGGGCGCCGACACGGCGCTGGAGGACGACAAGGGGCGGACGGCCGTGCACTGGACGGTCTTCCACAAAAGCATGGCCGCCATGAGGCTGCTGCTGGCGGCCAAAGCCAACGTGAACGTGCGAGACTCTCGTGGATTCTCGCCACTCATGATCGCGGCGCAGCATGGGAGTACAGACATTGTCGAGATTCTGGTCAACAACGACGCAGATGCCGACCTGGAAAGTGTTGAGAAGGACACAGCCCTCTTGCTGGCCGCTGCGAACAGCCACTTTGGTTGCGTGCGCCAGCTAGTGGACGTCGGCGCAGACGTGAACGCCGCCAACAACCGACGAGAGACGGCGCTGCTTCATGTCGTCCATGACGTCACAACAACAGCGCATCTGTTGCGCGCTGGCGCGGACCCCAACGTGACGACTGCCGAAGGCGTGTCTCCGTTGTCGGTGGCTGTACACAACGGATACGTTGACGTCATCGCGGACTTACTCCAGGCCAACTGCGACCCGACCGTGCCCGGACATAATGGGCGGCCGTTACAGACGGCCATCTACTCGGGCTCGCTGATGACCGCCAAGCTTCTGTTCCGTGCCGTCGCCGCCCGTGGCACAGACACGCGCTGGCTGCATGAGTACTTGGACGATGAGAACATGCAGAGACAGGTGGCGCTGCACGATGACGTCAGAGAGGTGGTGCTATGGTTGAGGCAACAGCTCTACTTGAAAGAGCACGAACCGTCCAATTTAAATCAGTGCTGCAGATATGTGATCCGAGACGTCATCGGAAGTCGCGCACTTGTTCGCAAAATCGACGATCTACCTCTGCCTGTAACGATTAGAAGCTTCCTGAAATTGGATGAACTCGTTTCAGTATGCGGATAATGGGCACTGGTATATACAAACGTTAGGCTATTAATTTGTATACGATTTGAATATGTATGAATCTTTTTGTAAGACGATTTACCTATTGTCTACTTAGTTGTATATTGTTGTACGTGTGTTGACGAAATAAAGAAATAATTGTTTTCCGTTTTCCCCTGCCGTTTTACGTACGGAGTGGGGTTTACGGTGATCAAGCAAATCATGGTAAATCATGACGATATTCTTAAACCGGTATGTTCTCTGCCCTTTTCCAATCTTCTGTTGACCGGGCGGATGCAACGACTAATTACCGACTGTCAGCGTAAAAAAATATTATATGAATGGGTTCGGCCGAATTGACTACGCATTTTGTACTCGGGGGGGGGGGGAGCTGATAATCGCAGTGAAGTTGGGCATTGAAATGCGGTATCGGATTGAGCCAAACATGTTCATGTTCTATTCTACGAATACGCTAACATTATGTAAACAACGTAAACAATTATTAATATCAGCTTCTTTGATAAAACAATTAACCGCCCCGTCGTATCGCATTCACCTAAAATGTCGTACTGAAGTGAGCATCGTTTGCTTTTTTTTTAATAATGGTACTCGATAAATTCTTTTCAAATTTGTTTCCTAGCTACCATATTCCTAGAATATATTTTAATAAAACAACACAATTTAATGCAAATGTAAGAAAAAACATTGGAATTAATTAATATAATCGTGTGTATAACTGCAAACCATGTTCGGTTGTTATTTCAACAATGCATATTATTAAAATTTATTGTGATGCTAACAATGCCCTCTCATTTTGTCTACTGTGTTACTAGTTTTGAATTAAATCATGAAAGAATATGTTATTATAAATATGTTTAAACAAAATAGTAATACAATTTGTATAATAATGCAGTAATTGCTTTTATCAGTATTCTAGTCGGTGTGGTTTTGGCCTTACGTAATATAATATGCCGTTAAATATCTTAAGACACTCTTTCGCATGGGATAAAAATTCGAAACAATTACCAATTATTATTTTTATCTATCGAGTGGAAGGAAGTTGTAAGAAAAGTTGGTTTGAGTGAACTACTCACCAACATCGAACGACGGAAATATACGTTTCTCAAAGCGAGGCTAGCTAGCGCCGGAATTTCCCTTGAAAGAAAAACGCCTCATCGTACGGGAAACATGCAACGCATTAAATGTAAAAAAAACCACGGGACCGTTCGATTGCTTTCCTGTAGTGATCATTACGAACAGTTGCGTACATTTTCGGCCGATAAAGTGAAATATGGCGCATTTATCAAATGCACCGTTGTGTCGCATTGGTGCTTCCACATGGCGATCAGTGTACAATTGTATATACGAAAATATGTCTCAAATACCTGTTTATGCGCAATTGTTCTTCGAAAAAGTTCACTTTGTCAGACATTTATACTTCCAGTGGCCGATATATGATTTTATATCTGACTAATTACGTATCTAACGTCAAATCCAGTGAGAATTCAAAATGTACGTACATACATACATACAAACATACATACATACATACATACATACATACATACATACATACATACATACATACATACATACATATATATATATGTTGTTTCATGTGTATTAATTACCATGTTAGAAGCGTTCCAGGCGGCTATAAAGTGAATCACATAATTTCTGGGGTAACCACGGAAATGACGTCATCAAAACGCGACGTAATTTCCGCCCGCTTTACATAGCAACAACGAAGACATTGGTCCGACCATATAGGTACATTTGGATTAACCCGGAACATCACTGCAGGAAAGTTAACATTTCAGGAAACTTTGATAGCACAAGTCGGTCAGTGCTGACATGGTAAGTCAAGATAAATAAAAACATTCAGATTCTGCACATCATTATTTCATTTGGTAAGCTGCTAATGTGTGTCAAGAAATCTCACAATTTAAATTTCATACAATTGTGGATAGTGTTTGTATTGTAAATGCGCCTATAAACACAATGTTTTTGTTTTAAAATATGTTAGTTTTTGTTACATTAATCAAGTGCACAGTTGCAACATTTGCCAATGGCGTAACAAGTCGATCGTAAACAACGATGTCAATGCCAATGGCGTAACAATTCGATCGTAAACAACGATGTCAATGCCAATGGCGTAACAAGTCGATCGTAAACAACGATGTCAATGCCAATGGCGTAACAAGTAGTTAACAACCTTTCTTCCGTTCTTTCTTTATATTACTGTAGATACCCCGAGTATCGAGAAATAAAGTCTACATGGGGAATAACGTTTATACCACTCCCACACTCCCCAACCGTCGCACAGACGGCTGGTGTGGTGGAGTGTTACAAACCATTGCTTTTATTTCACTTACACGTAATGGGCACTTGCAAGGCTACTGATTAGCTTTTATATAAAATATAATTCACCCATACATGTGAATGGTTTTGTTTGAATAAATTAATTTATTGAACACCTTTCCGTCCTTTCCGAGTGGTCGCTGTCAAATCGGTGTATCGTAGCGACTGCGTCTTGTCTGTTGTCGCCATCTGGGGAACACATGTTATACTATATCAGTCCCCTAGCGTCCATTTCTAGAAAGATAATTAGTTACTATTTTGCTGACGTCAGACTAGTTCGGCGGGATATAAGTTGAGAAAAAGAAGACGAAGACGAATGTTGTTGGTAGCTCTTCGGAACGTTCTTTTTTTGTATAATGGCAGCCATGAACACTGTTATGAACTGCTGTTGCACTTGCCGCGGCTATCTGCAACTGTCGGGTTACATTTTGAAATTTGAGAGGAAACACCTAGGCCTAGACGAGGGGTTGGTGACAGAGAATTCGGTGACAGCCAGGCACGGCGGAAGAAATCATGATGCATCATTCACGCAACGGCCAGAGGCAGAAATGGCGTGCGACGATATCGTGAAACGAAGTGCACTTGTTTAGAAGCATTTACACTTTTGTACTACTTTTGAATAGCTTGTCGTGTCGTAGGTACGGTTGTGATTGCTGGATTGTTAAACATAGAACTGAGAAGACTAGCCTGTAGCAACATCGATTGAACAATTCTGTCGTAACCGGCGTAGACGCCGTCTCGGGTCCGTCCGTGGTCGTTGGACCCAGCCCAGGTGCAGCCTGCAGGAACACGTTCTAGACCCAGTGTTTTAAACGTGCCATGTGGTCACCCAACTTCTCAAGTCACAAATGATAATTCGTTTCTGAAGTCGATGCAAGCGGAAAAAAATGCGGCATCTTCGGTAAGTTAAATGTTTTTTAATGAAACACATTTAATGAGGCAGCGGGCAGCCGTGATAAGCACCAGACCGCTCTGGCACCCAATATCAAATTCGAAACGAGGCTAGCCATTTTCGCTCAGCAAACGCGTTGATTCAACGATTGTTCGCTTGAGCGCACTTGAATAGCTACGAGTATTGTGTAACAATGCCAACACGCTGCACTGTGTCTGAGTGTTGTCAGCGGGGAGGCTATCAATTCCCATCTGACAACGAGTACAAGGTCAAGAATAAGTGGGTCCATGCCATGGGCATGGGCATGGCTATGCAATTAGATCGCGTTGGACTCCGAAGCCGATTATATACAAGACAACGAAACTATACACGGTAATTATTAAATTTTACTTTAGCTAAACCAGTGTACATATATTGTAAATATGGGGAAGGGGTTGGAAGGATATGATGCATAAAGGTAGGTCACCCTCAGGCATTTAGTGGGGGGTGGGGTTACACTGTCACTGGATATGGCTTGTGAGTTGTGTTATAATATATATGGGGTATCTTGGTGATCATTAAGTAACGACAAAAGACAACATTAAATTGGTTATATACACAAGAAAATTTATTAAACTAATCATGTTGCATTGAATACAAAACTATTTTGATTTATTAATTATGCAGACATATATTTCACTTGTGAACTACCATTCGACACAAACATACAACTGAAATTTGCTAACTAATATAAGTGAAATAACACATGCCATCTGATACTAGTGTATGTGTTCTTCCTTCAGACACCCCACGTACACGTCGTGCATTAAGGAAAGATGCAGTACCATCAAAGTTTCATTGGGTGTCAGAGCCATCGAACTGCTCAGAGAAAAGAGCGAAACTTCGCATGTCTGTGGAAGGGGAATCGGCTTCGGTTGTCGTTGATGCTCACCGTGATGTAATGGAGGTAGTTATTGGTGATATTAACAGCAGTGTTAATGAAGACCATGTCATACCCTGTTCAGTGCCAGTAGATAACTCCTCCCAAATACCACATTGGTCAAGGCTGTCCATTGAGGAATTGAGCAATAATCCTAAGATGCTGCAGTACTATTAAGGTCTCGAGGGTTATCGCCATTTCCAGTATGTGCTGCAGAGCCTTGGCCCGGCAGCTCATCATCTAGAGTACAGGTGGAAAAGTCCGCGGAAAATATCTGGAAAACCAGCTCCTGCTCACCCTCATTAAACTGCGACTACACTCACCAAACCAACAACTTGCATATTTGTTTAACATGTCAGAATTCAGTGTTGCAAAATTTTTTTCCCGCATGGATACATTTTATGTATTGTTTATGGAAGGAACTAGACATTTCGCCTATCAGAGAACTAGTGGACACATACATGCCAAGTGGTTTTAAGCGCCAGTATGCTGACACCAGGGTGCCCATAAAAAACAGGAAAGCCCATAGCTCAACAAGTGACTTATTCAACCTATTAAAACAGAAACACACTAAAAGTACTCGTAGGCATCACACCAGGAGGATTAGCATCATCACACCAGGTTATGGAGGATCTGCCAGTGATTGCATTCTTGTGGAGCAAGGAGACTTGTCACAGAGGTGCGATACTGGTGACTCCATAATGTCAGACAAAAGTTTCAATGTGCAAGATATATTCGCACCATACAATGTCAAAGTTAACATTCCCACATTTCTGAGGAAGAAAAATCAGCTCTCTACAAAAGAAGTACTCGGTGAGAGGAAAGTAGCATGCAAGCGGGTTCATGTCGAACGTCATTGGCCTGGCCAAGACTTATAAAATTCTAGCTTCACCCATGAATGAAGTTGAAACAATATTAGGTTCTCGCATTATTTTTGTTTGCTTCATGTTGTGTAATCACAGTATGAATTTTCCCTAAAACTGCATTGAACAGCATCATTTGACAAATGATATAGTATGTGAAAATACACCCATTGTGCATTGTATTTATTCTTGACATTGTCTTAAATAGAATGTAATCAAAGTTATGTGTAATGTAGCTTCGATCTCGTTCTGATTAAAAATCTGTAAGTAAGTATATGTATACACATACGACTTGTGATTCTAACTGCGATGTGTGTCACTAGTGCAAGTAAAATTTTGTGTTTAGATATTCCTTTCAGTAGTGCTCATGGAAGAATGACTCCAATCTTGTCAACATTCTATTTACAAATATGTAATCATTTGGAACATCAATAATGACAAGGTCTACCAGTGTGTAAATTACAAGATGGCATAAAGTCGTTCTAGTAATGTGCATGTTGCGTTGCACCTGGTACATGTAGTCATGGTTTTCTTTGAGGATAAGCTTGCCGTTTTGATCATGCACCACATAATGGACTGTTGGTGGTGTGATACTTCTGTCTCTGGAAGCATAGGGGCATTTCACTTTGATTATTGTTGCCTCGTTTATCAAACGGTCCGGGGAGCAGGTAAGGTATGGTCGCTCTGAACTTATCACCAGACCACTTTTAAAAAAATATAATGATTTAAATGTCTTGACAATAAGCCTGGATAACAGTGTTTTCATATTTCCTGCCATGCTCCAAAGGCGCCGCTGAAATATTGTTGATTTGTTGGAGTCTCCTGTCTAGTTTCGTGGCATCTGTTTTATCTGTCATCTTGCAGATTTGGCCAAATCTTGATGCTGCAATGTGCTTTGCATGTTCCAGATGCCACATCGCCGTGACTGCTTGATCTCTTGTTTCCTCCTCTATTTTTGTGGCCTGTTCACACGAGATGTTCGTCACTGTATCCACTTTTAAAAAGTGGTCTGCTGGAGATTCTTCACAATAGTCATGGTCATTGTCAAATGGATGCATGTTTGCTCGAGGTGTGATGATTGTGCTGGTTCTACTGTAGATGAAGCTGCAAAACTAATGGTAGCATTGCTTACCCGTGTATATGTTGATGCATTGTCCACCTGAAGTACTTTATGTATGGGATTGAACAACAGGTGTTTACAACTATTCGACAGATCCAGGTCTTCTGACTTAACAGGTGAACCATTATGCAGGTGCCGGGGTCGGTGAAAAGAATGTACAGTCTCGGTGCATGTCAGTTCCAAATTTATGCGTTTGCCATCTGCACACTCAAGCAATGGCAAAAAAGCAGCCCGAACATGTTTGCAGTGTGCACCAGGGCCATTGCCAGCAGCACATTCACACTATGTCTGTAGAATGTTGCCAGGTTGATATCAATGTCGTATGTGGTACTTCTACCCTGTGCTGGTCCAGGCTGATATCAATGTTGTATGTGGTACTTCTACGCCATGCTGGTCCAGGCTGATATCAATGTCGTATGCGGTACTTCTACCCCATGCTGGTCCAGGCTGATATCAATGTTGTATGTGGTACTTCTACGCCATGCTGGTCCAGGCTGATATCAATGTTGTATGTGGTACTTCTACCCCAAGCTGGTCCAGGCTGATATCAATGTTGTATGTGGTACTTCTACGCCATGCTGGTCCAGGCTGATATCAATGTCGTATGCGGTACTTCTACCCCATGCTGGTCCAGGCTGATATCAATGTTGTATGTGGTACTTCTACCCCAAGCTGGTCCAGGCTGATATCAATGTTGTATGTGGTACTTCTACGCCATGCTGGTCCAGGCTGATATCAGTGTTGTATGTGGTACTTCTACGCCATGCTGGTCCAGGCTGATATCAATGTTGTATGTGGTACTTCTACCCCAAGCTGGTCCAGGCTGATATCAATGTTGTATGTGGTACTTCTACGCCATGCTGGTCCAGGCTGATATCAAAGTTGTATGTGGTACTTCTACGCCATGCTGGTCCAGGCTGATATCAATGTTGTATGTGGTACTTCTACCCCATGCTGGTCCAGGCTGATATCAATGTTGTATGTGGTACTTCTACCCCATGCTGGTCCAGGCTGATATCAATGTTGTATGTGGTACTTCTACGCCATGCTGGTCCAGGCTGATATCAGTGTTGTATGTGGTACTTCTACGCCATGCTGGTCCAGGCTGATATCAATGTTGTATGTGGTACTTCTACGCCATGCTGGTCCAGGCTGATATCAATGTTGTATGTGGTACTTCTACGCCATGCTGTTCCAGGCTGATATCAATGTTGTATGTGGTACTTCTACCCCAAGCTGGTCCAGGCTGATATCAATGTTGTATGTGGTACTTCTACGCCATGCTGGTCCAGGCTGATATCAATGTCGTATGCGGTACTTCTACCCCATGCTGGTCCAGGCTGATATCAATGTTGTATGTGGTACTTCTACGCCATGCTGGTCCAGGCTGATATCAATGTTGTATGTGGTACTTCTACGCCATGCTGGTCCAGGCTGATATCAATGTTGTATGTGGTACTTCTACCCCATGCTGGTCCAGGCTGATATCAATGTTGTATGTGGTACTTCTACGCCATGCTGGTCCAGGCTGATATCAATGTTGTATGTGGTACATCTACGCCATGCTGGTCCAGGCTGATATCAATGTTGTATGTGGTACATCTACGCCATGCTGGTCCAGGCTGATATCAATGTTGTATGTGGTACTTCTACCCCAAGCTGGTCCAGGCTGATATCAAAGTTGTATGTGGTACTTCTGCGCCATGCTGGTCCAGGCTGATATCAAAGTTGTATGTGGTACTTCTACCCCATGCTGGTCCAGGCTGATATCAAAGTTGTATGTGGTACTTCTACGCCATGCTGGTCCAGGCTGATATCAAAGTTGTATGTGGTACTTCTACGCCAGGCTGGTCCAGGCTGATATCAATGTCGTATGTGGTATTTCTACGCCATGCTGGTCCAGGCTGATATCAATGTCGTATGTGGTACTTCTACCCCAAGCTGGTCCAGGCTGATATCAATGTTGTATGTGGTACTTCTACGCCATGCTGGTCCAGGCTGATATCAAAGTTGTATGTGGTACTTCTACGCCAGGCTGGTCCAGGCTGATATCAATGTCGTATGTGGTATTTCTATGCCATGCTGGTCCAGGCTGATATCAATGTCGTATGTGGTACTTCTACGCCATGCTGGTCCAGGCTGATATCAAAGTTGTATGTGGTACTTCTACGCCAGGCTGGTCCAGGCTGATATCAATGTCGTATGTGGTACTTCTATGCCATGCTGGTCCAGGCTGATATCAATGTCATATGTGGTACTTCTACGCCATGCTGGTCCAGGCTGATATCAGTGTCGTATGTGGTACTTCTACACATGTTGCCATGGCATTGTGTTCGCAGAAAGGTTGTCTCATCCTTCTTACAGAAATGCATGAAACGGATAAACCTAAAAGAAAATTTATAGGCTCATCTATCATGTGTACAAGCCTTTTTTCTAGTCAAACTGCGCTACTTATGATCACTAGCCATGCCAAAATGAATGTCAACTGCAATAAGTATTTGCAATCATATTGTGTGTATTTAATTAAATGTGAAGCATACAGCAACATAGACCAACATACATTTGAATGTTATGGATACTGTTTAACTAGTGCATCAATATATGTATTGTGGACTTATTTAAATGAATGTGACACAGCAACATAAACCTATATACATTTGAATGTTACATGTTATGCTACAACTGGACAGTATGGTGCACTTATTTTTTATTGGATAGCAGTTGCACCACAAATGGAAATGTTTTCCATTAAAATACTTGTGTAAAAATACATATTAAGTATAGTAGTGTATCAATATTATGTGCATGTAATTATAGTATTCAAATTTGAAATAAATTTGTAACTACCTGTCATCATAAAGCTCTCTTACATTTTTGTTGATGCTGGTTCCTAAGGGGTGGAGAAACTGAGCTCCTGTGTGATGATATGGGTGGGATAATGGGGTTGCCTGTAACATCTCTGTAGTTGGCAGTCATCGTCATGCTTGAAGTCGCGGGTCATACCACCAACATTGCTGTTCTGGTCATACGCCTCCAATCTGTAAACATGTAATATAAATTAGACTACCTATAAATTAGACTACCTATAAATTAGACTACCACGCAATCTTTGAGGAAAAGTTAAACTGGCAGTGCCAGGTACAAATACAGATGTCCTCCATTATTCAGGGTAATGCATTTTCTTAACACATTATCTTACATACTTTTTACTATGACAATATATATAATATATATATATATATATATATATATATACATACATATTAATGCAATTGCCAGTTGTTCACACATACTAAAGAATAATCCTGATAATGAGCAGTTTCATTAAATCTGCTAGCTATTGTCTAAAACTGCTTCTATTCACAAGTTAGTGACACAGCTAGTAGCTCAGTTGATTGCCTGTCCATTATTTAGCATCTAAGTAGGCTATTCAACACCCTCTTTGACCCTGACTTTGGCTTTTTAATGATAGCATATGCCACGGACCAATACACATTACACTGTTGCATAACATGACGTAAGCACAAGTCAGTAGGCAACGAGAACTCGAATTGATTGAAGGATGTCGAAGACCCACTCTGGCTATGACATTTATGAAGATAACGTTAAAAATTATGTATGTAAACACCGCTGCCTAAAATGTTAATTCATGCTTATCGTATTATCGTTCACCTACCTATCAATCAACTCCTTCCGACCTGCACGTTTTACCCCTCGCTTTCCAAGCTCGTGTCAAAGCGCAGGTAGCTTTAGATGATCATATTTGCCCAATATAATAAAACTTGTGACAGATTAAACAACACTTGTAAATCACGCCTTTGGTACTACTGAAAAATACGGATTAAACGTCAGATGTGAGTGCCGGTGTGGTGCTAGCGCCACAGCGGAAAACGGTGCACGCCTCCTATATATATCGCATATTTTTGGAAAATGCGCGACACCGATGTCGCATGATTATCTTAAATATCGCACATTTTGGTCAGTGGAGCAACACCTGCTATATTGCGGAATACAGGTTTTTTACAGTTCAACATCTAATATTGCCGTAAAACCATTTACATTTGCCCCCAACCACATAGGATTTACCACTGACATCACTGATCAGTTGTTTAATTAGCCGCGCTTTCCAGATAGTGGCGCCACCTGATGCAATACTATGCATGCAAAATGGCATCGAAACGGCAACTGCATCTGCTTGATATGTGGTCACGCACTGCAGACTAAACCAGACGGTAACCGAACTAAGATGTTATTGTGCACAATTTTAATATGTATATGCTACATTGATTATATACTTGTTCATTAAAGTCCTGCAACTGCAAATCAGCATCTGTACGCGTTACAACGTAATACTAATTACTAATAGTACTGTGCCCTAGCCTAGCCCTGGCCTAGGCTATGGCTATGCAAGTACTACTACTGGTTCTACTTCTGGTGTGGCAGTTTTAGTAATACCAGTGGCAATGCCTAAGACAGTACTACCAGCCACGACCGTAGCCCTAGGCAATTATGTTTGCATAGGATGTGAATGGCCGACTAAACTAATGTTATTGTAATAAATATGTAGTAAAAGATCGTGTGATTAAGGAAAGGTGCCGTTGGCGTTGAGTTTCTGTAAGCGTACTAGTATAGGCCATAGCCGTAGTTTGTGCATGTGGTGTAGAAGACAATACTATTACTAGCTGGATAATTTCTCACTCGAAACTCTAAAAACCGTATTGGTTTGGTTGTCACTTCGTTTATTTTGACAAATAAACCCAGCACATGTTGCGCCACCTAATGGATATTAATGCACATTGACGCGTCGCTATTGTGGTTATCAGAACCGGGCAACATGGTGGATAACTGTCTTGATAGCGATGTCACGTCAGTTGAATCTGTTTGGCAACATTGTCCAGCCTAAGTTGTTCCAGAACTCCCCTTCAAATAATTACCAACAATTCATGGACCGATTTGCTCATTTACATCCTAACTCCCCAAGGCCACACTGAAGGAATATAGGCATAAGTTATGCCATCACTTTGGTGGTGGGTGGCCTTAGTGCTTGGTGCACATTTGCACTGGTGGTTGAGGCCGACCAGTGCCAGCAGCAGAACCCTGCACATTTATTCAAGCAGCAAAGACCGTGATAACAATGACACTGGCAACACAGCCATGGGTGAAGGGTATGTGTAACTGAAACTGTTATGACTAATGTGTTCTTTTGGATGGAAAAAAATGGTAATTTATTTGTTGGTTTTGTCACTTAGCCCCTCCATATATCACGTACATTAAGGTTTCAGGGTGTTTTTGTACAGTTGCCACTGCAACAAGTCATATATTATTATTATTACTAGCAAAAAGCCCATCCCCAGGACGGCATAACTTGGTAGTTCATCCGTGACGGTCATGATAGCAATATTTACCAAATGCCTCAGGCCAGTATGCAATAAATCAAGGGAACGTCAAATGTATTACCAGGAACAACCATGTCGCACGTAATGCAATACTCATTGCATGTTCAAAATGTTGAAGGTCGCATGAATTTAGACTAATGGACACTTGTGTTGGTTGTAGAATAGTAGAACATCTTTTTATTGTCTCCGACCTCGGGCCAATATGTGGGTGCGTGATTTCTACTATAATTAATATAAACCGCCCAGATGGCGCTATGTGCTCTCAATGTTTTATGCACCGAAGTATTCGCCATGCAATGTCATGCATGCGCACGTGGTTTCTGGGATTGTTGGAAATTAAAATTTTATGTAGCGAACATTTGGTTTACCATAAAACCACTAAGAACCCTTGATATATGGGGTATTTCGAAAAAATAAAGGTGTTATATTTCATTTGTGGGGTCGTAGATTGATCCCTGAAAGTTTGGTGCCCAAACTGCCACATGAACGTTTCATTACTGCTAGTAGCTACGCAAAAAAAAGGATCACAATTTTACATGATGTGTTTTACTATTGTGTTGCGATCTGCTTAACTTGTATCGCAATGCGATACCAAACAAAATGTTCCCTGTAACAGGTGGGCATGCGAGCTTTTAACCCTTTCACCGGCGCCATGTCCACACCGCTGGCATGACGTTCCCTGTAACAGGTGGGCATGCGTCAGGGTTAAAAAAATCATGATTTTAAAAAAGCGGATTTTTTATTTACATCGGATTTTTTTATTTATTTGATTTTTTTAAATCTGGGATATAGACATTTATATAGATGTTTATATTTATAAACGCTTTTAACCCTTTCACCGGCGCCATGTCCACACCACTGGCATGACACGTTCCCTGTAACAGGTGGGCATGTGTCAGGGTTTAAAAAAATCATGATTTAAAAAAAGCGGATTTTTTATTTACATCAGATTTTTTTATTTATTTGATTTTTTTTAAATCTGGGATATAGACATTTATATAGATGTTTATATTTATAAACTCTTTCAAACGTGTTCTATTCAAATCGATTTGGGTACTACCCTCCTGTAGTTGCATAATTTGTCTTGGAAAGGAAAGCATGTTGTGTGGCTGTGGCTGTAGCTGTGATAGTTATTGTTTGCTGAGAGGGTGGATTAGCACTTGTCCAGGTTCTTTGTGCTCTGATGGGTCTCTAACCTGACTGCAAACTGGTACAGTATTAAACAGTTGTAGCCCAGGCTGTCTCATTTGAGTCAACATACAGAATTGGTAACAAGCACAAGCTCTAACTGGACTTTAACTCAGGGCTTCTGACTTGGAAATATAGGCCTACTTCTCCTTTGTGTGGCTTCACTGCATTCAGAAAGTGAATAGCTCAAACATACACAAAGTCATAAAATATTTGACTATCAGGCTATCTGGTGACAATACAACTACACAAGTGTGCGCACTTTGTGGTTTTGTATTAAAAAACACACAAAACTTTGATCTCGATGCTTGTAAACAATTATTTGTGTTAAATTCATATAAATGAGTGATTAAAAAAATCTGAAATAAAAATCTTAAATCAATGATTAAAAAAAATAATTTTTGGAGTTATTTAAATCAATGATTTATATCAAATGATTTAAAAACAACCCTGGCCTGTGTGCTTTTAACCCTTTCACTGGTGCCACACCACTGGCATGACACATGAACGCTGAACTTAGTATTCATGCGATAAGATATGTTCATACTGTGTACAGTTGCTTCAGAGTGCCTCTTGAATTTTTTCGGGCCTCATCAAGTAGTAGACTGTGATCATGAGATCTTTTGTGTGCTAAAAATTCTCCTTCAAGAGTGAATCCTTAACAGCAAGTTCCACTCGGTTTGAGACACAGTGGATTGTGATAACCCAGGGGCTTCCTTCGTTCTCATTCCTACAAGAAGGCCGTAGACGCCTGTGTTCACTGAAGCTCTGTCTTCAGTGACACACACCGTATCTTTGGTGTAGCAAAAGTTTAAATTCTTGGATGTCGTTTGTAAGCTGGTCCAGAAAGAGAATCTGTTTCATCTTTTCCAGCGCTGTTAAATCATTCAGGAATGCAATGATTCCAAGTGCCAACTGATCCTTTTGTTTACCCCGGCGGTGTCCGCTATAAACAGGTTTTACTGTACGTTATAAAATTATGTTACGCTATAAAAATCGCAAACGATATATTGAGCACGCATCCGGGCAGGCAGTTGGACAAATGACTTGGTAAAATGACCTCCGGCTATGAATGTTTGTTGCCATTGTTATATAGAGAAGACGTACGTGGTACTAGTTTTATCTACGCTAATCATGAAAAAACAGGTTTGATCAACTGTTGTAGAGGTAATGTCTATAATACGACAATTAGTGGAGGACCAATTATGTTGGGCCTACTCTCGAGTGCCAAATAAACGTATAGGTCAAATAACAGTATAGGGTGGCAAAATGGTCAAATTTAATAATAGCGTAGTGCTGAATAACACTATAGGGTGGCATATTGTTCAAAACAAATATTAGTATAGTGCAAAAAAGGCACATAACTTTTAGCGCCGAAGATCTTTCACCATTTTTACTCAACGTAAAGCCAAGCCTACGCAGATCGCAGTGTATTTTCGAGTTTTTTCCTGCAGATATAGTACTACTATTAGTAGCCGCGTTTTATATGGGAGAAAAACTGGGGAAATGTCGGTTTTTTTAAATGGACATTAAAGTTTTATTGTATTGAATACCTAAGGCTAAGCCTGTTTCATGGGAAACTGCCACCAGCCGGTTGCGACCGGTTTGAGGCGCTGCGCACGGCGGCCATTTACGGTCGGTTTACATGGTGATAATGGAGTTTTAACTAATAATATACCATATTGAGCTCCTGAGAACTAAAAATTCTGACCGATTCATCTAATTATGAAAATCTAAAGATTCAGGATCAAAATCCGGGAACTGGAAGCAAGGGATGCCGCTAAATTCACGACTGTTATTCAAAAGGATGAAAACTTAGCTGTCAGGGGGAGCCACATGCAGCTCCAGTTGGGAGCAAGTAATTTTAGCACGAGCCGTAAACCAAAAAACTTAGGTAGGGTAGGTAGGGAAATATTTTTTTGTGTGATATATTTTTTAACACTACAATAAATTTATGGACACACTTTATTATTATTGCTGAATGTAGATATCAAGTAATACAGTTGGTTTAATTAAAACAAAGAATACTGTTAAACGAAATCTTTAAAAATTACAATCTGATGCAACACCCTTTCGCCAGAAATGTTCCAACTGCGATTCACAGCTTTCACATAGCCATCCCTGCTGCACCCAGCACAGATGGGAAACACTGTTTTGAAACTTTGTTTCAGCTTCACGTCTCTTTCAGCCCCGTCTGCACCACAGTAATGAGTAAAATCATATGTTCCCTTGTCCCAGGGCAGAGCTGTAGAATGGGGCTTCTATTGGGCTTGAACAGTTGATGTCCATCCTAACTACGACGACGCCATGCAGTGAGTGACTCGGTGGTGTGATGTGGCTACCACAAGTGTAGTCAAACTGTGACAGTAGCAAACGTAGTTTTCTGCCGTTCTGACAGTTGTCTTCTGCCTTACACAACTCTTGTTTTCCGACATTCAACACACTCTATGAGCAGTCGGGCTGTTTGCGCAGTGAGATGTGTCTGACGTGTCGTCCTCATCATGTTGCTTGACGTTAGAAGCAGGAGCTTTTGCAAAGTGTTTTGGTGGCATCTTGGCAGAAGTTTTGCCCCTGCTCTTGCCTGCTTGCTCCTTAATAGCTGATGCCACTTTGAAGGGACGGTACTGGCAGGATCCGGTGTGCATGACGTCATGATGAATTTACATCTAAGTACCATAACCATGTTTATGACTGGCATCGGCGAGGTAAACAACGCGTCCGTGCGCGACACGGTAATCCACGGTCCTTCCTCCGGTTCCGCCATGGCGATTTCACACTATCCATCGCTGCAGCCATACGTTTTGGCAATGCTGTCAAATGTTTCGTTTGACAGTATAAAAATTTCCGTGTAGGATTTTCACGTGGAATAAGCACTGGCACTTTATTGCGCAGACTATATACGCAAGTGCCATCTTGCCATCCCTAGCCAACGTGATTCAGCATGTAACAAGACCGCTTATTGGGTGAAATATTAACGATCCCGCCAATCACGCATGCAGACTGAAATAAGTTCAGTAGTGCACACGTCATTGAATACGCAGGTACTCGTGGGTTGTTTTATTAGTTTTAACTAAATGTAACAAAACGAACATTGATTGAAATATCAAATAAAAAGATTAGGGTCAGCCCGTTTTTCTAGATAGGGTCGGGTTACCGGAAACATACCTTTTTTCGCCTACGCCTTATCAGAAAATGTAGGCCGGCACAAATGTTTAAATCTAATAATAGTATAGTGCCAAATAAGGTGCGTATAGGGTGGCATTTTTCTTCAAATAAATACACGTATAGGGACGTTTATTCGGCTCTCAAGAGTACATGTCTGTTGTAACTGCAATAGATGTGTCAACCAGACTAGCTACAGTCACCCTAGCGTGTGTCATACATCTGTCTTTGTCCATTTCCTTCATCTTAGCGTCATACTGAAATGTTGTTGTTTCTAGCAAGTCCTCACTGCTCTTTACACAGGTCTCATCCTTTTCAGTAGTAAGAAGATCAGTGTATGGGGGTGTTTCTGACATCATTTCTACCTCTCCTTCTGGTTCATATGTTCTCTGTGATAAAGCATCTGCATTACGATTAACCAAACCCCTTTGGTGTACCACTGTGAAGTCATAGCCCTGCTGTGACATTCATCAGTTATTTAAGTGCCATGTGGTCTTTGACCACTGTGACATTTTTGATAGTTTGGTAGGTATGGGTGCCAGGCCCTTAGCCAGGGACCCGTCTGCCCATCTTGAAAATGGGCAAATGTCTGACGACAACGGGTAAAATAAAAATAAGGCATTTTTTTCTTTTTATGATATGAGATTTTTTTCATAATAAAATTGCTTGAACTGTCTTAATGACACTTAACGCATGTGGTCGTGATATAAAACATAATGATACTGCAGCTAATCTCTATTTACTGTAATCATGTACGTCATTGGTTGGGAAATGCGTTTCTATGGCCTTTCTTAGTGCCCTTCCATTGGCGCTCTCATTTGAAGAAACAATCACTTGACCCGGATGTCGTGGGGTGAGTTCAAAATGGCACCTGCCAAGCAAGAGTGAGTAAAATATGCGATATGTCAACGTCAAAGTTCAGGACAGTTGATGCCTTTTTCGTAAACGTGAATAAAAGCAGCGTCCCTGCAATTGTCTCTGATCAGTCCTAGTCAGCATCCTTTGTTATGTTGGTGGAGATCCATAATGTTGATGTGCCTGCCACTAGTAACTAAGACGCTACTGTATTGTCGCCCACTGCTGGTACTCGGCAGTGGCCAAGCGCGATCGCGATCGACTTCAAAATTGAGTCTTATTCGGGCTCCGATTCACATACATAATCGATGTGTAGGCCATACTATTGTTTTACTTTTAGTGTCAAGCATTTGATTTTGAGTGTGATTATAATCATATTTGTTCATACTAGACGTATTTGCATGCATGCATTTAAAGTCTTAAGATGCTTCAAACATTACTTCCATGTTTATATTGTAGGCTGCTGGTGGTAAACTTATGCCTAAATTAAGAATAAACCACTGTAAGGCAAGTTTGAAGATAAAATTGCGTTTATTACAGTTTAACTACTAAAATTATACAAAACCAAGTTTCTCAGTCCTTGCACAATTTGCACTACTGATCTAACTTCGGTACCTCATCAAAGTATAAAATGTCAACCAAAAGTTCAAAATACAACCAAAAGCAAAAGCGTTAAGAACAACAATAAAAGGTGAAAGAACAGATGATATTAAACACAATAATAAAGACGACCCAAAAGACGATTCATGAGAAAAATATGAATGAGGTATCATTGTGTTGCTAAAAAGACGCTTTATTACAATATAATAAGAAATAGTACATCACATCAGTTCACCATGCAGAAATCAGTAGCTGAAATTTATCAAAATGGAAAGCAAATAAACTTAAACTTCACCCTGCTGCCAGATAATTATTGAGTGGTTGTATGTTCCCAAGTCCTAATAGACAAATATAGCCACACATGTAAACTGCAAAATAACACAAAAATCAATAAAATATATCCATAAGTTTTTTTTATATGAATCTTTATGTAGAACCATATAAAATGTTGACGTTTTTACAGATTAGTAAATATAATGAAAAATGTATTCCAATTATGCTATGACATCAATGGTGTATCAGAAGTTATTATTACATAATGAAAATGCTTTGAACAGCTGAAAGTTTTATATCAACAATAATGCAAAATATAAAGATCATTATGTCAGCTTGATGCCAGTTAATAAATGATGCCACTGTTCACAAGTCTACCTACAGCTTCTTCCTACATGTATTACACTAGGCGTCCACACTACACTGAATGTCTACACTACACTGGATGTCCACACTATCTTGGTCGCTTGTGGTCCATCTTGTGGAAGCACTGTTGATGAACACCGCTATCGCACCCAGGACACCAGTATGAACTTCTTTTGCGAATGTTCCTTGCACGATCGGAGCAGACGACACAGTTCCGCTTGCGTTTGCTTGGCAGATGCTCAATCTCATGTATTCCCGGATGCGGCAATGCAGGCTGAAGTGCTGGTTCGTCTGCTTCCTCTGCAGCACACAAACTCTACAGGAGGGAGCACATGAAGTCATGTCGATTTAGACGTTGCACGAAATCAGTGTTGGCGTAATAGAGCTCGAAGCTGTTGAGCAAAGCCATGTCCAACAGGTTGAAGAAAATCTTCTTCCAATACCGCTTTGAGGGGCGTTCGGCAGACACATGATAAATTTTGCGATCACCGAGATCAACTCCCCCCCCCCCCATGTACTTATTGTAAGCAGCTATGCACTTTGGCTTCTGCTTGTCGAGGCCCGCACCTGTATGCACCTCCGTCATACCAGCTGCTGTGGCAGTGCTCAGCATCAACACTGGTTTTCGCTGTGAGTGCTTCTCTCGGAATGCGACAAGTAGCATGCCTTGACGATGATAGTTGAGGACCTCACCAACATCCATCTTGGTTGGCAGTGTTGGCAGACCTCTTGAGTTCCCCTGAACTGTCCCAGTCAGCAGTGTCCCAGCCTGCATAAGGGTTGTTGCGAGCGCTGGTTTTGTATAAAAATTGTCAGTGAACAAGTGGTAGCCCTTATTGAGAAGGTTCGCCTTCCTCATCAAGTCCATGATGATATCATGGGCCTGCCCCATGTCGCTGTGGATGGGGAAGTCTTTTCCCGCATACAATTCAACATGTAGCACATAGCCACTCTCAGCATCACAAAGTTCAAACTTTTTTATACCGAATCGTGAGTGGCGTTTGTTCGGCATGTACTGCAGGTATGCGACACGATTCTTCATCCCCACCATACGCTCATCGATAGACACGTGCTGTGGGGGCACAAAGTACTTCTTGAACGTGTGGTTCACTGAATCTAAAACTGGTCGCACCTTGCTCCACGGGTCAAATCCAGGCTGTCCGCATGCAGGCGTGTCCAAAGCACCGACGTGAAGAAAACATTGCATCATCTCAAACTTGCAGAATGGCATCACAGCATGAATGCGATGCGAACTTCTTTGACCAGTACCATGCGATGTTCTTCCGAAGAAGTCCTGTGTTGATGCAGAGGCCAAGGTAACATTTCAGCGTTGTCATGTTGATGTCATCGAGTGACCACCTCCTTTATCATCCGTGAACTGGGATGCCGTGCAATCCATCCAGCCATGTCGGCCATCACCTTCGTCGCGTAGTCGTGTGTTACGCAACACAACCTGCATCGTAGTGATCGTGAAAAGTAGCATGTAATAGTCGATGGGTGATGAGTTGCGAGGAGGTAGTTGCTGCGGTCCAGTCGATCTGACGCTGAAGTTATGAGGCACAGCGTAGTCATCCTCATCTTCGACACATAGCCACCCACTGCCAGCACTTGTGGCTGCTCTCGTATATGGCCTGCGTCGTCCGCCAATGCCCCGACCCTGTGTCCTAGCACGGGGTGCCGGTGGAACATCATACTACAACAGTGCATGAACATTGTGAAAATACTATATGAAATGATCATGTCAAAAACAATTTTGCATTCAAAAAAGTACTTTTTTCTAATATTTTGTGAATTTACGCATTTCAAAGGAAATGTTTATTGACATGTCCCTAGGCAGAACTAGCCAAACTTTACGATACAAATAAAAAATCTGATAACTAAGTCGAAGGTTTAGTTGTTAAGTGGGCACTGTTTGCTGGCATCTACTCCAGGCATGAATTGTTGTTACCTGTATGTAGACTATTGTTGTATTTTTCATGCCAAATAAATAATATTTCAATTCAATGCCAAATCATACTATGATATACACATACTGTATACCCGGCACACAAATTACTACACGCATATGTGGTAACATGGGTGATTCGCAGCACAAATGTCATGGTATTGGTCGAATCTTGATTTGTTATGGTGGACGATAATTGGCGTACTACCGCATTGGGCTCCGATGAAATGCTCATAAAAGTATCCAACAAAGATGTATCATAAAAGTATACACATAATGTTCAGTTATCCCTAATACAAGTCTAGACGTTTACCTCATCAGTGGATGAATCTGATTTGTCAGATGCTCTGGCCGATTCATAAGGCGACTCTGACTCTTCGACATCGGGTCTGCCTGTAGCCGTGTCAGTGCTGCTGCTGGTGCTCGCGACAGGAGTCGCACTCGCCTCGACACTTTGGCACGTTTCAATGTCGTCAAAATCACTTTGTCCATCAGAACTCTGATAGCCTTCAATTTCCGATTCACTGTCCATCGTTATGACACAAGTATAACGATGAAAGCAACAAATAAACGCGGAGAAAGATTTCGAAGTGAGCACATACAAGATGGCGGAGCTGAAGAAAGTTATCATGAGTGGCCAAACATCACGTGCTCGTTTCACATTGGCTGATTTGAAAGAACTCATGAATATAAATTAGCCAGCTAAAGGAGTAACAGAGCTTTCTATTGGTACCTCACTTTCCCGCGTCAGTATTTCATGAATGGAAAGATATTTTTACAAACAAGGCATAATAAAGTATGCCCAAATTTGGTTTCACAAATACCACGTGTGTGAAAATTCTATCCCCAATGGCTAGGTTTGAAACAGCTCATGAATAAAAATGTGGTAGATAGATGAATAACAGCTTTATACTGATACCACTCATTCTAGTGTACGCGTCATATGATTATGTAAAACGTGACAGCAAAATCGGCTCAAATCGGCTCGTCCGCTATACACATGGATACTGCGGGCCGATTTACGGCTTTGTCCGTTTGCAGGGTTAAAAGACGACTCAAAATATGACTTAAAAGACGACTGGCCACAATGAGGAGTGGGCTAGGACTTACATTCGCCTGTACAAATACAAACCGAACGAGTAAGCTATATGCATATCATAGTGTCCAGTGTAAGATGACACATCAACATCTGTTAACCCTATACACTCCCCCCTATTTGAGACTGATTTTAATATAATTCATTTATGCCACCTTTAAACAAGCAATAACAATGCAATACCAACACATTATATATGGTTGGAAAGATAAGACTCTACTCTATCCCATTGCAATAATTTTGGTACTCTTATCAGTGACATTTGACCTTGACCTACTTTTCAATCATGGTCAAGTATCGAGCAGTGTAATTTTATATGAAACCATAACGATTTACTAATTGAATCTTCTAGTTAGAAAGCTTTTGGATATTTATTATGATAGCTCATGAAAATACCTTTGTCATGATATATAACACTTGTATATGCTATCTGATATTTTATCAGCATCCATCATAAAATGACTACTGTGCCTCGGCATACTGGGTCTAGGCTGAGGACTGGTTTGGTGTTACTGTGACTTCACATTTTCCTGGACTACATTTTCTTGATCAGTACTAAATGGAATAGAAGGAAAATCTCTAAATTTTCGAACAGTTTTGAAGGCATTTCTATGATAAAATAAATGATTTACTAACTGGCCATATCCAACTGCCATAGCATGGATGTACCATTTTATTTCAGTAAATCATTATTTCAGTAATTTCTGACACAATAGATTGACATTTTTGCTGCAGACAATAAGACTATGACTTTAGCGTTTAATTCATACATTTTCTCCATTCACGTCAGAAAGAAATGGGTAAAGAAATGAGTCAGTAACTGAGGAAGTACATTCAATGACAATGTAAACACAAACCCAGAAGTGGTCGTGACATTCCCACACTCGCTCAACTGGGGTATGTCTTGAGACTTGATCATACAAAACTGTTAAAATAGCAAATATTTTATAATCCAATCATTACTTTGTAAAACTAACATAATCTATTTCGGTTTTGGTCAAAATCAAGGTAAAACTGGGTCCGTAATACTTAGGTCCAAAATCGGGATCTAACCCCTCATTGATCAATTCTTCTTCGTCGGTGTCTAAGTCACCCTTTTCATCACTTTCGTCGTCACTTTCCATAAGCACAGCCAGCACCTCTTCACAAGTATACCTCTTTCGAACATTAGCCATATTTTGTGAGCGTTTAGTATTTTTTTATTTTGTGTCAAACACAAGACGGCAGAGCTGGGATAAAAGTAGTTAATGACAGTAGTTTTCACGTAACGTATATTCACAACAAGTCAGTTGACAACAGTTGTGGTACAATATAATAATAATGCATGTATACACAGTGAAACATAAACTGTCTATAAAGTTAGCAACACTAGAATGTTTGCTAATTGTCCCAGCATGCTGTTTGCTAATTGTCCAGCATGTGTTCTATAAAAATAAAACATGTATAGATGGCGACACAATTCTAGTTGTCTATACATTATTATGTATCAACATAGTGAACATATAAGGTGACATTGGAGATACCTAAATTTACTAATATGTCTTGCAAGACAAAAAAACCACACAAGGGGAGGGCAGTATGGGTGGGAACAAGTAACAATCGATATCTTCCCGAACTATTCTGAATACGTCTGGTCGCTCTGGATTCTTGATCAGAAAAGGCAGAGGCAGTGCTTATTGCCAAACGCTGTGATTGGCTGGTTAAAAGTATAATAAAATAGAGATCTGCTTCTGGTAAACGGAACCGTCTCGATATCTCTCACAAAACACAGCAGGGGAGCCCCAATTGTTTTATAAAGTGTAGCGATCCTTACCGTGACTAGTAGAAGAAGACAAGTAGAATCATTGACATGATCGACAGCATGACATGAATTTTGCCGGTGGACGATATTCTCGGGCAAAATGTCATTTAGCAGTGCCTCTATCGGAAAGCTGATGATGTAAGCTTTCAAATGGTATATAATTGATCACCAGGGGGCAGCATATACGTGGTATAATGCTTCTTGAAGTTACCGGTCGCTGGCGACCGATTCTGTACAGGGGCGAGTGTATAGGGTTAATGTACATGACGCATATAAACAATGCAGCCAAGCTATGAGACGTCAAGAAGTACAGCTTAGAATCACTCGCATAGATAAGAGTTATCTACCATGACCAGGGCATGAATTAAATTGTTGCAGATTAATAGGTTCACACCTGGCATGTAGGTGACTTGAGCTTAAATTAAAATCTCTCGGATAACAGGTACGACCTGGCACATTTAGTGAGGAGCCGACTGATAATAGTATAAACCTGGCAACATAAGTGACCAGGGCCTAATGAAGATATAACTGATAACAGTATAAACCTGGCAACATAAGTGACCAGGGCCCAATGAAGATATCACTGATAACAGTATAAACCTGGCAACATAAGTGACCAGGGCCTAATGAAGATATAACTGATAATAGTATAAACCTGGCAACATAAGTGACCAGGGCCTAATGAAGATATAACTGATAACAGTATAAACCTGGCAACATAAGTGACCAGGGCCCAATGAAGATATCACTGATAACAGTATAAACCTGGAAACATAAGTTACCAGGGCCCAATGAAGATGTCACTGATAACAGTATAAACCTGGCAACATAAGTGACCAGGGCCAAATGAATATATCACTGATAACAGTATAAACCTGGCAACAGTAAATGACCAGGGCCAAATGAAATTCTCACTGCTGAACAGGCTCATACATGTAACAGGCAGTGAGAAGCCGAATGATAAACCGATAGAATCTATCTAGGTCAATCCCTTCGGCTTCGAAGGCTGTCAACAAACTGATTGACACAGAACCCACAAGTATACTGTGCAGCGTGTGTCACGGCAAGGGTATACACAATATTGTGGCACAACGCACGTATGTAAGCGAATAATATAATAGTAGTAATACAGTAAAAACGTCTCAAAAAATTGCCACAGCTGTTTCGACCAACAATGGCGACACAACTGTCTTGTCACGTGATCGTGTTGTATCTGACCATTAAAAGGTTGTCTCATTTTGATAGCAAGTTGTGCATGGAGTAGTGTGATAAATCCCCTAGCAAAGACAAAGGCACTTCTGTCTGTTTACAGAAGTTTGTATTTATGTCTCCACTTATGAAAACAATACTGACATTATCAGGGCCTTCCAATGCATGCGCAATACATACTCCCCAATATTGACATAATGTTTAACCATAACATTTTGTATGTAAAGCAGGCCTGTACTAATTGGATTAAACCAATTGTAATTAATTCTTAATGTAAATTATGTATTTTGACAGCTGCTTTCTCATCTTGTGACATCTTCTAAAGATCAATAATTTGTTAATAGCTTGATCAGTTTTGTTTAGAAAATAAAACAATAATAACATGTATCCAGGCCTTCGGTGCGGATACAATCTGGATTATTTATCCATGCACATTTTATGTCTGTCTTGCTGACACGATGATATCAGGAAAGAATAGCTGTCATTTATGACTATTATATAAAACATTGTGATTGTACCTCCCCCGGCAATAATGATTGTAATTGCCTTACTTGTAACCATAATATTTTTTTATCGAATAACATTCACGTTTGCCAAATCAGTGAGCAACATAAGTGACCAGGGCCCTATGATGATATCACTGATAACAGTATAAACCTCGCAACGTAAGTGACCAGGGCCCAATGAAGATATCACTGATAACAGTATAAACCTGGCAACATAAGTGACCAGGGCCCTATGATGATATCACTGATAACAGTACAGTCGCGCCTCGTTATAACGCGGAAGTCGGGGTCCACGACTTCGGACCGCGTTGTAAGCGAGGCGCGTTAGGTGTTCTCATATCTGCCACCAGGGAGCTACTAAACAACGGCGACCGCCGCCCGCTGCACCAAGTCCATGAACCCTGTCGAAGCCCTGTGTGCTTGCAGCATTGTCTTATACGGCAATATGCAGTTTATGGAACTTATTAACCGTGTATACTAGCATCAACGTGTATTATTTTTAAATGTCACACCCTCTTGACTCTTGAACTGAATAAAACACATGTACGTATACCGTTATGGAATATATCTACTACGATGATGACTGTACTGGACCAACAGGCCTACGAATCGAAAATAATAACCTGGACCTGAGCAGCCGAAAACGTATATGATTTGACAAACGTAGCATGCAAGCTGATAAAACACAGAAAAAGACAATAGGTAGAATTAATAATTGTTTCACTTCGTCTTTCAACCGATCTCGACCGAAGCATAAATTTATTACGCACCACTTAACATCGATTCATCATTTCATATGTGGATGACGAATTCGTATTTTCGCCACCGGTAGCGCCTTGGGTTAGGAATTTGGCATGTTGGTTTCGCGTCGCGAAAACGATTAAATTTACGATGTAACGGAAGCATGTAATTTCACCCAAGTGTTATATTGGTACTGCTTGTTAAATGCATTTAAAACGGTTGATCTGATTCTTACGTGAGGCATATTTGTGAATCTCGATTGCAATTTACAAACCGTCGAAGCGAAGCCAGCAACAGGGATTGATGTCGGCGGCAGCGCAAAACAAACAACACGTTGATACTCGTTCATTGACATTGTTCACCTAATGTTTCATGAGAATTGTCAAAGCAATTCTAAGTAGGTTTAAGCGGGCCCATTTGACATTTCCCCCTTGCGGCAGAAATTCGGGGTCCACGACCGATCGCGTTATATCCGAATCCGCGTAATAACGGGGCGCGTTATAACGAGGCGTGACTGTATAAACCTCGCAATGTAAGTGACCAGGGCCCAATGAAGATATCACTGATAACAGTATAAACCTCGCAACATAAGTGACCAGGGCCCAATGAAGATATCACTGATAACAGTATAAATCTCGCAGCATAAGTGACCAGGGCCCAATGAAGATCTTACTGATAACAGTATAAACCTGGCAACAATAAGTGACCAGGACCAAATGAAAATATCAGTGATAACTGTATAAACCTGGCAACATAAGTGACCAGGGCCAAATGAAGATTTCGCTGATAACAGTATAAACCTGGTAACATAAGTGACCAGGGCCCAATGAAGATATCACTGATAACAGTATAAACCTGGCAACATAAGTTACCAGGGCCCAATGAAGATGTCACTGATAACAGTATAAACCTGGCAACATAAGTGACCAGGGCCAAATGAAAATATCGCTGATAACAGTATAAACCTGGCAATAGTAAGTGACCAGGGCCAAATGAAATTCTCACTGCTGAACAGGCTCAAACATGTAACAGGCAGTGAGAAGCCGAATGATAAACCGATAGAATTTATCTAGGTCAATCCCTTCGGCTTCGAAGGCTGTCAACAAACTGATTGACACAGAACCCACAAGTATACTGTGCAGCGTGTGTAACGGCAAGGGTATACACAATATTGTGGCACAACGCACGTATGTAAGCGAATAATATAATAGTAGCAATACAGTAAAAACGTCTCAAAAAATTGCCACAACTGCTTCGACCAACAATGGCGACACAACTATCTTGTCACGTGATCGTGTTGTGTCTGACCGTTAAAAGGTTGTCTCATTTTGATAGCAAGTTGTGCATGGAGTAGTGTGATAAATCCCCTAGCAAAGACAAAGGCACTTCTGTCTGTTTACAGAAGTTTGTATTTATGTCTCCACTTATGAAAACAATACTGACATTATCAGGGCCTTCCAATGCATGCGCAATACATACTCCCCAATATTGACAGTTAAACGACATAATGTTTAACCATGACATTTTGTATATAAAGCAGGCCTGTATTAAATGGATTAAACCAATTGTAATTACCATGCAATGTCTACGTAAGTAAACCTATAAACGTGTTAGTAAGAAGTAACAAACAACTTAATAAAAAAAACTGGTTCATTGTTTGAATAGTATATGAAAAATGCCTTAATTCAGTCTGTGAAGTGCAAACAAAATGCATAACATGAACACACTGAAACAAACATTATACAAAATTCTTAATTATTTATACCTTTTGGTTTGGATAACTCACTGTATATATGTCTCCTGTCATCTTCAACAACTGTGCGAGACAAGGCCCTAAATGTGGAATTACCTCATGAAATAATTTTTATTCATTCTTAATGTAAATTATGTATTTTGACAGCTGCTTTCTCATCTTGTGACATCTAAAGATCAATAATCTGTTAATAGCTTGATCAGTTTTGTTTAGAAAATAAAACAATAATAACCTGTATCCAGGCCTTCGGTGCAGATTCAATCTTGCTGACATGACGATATCAGGAAAGAATAGCTGTCATTTATGAATGTTAAATAAACCATTATGATTGTACCTCCCCGGCAATAATGATTGTAATTTCCTTACTTGTAAACACAATCTTTTTTATTTAATAACATTCATGTTTGTCAAATCAGTGAGCTCCCAGATAGTAGAAAATAAAAGAAATTGAGAGAGGTTTATTTATAAGTTTTTAAGATCATTTATACAGCACAGTGAGTACACTCAAAGTTACATTATAAGCAAAGAAGTAGAATGATTCAGGGAGGCCTGTGCTAAGACCTAGAAGAGCGCTATCATACAGACCTCCGTGTCATGTCAAGTCATGATGAAAAGTATCATGAAGGATGGATTATATTTCAGAAATGATACAAAAGTATTTTCGCTGGTTTCCACAGCTCGCAGACAAAAAGGAAAATGTGTTGGATTCTCCAAATGATATAAAACAATATCATGCTTCTCTACCATTTCATTTGTGTGAGCTGACCATTCCATATTCCTTACAAGTACCCATCCATACAGCAGCGCAGTGGCTACATGATGACATTCGTACATCCATCCATCCATTCACAAGACAAGTTGTCTATTCTATATGAATTATTGAGATCAATCTGAAACAATAAAGAATTGGTAATACGGACATAAAGATGACAAACTGTGTATTCAGTATGGCGTTTATTAACGTTCAGTCACTATTACGACGATAGGAGAGTCAGTTCCATTTAGCACTGATTAATGTCACACAGAATCATCATCATTGTCGTCTCCTGGATCACCGACTGCCGCTTCTTGCAAATAATCTCTGATGCGGCTTGTGATCGGGAGAGACTATTATTTATTATGAAGTATGGCTTTTATTAATGTTCAATCACTATTGTGGCGAAGGTTGTAGATGCACAGTTTTCGACTATAGTACATGAATGACACATCATTACTAGGTATTTAAAGAATGCTTTGTAGGTCGAAAATGTTTCCTTTTCTTTAGTAGCTCTAACTTTGTCTGTGGTCTTAGACTTCTGAGCTAGTTCTTTGCGAGTAAGATGCATTTCGTACTCCTCTCGAAATGCGTCTTTATCGTGTCCTTCCAGCATCATGAATTTAGAGCATTTCTGGCATTGATCTTTCCTCGGATGAAAGAACGATAAGTTATACTCATTGCAGAATACTCTACGATATGTAATTTCTCCAGCCGGTATGATAGATTCATCACTTGTTTTGTTTGCACGGGTATGTCTACCACATTTATCTTCACCTAGAAACGGTCCTGTATCTCCTCTTCCTTGCCGAGCCGTGTTTAAAGGGCCATGACTTATGTCAAGTGTTTTCAGAAAAAAGTTTTGGCATACACGAATAGCTTCATTGTTCTTCTGAAATGAGTAAAGTACAGTGTGCAACTTCCTTCGCTTACGTTCGCCCCTTGCACACTCTCACTGGATATCAACATGTGTTGTATTGGACAACTTCCTTCGCTTACGTTCACCCCTTGCACACTCTCACTGGATATCAACATGTGTTGTATTGGACAACTTCCTTCGCTTACGTTCGCCCCTTGCACACTCTCACTGGATATCAACATGTGTTGTATTGGACAACTTCCTTCGCTTACGTTCACCCCTTGCTCGCTCTCATTGGATATCAACATGTGTTGTATTGGACAACTTCCTTCGCTTCCGTTCACCCCTTGCTCGCTCTCACTGGATATCAACATGTGTTGTATTGGACAACTTCCTTCGCTTACGTTCGCCCCTTGCTCGCTCTCACTGGATATCAACATGTGTTGTATTGGACAACTTCCTTCGCTTACGTTCGCCCCTTGCTCGCTCTCATTGGATATCAACATGTGTTGTATTGGACAACTTCCTTCGCTTACGTTCGCCCCTTGCACACTCTCACTGGATATCAACATGTGTTGTATTGGACAACTTCCTTCGCTTACGTTCGCCCCTTGCACACTCTCACTGGATATCAACATGTGTTGTATTGGACAACTTCCTTCGCTTACGTTCACCCCTTGCTCCCTCTCACTGGATATCAACATGTGTTGTATTGGACAACTTCCTTCGCTTACGTTCGCCCCTTGCACACTCACTGGATATCAACATGTGTTGTATTGGACAACTTCCTTCGCTTACGTTCGCCCCTTGCACACTCTCACTGGATATCAACATGTGTTGTATTGGACAACTTCCTTCGCTTACGTTCGCCCCTTGCACACTCTCACTGGATATCAACATGTGTTGTATTGGACAACTTCCTTCGCTTCCGTTCACCCCTTGCTCGCTCTCACTGGATATCAACATGTGTTGTATTGGACAACTTCCTTCGCTTCCGTTCACCCCTTGCTCCCTCTCACTGGATATCAACATGTGTTGTATTGGACAACTTCCTTCGCTTCCGTTCACCCCTTGCTCGCTCTCACTGGATATCAACATGTGTTGTATTGGACAACTTCCTTCGCTTCCGTTCACCCCTTGCTCGCTCTCACTGGATATCAACATGTGTTGTATAGGGCGACAGAAACTATGAAGCCAGAGGAAATACAGCTACGCCGTAATGCTAAACACATCGTTGGTTCGCGTCTGAACAGACCATGGTACTTCCGTTTGCGACCAATATTCACTAGAGTGGGTGCCGACAAGCTCGAGACAGCTTACAACCCGTGGTTTGACTGCACAAATATCTTCAACAAGGAACATTCTATGATGCCAAATCAGAGAAACGCCTACCTGTATGACTTCCTTAACAAGTACGACGGACAAAAAATTGCAGTCCAAACTACCATCTCCATGGGGTTCAAGGGTTTGCAGAATTGCAGCAAATACATCGGTGAGAAAACAGAACCAAACAAATCGATCTTCAACACACAAGACATGCTGGAAGAAATCTCCATGCTGCCGTACAATGAAGACCACAACAGGGGTTTGACGTGCCTGACTTTAACAGCTGCCCCCTGGAGGACATGTGTGCCTAGTGTTCGGCCGAAGGCCTTCGGCCTCGCTTTCGAGTTTACCTGTGCGTCCAACATTGGGGTTTCGTCCCAACAAGAAGTTACACTCCATGAGTTCCAAGAGGGGGTGGATAGATTCTGGAGTTAATTTTCTAAGCCAAAAGAACATTGAGGTTTTATAGCCATGTGCAACTTTATTACCGTTCAAATGAAGTTCCTGTTGCAAATAAAACGTTCAAAATGCCATTCATGTGTCTTATTTACAAATATACGTCCATGACCTCATCAAGCGTGGGAGGCATGTTATCAGGCTCTGTTAAGAACCTTATGTCCCATCTGTCTGCTGACATTTTAGCTTGTTCGGGCCAAAAGTTCGCCATAACTACCACGTGAGGAGTTGCAAACACTTTCATTTGACTTACGTACTTAGTAGAAAACACTACACCATTTTTAATGCTTTCAATTACCTCGTAATTTACGTGGTCTTGCTGAGACCTGCTTAAATCAAACACAACAATGTCTTGTCCGTCATATGCGAATTTGACATCGGCACTTTTCCCGTTTTCCAGTCTCAATGCATTTCCCTCGCTCATCAGGTATTTCGTCAAGTATGTCTTGCCGCTGTTGCCTTTTTCGTCCACCATCCAAATGACTTTCCGGGGGTCCGGGGTTTTTTGAAGGTCTTCCACCAGTTGTAGCTGCCATCTCCGCCAGAGGACTTCTTTGTAGCTTGCCTTTAGTTGTTCTATGTTTGTTGCTTGCTGAAATTCACGCACAGCTTCTTCAATTTGTCTCTTGTACCGGAAGTACACCAGTACATCTTCTCCCGCTGCAATTTGCCATGCTGGTACTCCGTCTAGTCGTTGAGAAATCAATTTGTGCACAATGTCGGCTTTTTGTGCAGGGCAACCTTTCTCTCCGACGTCATCATTGGAAATACCAACTTCACAAGCAATAACACTGTCTTTTTTACAGTAAGTCTCGTTTTCAGCTTCACTACCACGTGCCATCTCAACATGCACGCGCATGTTAATTGCTTTCTTGGCAGTGGTGAACTTCTTTTGCTTCCTAAAGCGGACGTACCCTTGTATGTGTAGAGTCCCATCTTTTCCACACTCAATCCCTGCAATGAGGTAGTTTACATCCTTCATCTTCTTTAAGTTTGCAACATCTACTTCCGTAAAATTGCACCCTCTATATTGGGATTGGCGCAAAGCCTGGCGGTTGGCTAAGTATTACCCAACCGCCTATCCCAAACCCCAACACCTGCTTCCGGGACCAAAGTAAGTCCTTGATCGCCAACTTATCAATGACGACACACACAAGTTTGTAGTTATCTGGACAGTGAGATGGCTTCGCTTCCATTGCCATTGGTATGTTGCTGTTGAATCCCAGATAAACTATAGTTCTTGCCATCGTGAGTGGCTCGACTTGGGAGGTGGACCACTAAGACATTATCCTTGCAGGACCACGTCCTCTTCTTTACCTTCATATAACCAGACCGTGTCCAGGGCTGCCAACCATTTCGATTTCTGCAGAATCATTACGATTTTATGTCTTTCATTACGCCCATACTCTGAAATATTACGATAAATCGTAAATTTTCCCAGAAATAATTTCGCTCGGACCATATCCACCGTTTTACCACCCCCACGAGATGAGACAGAACTGAAATATAATGTGTTATTTTGAATCTAATCTGGAAATGTTGATTGTGTTACAATATTATTATTATATACCTGAAATAAAATTTATTTGGAAAGTATAATCTGGAAAAGTTGATGATGTACATATAATATACGTGAAATAAAAGTTTTTTTTTAACAGTTTGGGAACACAATCTCTAATTATATCACATTCCTATGATGTTTGGGTATTATTAAACATGAAAAACTATTGAAATATATATATGGGCCATTACTCTTTCCCATTTTCAAATGTTGGCAGCTATGCGTGTCTGTTGTACTTCCATCTCGTGCTCCTCGGCCGTTCGTGTCTTCTTCAGGCGTTGCTTAGCTTGGTTCCTGTTGGTTGGTTTGGGTCTATTGTGCACTTTGAGTCATACACCTTCTTTATCATTGTTTGGCAAATGATCAGGACACTTTGATGGCAGCGATGGAGATTCGTCACAGTGGTTATTGTCGTATCGGAGTTTATTGCGTGTCTGTATTTGAAAATACAAGAAAGAATATTAATCAGCAGACTGTAAAAGGCGTCAAAGATAGATCAAAATGGTTTTCTTCTAAGCAACGTGATGTCTTCAAATTCTTTATATGTTCTTTTCAAACATTTATTTTAGAAACGTACGGATAATGGAGTTGTGCAGTATGAATGAGTAGAAAATGCATGTAACAATTTAATAACAGGTTGATATATTGAAGAAACTTATGTGTTGTGCAGGTCCCTTTTGCATGGTCGTAGGGCCAGTAGAGGAAGAATCTTGTGAATCAATTCTCCCTCCACTAAGTTACACATGCAAACAGTCAGTCATGTTGACGCGTCCTGCATTCATGTAATTTCTTTTATGCAAAATAACAACACAAGTCCAGCGTAGATTGAAATAGGCCAAAGAATGACATTTAGATTTATTAATTAAGGAGCATGAAATTAGGCAAGCATACACCATCAAAATAAGATACATCCAATAATCTCAGCAAGCATGCCGGCCCCCAAAAGGTGTTTACACATAATTAGTAAATCATGCCTATCAGCTACCCACTACCAGTACTATCTGTACTACTACTGACTTATATACAATTCACATGGTATCGGTGGGGGTCACTCCGCCGTGAATTAACCATACACATACATGTACAAACAGAAAGGCTGGGGTACTCGATCCCCCAGCCAAACATGATAAATGAAAAAAGTGGGCTAACCACCCAACATTCGTGAACAATTCATAATGAACATTATGGAAGCACAACACACAATGTATAAAGGTGTTACATATCTAGACATTAGTCAACCAATAACTACTAACACATCAGACCGAGAGGTAGGGCCAAACAGCCACACAAATGTACTCGTAAAAAGTACCTGCACTAAAAACCTTGTGTACACTACTGAAAACTTAGTGGAGGGAAAAGCGTTAATGCAAAACCTCGTGTACCAAACTATAACAGGGAAAAGCGTCAAAAAATTCAAAAACTTTGTGAACTACCTCTGTCTTCAGTGTTTCACAGTGTATCCCTACATAATACACCACTTGATTTATTTATTTAGGGAGGAATGGATTTTTCAAACGGATCGGAATAAACCGAACAACAAAACTGATCTTGCAATAAAATCAACAAATTCAGCGATAACGAATAACCAGTAACAATAGAAATTCGGAAATATTTGCAGCACAAAGGTCTCGCAACGACACAAGCTAACTTGGAAATCGAGAGAGGCTGGCTCTATGTCACGTGGTTGGCGTATCCATACGCGTGAGCGAGTAATTAGGCCAATACTCTACCATAAAAGGTCTAACCTCAAATCGCCTTCATTGCCTTGTCGTCTCGCATAAAATCCTTTATGCGCCGCTGTCACATAAATTCATTTATGCAAAATAACAACACAAGTCCAGCATAGATTGAAATAGGCCAAAGAATGACATTTAGATTTATTAATTAAGGAGCATGAAATTAGGCAAGCGTACACCATCAAAATAAGATACATCCAATAATCTCAGCAAGCATGCCGGCCCCCAAAAGGTGTTTACACATACTTAGTAAATCATGCCTATCAGCTACCCACTACCAGTACTATCTGTACCACTACTGACTTATATACAATTCACATGATATCGGTGGGGGTCACTCCGCTACTAGGTCACCCTCTGTGACCGACCCCCACCATAATTATAAACACTGGCAGCTATCCTCCATTCCCTTGCGCGTGCAGGTAGAGATGCAGCTGTTGACCCCGCCGCTGTCAGGGCCTCGACTGCACTCGACTGCTTACTACTGTGCTTAGATTGCAACCACCGTAATACCACTACATACTGACACCAGTTTAAGCTGTTGACTCATTGTACCAGCAACAATTACAACACTCTCCAGAGTATCGGCGACAATGTCACACCATGCACCTACAACATATAAGCGACAGTACTGATACATGTAGATTGATGGCCGCTTCCAGCAGGCCATCCATGGGGAGCAACCTAGCCAGCCCCTTGACCAATTGTTGAAGGTGTGGTGTAGAAGCAGCTGCTGCAGCCCCCTGCTGGCTCAATGCGCCACCAGTGTCGCTGCCTGATTGCCACTTGTGGCAGCATCCGTAATTATTAATTGTGGTACCCAGGACCAGCTGTGTCATTACATATCATGAACTAAACATTAACGTACGGTCACCTATATTATCATGAAAATTGTTCCATTTACATTATATGGCTTAAATAGAACATGGAATGCAAAAACTTCTCCATTTGCCGCACGGAATATAAAGGGGTCTATAATTGTGCCATTTACACTGCATGCCTTAATAAAACTTATACTCCAATTACAATGCATGGACATAAGAAAACAAACATATTTACATATGTTTTCTCCCTGCAAGGGGTAACAAAACTGTTCCGCCTCGTCTGCACGGATTAGTAAAATTTCAGTAATTTGTCCACTTCATGGATTCACCCAATTTTCCATATACACAGCATGGAATATAGAAACTCCTCCGTTTCACCGCACGGAATACAATTGTGCCATTTACACCGCATGGAAATAAACCTCCATATCAATTCTCCGCTTACACCGCACAGAATACAATGGTGCCATTTACCTGCATGGCTTAACAAAGGTTAGCGTTCATATACACCGCATGGAAATAACAAAACGTCTCTATATCACTGCATGTATTACCCAAATATACATCCGCTTACTCACTGCCTGGGTTAACAAAACTGTTCCGCCTGCAATGCACGGATTATTGAAATTTTCAATAAATTTCCTATTGCATGGGTTAACCCACCATCTCCGTGTACACCGCACGGACTACCGAAACTGCTCCGTTTCCACCGTACGGAATATAAATGTGCTATTTACACCGCATGGCTTACCATAAGTTAATTTAAATTTACATTGCATGGAAATAACAGAACCTCTCCATGTCACTTTCCGTTGTCACGGCATGGACTACAGAAATTGCTCCGTTTACACCGCACGGAATACAGTTGAGCCATTTACACCTCATGGCTTACCAAAAGTTAATTTCCATTTACACTGCATTGAAATAACAGAACTTTTCCATATCACTTTCCGTTTTCACCGCACGGACTACAAAAATTGCTTCGTTTCCACCGCACGGAATACAATTGTGCCATTTACACCACATGGCTTACCAAACGTTAATTTCCATTTACACCGCATGGAAATAACAAAGTCTCCGTATCACGTTCCGTTTTCACCGCACGGACTATCGAAATTGCTCCGTTTACACCGCACAGAATAAAATTGTGCCATTTACACCGCATGGCTTAACAAGAGTTAATTTCCATTTACACCGCATGGAAATAACAAAACTTCTCCATATCACTTTCCGTTTTCACCGCACGGACTACAGAAACTGCTCCGTTTACACCGCACGGAATATAATTGCGCCATTTACACCACATGGCTTAACAAAAGTTAATTTACATTTACACTGCATGGAAATAACAAAGACTTCTCCATCTACTTTTCGTTTTCACTGCACGGACTACAGAAGTTGCTCTGTTTACACTGCATGGAATACAATTGTGCCCTCTACACCGCATGGCTTAACGAAACTTAATTTCCATTTACACCGCATGGAAACAACAAACTACGCCATATCACTTCTCCGTTTACACCGCATGGAATACAGAAACCCCTCCATTTCCAACGTATGGAATACAATTGTGCAATTTACACCACATGGCTTAGCAAACGTTATCTTTTTATTTACACCCGTGACACTGCCTGGAAATAACAAAAACTTCTCCCTATCACTGCATGGATTAACTAAATTTAGATCCGCTTACTCACCGCATGGGTTAACAAAACTGTTCCACTTCCACCGCACAGATTAGTTACATTTTCAATATTCTTACTGCATGGCTTAATCCAATTTCCTCGTTTACACGGCCTGTGACAGGAAGGTCAGTGGATGTCTCCATCAAGCGGTCGGTTGTCGGCCAAGGAGGATCCACCATGCCAGTATCCTGACGACTCGATGACGGCACTGGCTCAGGAGCCACGGAAGTCGCCGCTTGACGAGCACTGGAGGCAGAGTGAATATCGGCTTGTCCACTCGTCGAGGGCACAGGTTAAAAGCTGGCCGGACGACCGGATGACTCGATGGAGCCACTGCGGATGATGCCGCCACCTGCGATCAACAGAGGCTGATGCAACCGCGTCATGACCACTCGTAGGACTTACCTGTTGCAGCGCTACACGCAACAACTCCCGCATCACGCGCATCTCATGATGAAGTTGCTCCGTTGCTGTAACATTTACTGTTCCAGTTGAACACTGCACCCAATCGTAGTAATGTGAACCTTATGTACGCTGTGTCATTACAAACTAGGGACCACAGTTAACCCTTGACCAACATTATCCACTCACATACTACAACGATACCCGCTCCGGTAATCCAACTGTATGGTGGAATCAGACAAATGAAAATTATCATGCCCTGTACACCGTAGGGACGAATAATGTAAACCGGTCATTTACCCCGAATGGCGGAATAATAAAATTACCATGCCATGAACATTACGGGGACCCATATTATCGTCAGACAAGTTACACTGTATGGTGGAACAAGAAATCAAAATTAACATGCACTACCTAGCATAGGAACGATAACATAAACCGACCATTCACACTGTATGGCGGAATAAGACAATTAATGATTACCATGCCCTGTACGCTGTGGGAAACACCATCACAGCCACCATACCCACCTTATAGCGGAACAAGATAAATTAAAAGTAATCTGCCCTGTACACCATAGGGCCAAAGAACATAAACCGACCATTTACACCGTATGGCGGAATAAGAAAAAATAAAAATGCCCTGTACACCATAAGGCCAAAGATTATTCACCAACCATTAACACTGTATGGCGGAATAAAATAAAAAATGCCCTGTACGACATAGGGCCAAAGAACATAAACCGACCATTTACACTGCATGGTGGAATAAAAATGCCCTGTACACCATAGGGCCAAAGATTATACACCGACCATTAACACTGTATGGCGGAATAAAATTACAAATGCCCTGTACACTATAGGGCCAAAAATTATACACCGACCATATACACCGTATGGCGGAATAAAAAAAAAAATGCCCTGTACACCATAGGGCCATTCCTCTAGTCCGACCATTTACACCGTATGGCGGAATACAGAAATTAAAAATGCCCTGTACACCATAGGGCCAAAGAACATAAACCAACCATTAACACCGTATGGCAGAATAAAGTTAAAAATGACCTGTACACCATAGGGCCATTCCCCCAGTCCGCCCATTTACACCGTATGGCGGAATAAGAAAATTAAAATTAACATGCCCTGTAAAATGTAGGGACCACGTTCATAGTCCAACTATTTTCACTGTATGGTGGAATAGAACAAATTAAAAATGAACATGCCCTGTACACCGTGGGGAACAATATAATAATCCGACCATTTACACCGTATGGCGGAATATAACAAATGAAAATGAACAAGCCCTTTACACCGTAGGGACCAATATAACAATCCGACCATTTACACCGTATGGTGGACAGGAGAGTAGTAAAGTGAAAAACATCTGCCCTGTATACCATAGGAACCAAAATCTTGACCTCAACGTCACTGTATGGTTAAATAATACCCGAATAAAGCTACCAGGCCCATCACACCCCAAGGAGTAACCTCAGAAATTACCCATGCCACCTGCAGGCGTCATAACCATAAATTAAGAGATTAATATGCCCAATACAGCGCAGGGACCACAACCAAGTGAAAAACTAGCACAGCCTGAATTAGTAAATACAGCTGATGTTCGCTGAGAAGGGACTATGCTAACCATCACATAAGATGTGCGCCGGGTGAGGAACGAACTCACAACCTCCGCATATCTCAGTCTGCCACGCCTGTTGCCAGGCGGTACTGTTTATAAGTACGGCACGCTAACCGACTGTGCCACCGGGGCCAAACCCTGGTTCTGTTCCATAGTGGTAACCGTACCGCCCCGATAGCCTTCAAAAGTGATCCGACAATCCAAACCCTCACGGAAAGATCTTGGTGCAAAATCTACCTCCGATGCGACAAGACGCTCCAACCAGTAAACGTGGCTATCGCCCGGAACTAAAACCTAAGGTTTAGTAGCCATCGTCTGGATAATAATAACAAATTATGCGTAAACGACTGACGATTACCTTTCGCAGTCCAAGGGTCGGAGGTAACAAAATGGCGGATGATCGGCTTCCTTCTTTGCAGCAGAAACTCACCTGAACACACTAGCGAAAAATATCCGATAAGATTGAACACAATAAACCGAAAAACAAAACTGATCTTGCAATAAAATCAACAAATTCAGCGATAACGAATAACCAGTAACAATAGAAATTCGGAAATATTTGCAGCGCAAAGGTCTCACAACGACACAAGCTAACTTGGAAATCGAGAGAGGCTGGCTCTAGGTCACGTGGTTGGCGTATCCATACGCGTGAGCGAGTAATTAGGCCAATACTCTCTCTACCATAAAAGGTCTAACCTCAAATCGCCTTCATTGCCCTGTCATCTCGCATAAATCCTTTATGCGCTGCTGTCATATAAATTCATATATTTTCACTTTAATTCCTGTGAAAAGGTGTTGATGTCAAAATAATACTGATCACATCAAAGACAGATCAAAACTCAAACTCTGTATATTCTTTGCATTCCTTTAGTTTTTAAACCTACAGAGAAAGGATTTGTGCAACATGAATAAGTAGAAATATACATAAAACAGTAACTGTTGATATCAATTCTCCCTCCATTAAGCTACACATGCAAACAGTCAATCATGTTGAGGCGTCCTGCATTCCTGTAATTTCTTATATTTTCACTTTAATTCCTGTGAAAAGGTGTTGATGTCAAAATAATATCGATCACATCAAAGACAGATCAAAACTCAAACTCTATATATTCTTTGCATTCCTTTAGTTTTTAAACCTACAGAGAAAGGATTTGTGCAGAAAAATACATATAACAGTTGATATATAGAAGAAACCTATGTGTTGTGCAGATGCATTTTGTATGGTCGTAGGGCCAGTCGAAGAAGAATCCTGCGAATCAATTCTCCCTCCACTAAGCTACACATGCAAACAGTCGATCATGTTGAGGCGTCCTGCATTCCTGTAATTTCTTATATTTTCACTTTAATTCCTGTGAAAAGGTGTTGATGTCAAAATAATATCGATCACATCAAAACTCAAACTCTGTATATTCTTTGCATTCCTTTAGTTTTTAAACCTACAGAGAAAGGATTTGTGCAACATGAATAAGTAGAAATATACATAAAACAGTAACTGTTGATATATTGAACAAATTTATGCATTAGGCAGGTTCTTTTTGCATGGTCGTAGGGCCAGTCGAGGAAGAATCCTGTGAATCAACTCTCCCTCTACTAAGCTAAACCTGCAAATTGTCAATCATGTTGAACCCCCTGCATTCATATATTTTCTTATATTTTAACTGTAATTCTTATTTTTTTTTAAATTCTATTTTCTTTAAAAATGGTGTAGAGGTTTTTGCAATTCATCACATTTTCATGATTGTGGTACAGTGTGAGTCATAATAATTCCGTAATTACGTCGACAAAATCGGCAAATTGCGTTACATATTGTTGAAGCTCAGCAGTTGTTAATTTGTGTTAACTGAAGTCAGTAGATGGCGCCACCTGAAATGTACAGATGGGCGTATCTCTTCATGGTAGGGTCATTGTCTTGATCTTGGTGTTACATTTCAGACGTTCCATGTTGTTGAAATTGGATCAGCGATGCTCCTGAAGACGGGGATCTTGGGAGATGTTTCGCAGCAGCAGCAGTGTCTAGGGTACAGCTACCCTCGAGTTTGTCATGTTGATGGTTATTGCTGTCACTTCTACTGAAATCTCATCAATCTTGCTGCATGTTGCAATCTCCGGCAAAGGTTTCTGAGTCCACCTGGACGTTGTGTCCATCTCTGGCCCCAAGGTGGTCGACAGGTCGCTGCAAACATTTATGCTGTCAATCCACAAACACAATTATATCAAGTGTTTTTTTGTTTACGGTGTCTTTTTATATTTTAACTTTAATTCATATATTTTCTAAATTGTTTTTATTAATATTAATCAGCAGGCTGTGAAAATGTGTTGATGTCGAAATAATATCGGTCACGTCAAAGACAGATCAAAACTCAAACTCTTTATATATTGTTTGCATTCCTTTAGTTTTGAAACCTACGGAGAAAGGATTTGTGCAGAAAAATACATATAACAGTTGATATATAGAAGAAACCTATGTGTTGTGCAGATCCATTTTGTATGGTCGTAGGGCCAGTTGAGGAAGAATCCTGCGAATCAATTCTCCCTCCACTAAGCTACACATGCAAACAGTCAATCATGTTGAGGCATCCTGCATTCCTGTAATTTCTTATATTTTCACTTTAATTCCTGTGAAAAGGTGTTGATGTCAAAATAATATCGATCACATCAAAGACAGATCAAAACTCAAACTCTATATATTCTTTGCATTCCTTTAGTTTTTAAACCTACAGAGAAAGGATTTGTGCAACACGAATAAGTAGAAATATACATAAAACAGTAACTGTTGATATATTGAACAAACTTATGCATTAGGCAGGTTCTTTTTGCATGGTCGTAGGGCCAGTCGAGGAAGAATCCTGCGAATCAACTCTCCCTCTACTAAGCTAAATCTGCAAATTGTCAATCATGTTGAACCCCCTGCATTCCTATATTTTCTTATATTTTAACTAATTCTTATTTTTTTTAAATTCTATTTTCTTTAAAAATGGTGTACAGGTTTTTGCAATTCATCACATTTTCATGATTGTGGTACAGTGTGAGTCATAATAATTCCGTAATTACATCGACAAAATCTGCGAATCGCGTTACATATTGTTGAAGCTCAGCAGTTGTTAATTTGTGTTAACTGAAGTCAGTAGATGGCGCCACCTGAAATGTTAGTTGTACAGATGGGCGTATCTCTTCATGGTAGGGTCATTGTCTTGATCTTGGTGTTACATTTCAGACGTTCCATGTTGTTGAAATTGGATCAGCGATGCTCCTGAAGATGGGGATCTTGGGAGATGTTTCTCAGCAGCAGCAGTGTCTAGGGTACAGCTACCCTCGAGTTTGTCATGTTGATGGTTATTGCTGTCACTTCTGCTGAAATCTCATCAATCTTGCTGCATGTTGTAATCTCCGGCAAAGGTTTCTGAGTCCACCTGGACGTTGTGTCCATCTCTGGCCCCAAGGTGGTCGACAGGTCGCTGCAAACATTTATGCTGTCAATCCACAAACACAATTATATCAAGTGTTTTTTTGTTTACGGTGTCTTTTTATATTTTAACTTTAATTCATATATTTTCTAAATTGTTTTTATTAATATTAATCAGCAGGCTGTGAAAATGTGTTGATGTCGAAATAATATTGATCACATCAAAGACAAATAAAAACTCAAACTCTTTATATATTGTTTGCATTCCTTTTGGTTTTGAAACCTACGGAGAAAGTATTTGTGCAATATGAATAAGTAGAAATATACATAAAACAGTAACAGATGATACATTGAAGAAACCTATGCATTGTGCATGTCCATTTTGCATGGTCGTAGGGCCAGTCGAGGAAGAATCCTGCGAATCAACTCTCCCTCCACTAAGCTACACATGCAAACAGTCAATCATGTTGAGGCGTCCTGCATTCCTGTAATTTCTTATATTTTCACTTTAATTCCTGTGAAAAGGTGTTGATGTCAAAATAATATCGATCACATCAAAGACAGATCAAAACTCAAACTCTATATATTCTTTGCATTCCTTTAGTTTTTAAACCTACAGAGAAAGGATTTGTGCAACACGAATAAGTAGAAATATACATAAAACAGTAACTGTTGATATATTGAACAAACTTATGCATTAGGCAGGTTCTTTTTGCATGGTCGTAGGGCCAGTCGAGGAAGAATCCTGCGAATCAACTCTCCCTCTACTAAGCTAAATCTGCAAATTGTCAATCATGTTGAACCCCCTGCATTCCTATATTTTCTTATATTTTAACTAATTCTTATTTTTTTTAAATTCTATTTTCTTTAAAAATGGTGTACAGGTTTTTGCAATTCATCACATTTTCATGATTGGTACAGTGTGAGTCATAATAATTCCGTAATTACATCGACAAAATCTGCGAATCGCGTTACATATTGTTGAAGCTCAGCAGTTGTTAATTTGTGTTAACTGAAGTCAGTAGATGGCGCCACCTGAAATGTTAGTTGTACAGATGGGCGTATCTCTTCATGGTAGGGTCATTGTCTTGATCTTGGTGTTACATTTCAGACGTTCCATGTTGTTGAAATTGGATCAGCGATGCTCCTGAAGATGGGGATCTTGGGAGATGTTTCTCAGCAGCAGCAGTGTCTAGGGTACAGCTACCCTCGAGTTTGTCATGTTGATGGTTATTGCTGTCACTTCTGCTGAAATCTCATCAATCTTGCTGCATGTTGTAATCTCCGGCAAAGGTTTCTGAGTCCACCTGGACGTTGTGTCCATCTCTGGCCCCAAGGTGGTCGACAGGTCGCTGCAAACATTTATGCTGTCAATCCACAAACACAATTATATCAAGTGTTTTTTTGTTTACGGTGTCTTTTTATATTTTAACTTTAATTCATATATTTTCTAAATTGTTTTTATTAATATTAATCAGCAGGCTGTGAAAATGTGTTGATGTCGAAATAATATTGATCACATCAAAGACAAATAAAAACTCAAACTCTATATATTGTTTGCATTCCTTTTGGTTTTGAAACCTACGGAGAAAGTATTTGTGCAATATGAATAAGTAGAAATATACATAAAACAGTAACAGATGATACATTGAAGAAACCTATGCATTGTGCAGGTCCATTTTGCATGGTCGTAGGGCCAGTCGAGGAAGAATCCTGCGAATCAACTCTCCCTCCACTAAGCTACACATGAAACAGTCAATCATGTTGAGGCGTCCTGCATTCCTGTAATTTCTTATATTTTCACTTTAATTCCTGTGAAAAGGTGTTGATGTCAAAATAATATCGATCACATCAAAGACAGATCAAAACTCAAACTCTATATATTCTTTGCATTCCTTTAGTTTTTAAACCTACAGAGAAAGGATTTGTGCAACACGAATAAGTAGAAATATACATAAAACAGTAACTGTTGATATATTGAACAAACTTATGCATTAGGCAGGTTCTTTTTGCATGGTCGTAGGGCCAGTCGAGGAAGAATCCTGCGAATCAACTCTCCCTCTACTAAGCTAAATCTGCAAATTGTCAATCATGTTGAACCCCCTGCATTCCTATATTTTCTTATATTTTAACTAATTCTTATTTTTTTTAAATTCTATTTTCTTTAAAAATGGTGTACAGGTTTTTGCAATTCATCACATTTTCATGATTGTGGTACAGTGTGAGTCATAATAATTCCGTAATTACATCGACAAAATCTGCGAATCGCGTTACATATTGTTGAAGCTCAGCAGTTGTTAATTTGTGTTAACTGAAGTCAGTAGATGGCGCCACCTGAAATGTTAGTTGTACAGATGGGCGTATCTCTTCATGGTAGGGTCATTGTCTTGATCTTGGTGTTACATTTCAGACGTTCCATGTTGTTGAAATTGGATCAGCGATGCTCCTGAAGATGGGGATCTTGGGAGATGTTTCTCAGCAGCAGCAGTGTCTAGGGTACAGCTACCCTCGAGTTTGTCATGTTGATGGTTATTGCTGTCACTTCTGCTGAAATCTCATCAATCTTGCTGCATGTTGTAATCTCCGGCAAAGGTTTCTGAGTCCACCTGGACGTTGTGTCCATCTCTGGCCCCAAGGTGGTCGACAGGTCGCTGCAAACATTTATGCTGTCAATCCACAAACACAATTATATCAAGTGTTTTTTTGTTTACGGTGTCTTTTTATATTTTAACTTTAATTCATATATTTTCTAAATTGTTTTTATTAATATTAATCAGCAGGCTGTGAAAATGTGTTGATGTCGAAATAATATTGATCACATCAAAGACAAATAAAAACTCAAACTCTTTATATACTTTAATTTACGTGTGTTTCTTGGCTTCGACTTAAATCGAACACAACAATGCTTTGTCCATTTAGTGCAAATTTTATGTCAGCACTTTTGCCGTTCTCGTAACGTAGGCAGTCTCCTTGTGTTAACAGGTACTTTGTAATGAACGTTTTGCCCGAATTGCCTTTTTCGTCAACGTACCACACAATTTTGCGTTCATCTGGCTCGTTCTGCAGGTATTCAATCAATTTTAATTGCCACAGACGCCAATTAATGTCAACGTAGGTTTCTTTCAGCTCCAAAATGTTCTTTTCTTGTTTGTACTCAGCCACAGTCTTTTCTATCATGCGTTCGTATTTGTAGTATGCAACTACATCATCGCTGGCAGCAATTGTCACAACTGATACTCCTTTTATTCTCAGTGCTATCAAATGATGGATTGTTTCGGTGGTTTGAGCTTTGCATCCTTTTGCGCTTATTTCTGGATTCATTGTACCCATTTCTAGGGCAATGACACCGTCTTTTCTGCAGTATTTGTCATTCTCTAATTCGGTACCTCTTGCTGGTTCAATGTGTGCTCTTGGGCCAATCAATTTTTTCACAGCGTTGAACCGTGTACTCTTCGTTAAACGCACGTAACCTTGCAAATGTGGAGTTCCTTTGTCTCCAACTTCAACTCCAACAACCATGTATTTGCAATTTACCTTTTTCAGCCTGGCTACGTCTGCATCCGTCCAGTTATTCAATGTAAAACACCATCTCTTTCCATTAGCACGTTTATCGGCTGCCATTTTGTTAACGTACGTCACTTCCGTTGCATCGCTACACACAGGTGCGGTATAGTATTACCCGCACCGCCTCAACGCCTCAACACAGGTGTCCCGGAAGTGTTTTTTTATTAAAAGCGCGTAACTTTTAGCCGGGCAACGTTATTCGCGGTGCCGCGTAACGCGGTTCGCGCGCAAATCCGTTATATTAATGACGCGGTATAATTAAAAGCGCCTCAACAGTATCGCGCCTATATAAGGCGCCGCATAAAATATCTGGCACTTCATTATGGTGTATGCTAGGAGGAAGAGGGTGTTCCGCAGACGTAGAAAGCCAGTCTTCAGACGTCGTAAATTCAAGCGAGCCTTTTATAAGCGGAGACGTGGTAAAACGGTTACTAGAAGAAGGCGCCGTCCCAAAAAAGAAAGTATTTGTGCAATATGAATAAGTAGAAATATACATAAAACAGTAACAGATGATACATTGAAGAAACCTATGCATTGTGCAGGTCCATTTTGCATGGTCGTAGGGCCAGTCGAGGAAGAATCCTGCGAATCAACTCTCCCTCCACTAAGCTACACATGAAACAGTCAATCATGTTGAGGCGTCCTGCATTCCTGTAATTTCTTATATTTTCACTTTAATTCCTGTGAAAAGGTGTTGATGTCAAAATAATATCGATCACATCAAAGACAGATCAAAACTCAAACTCTATATATTCTTTGCATTCCTTTAGTTTTTAAACCTACAGAGAAAGGATTTGTGCAACACGAATAAGTAGAAATATACATAAAACATTAACTGTTGATATATTGAACAAACTTATGCATTAGGCAGGTTCTTTTTGCATGGTCGTAGGGCCAGTCGAGGAAGAATCCTGCGAATCAACTCTCCCTCTACTAAGCTAAATCTGCAAATTGTCAATCATGTTGAACCCCCTATATTCCTATATTTTCTTATATTTTAACTGTAATTCTTATTTTTTTTAAATTCTATTTTCTTTAAAAATGGTGTACAGGTTTTTGCAATTCATCACATTTTCATGATTGTGGTACAGTGTGAGTCATAATAATTCCGTAATTACATCGACAAAATCTGCGAATCGCGTTACATATTGTTGAAGCTCAGCAGTTGTTAATTTGTGTTAACTGAAGTCAGTAGATGGCGCCACCTGAAATGTTAGTTGTACAGATGGGCGTATCTCTTCATGGTAGGGTCATTGTCTTGATCTTGGTGTTACATTTCAGACGTTCCATGTTGTTGAAATTGGATCAGCGATGCTCCTGAAGATGGGGATCTTGGGAGATGTTTCTCAGCAGCAGCAGTGTCTAGGGTACAGCTACCCTCGAGTTTGTCATGTTGATGGTTATTGCTGTCACTTCTGCTGAAATCTCATCAATCTTGCTGCATGTTGTAATCTCCGGCAAAGGTTTCTGAGTCCACCTGGACGTTGTGTCCATCTCTGGCCCCAAGGTGGTCGACAGGTCGCTGCAAACATTTATGCTGTCAATCCACAAACACAATTATATCAAGTGTTTTTTTGTTTACGGTGTCTTTTTATATTTTAACTTTAATTCATATATTTTCTAAATTGTTTTTATTAATATTAATCAGCAGGCTGTGAAAATGTGTTGATGTCGAAATAATATTGATCACATCAAAGACAAATAAAAACTCAAACTCTTTATATATTGTTTGCATTCCTTTTGGTTTTGAAACCTACGGAGAAAGTATTTGTGCAATATGAATAAGTAGAAATATACATAAAACAGTAACAGATGATACATTGAAGAAACCTATGCATTGTGCAGGTCCATTTTGCATGGTCGTAGGGCCAGTCGAGGAAGAATCCTGCGAATCAACTCTCCCTCCACTAAGCTACACATGAAACAGTCAATCATGTTGAGGCGTCCTGCATTCCTGTAATTTCTTATATTTTCACTTTAATTCCTGTGAAAAGGTGTTGATGTCAAAATAATATCGATCACATCAAAGACAGATCAAAACTCAAACTCTATATATTCTTTGCATTCCTTTAGTTTTTAAACCTACAGAGAAAGGATTTGTGCAACACGAATAAGTAGAAATATACATAAAACATTAACTGTTGATATATTGAACAAACTTATGCATTAGGCAGGTTCTTTTTGCATGGTCGTAGGGCCAGTCGAGGAAGAATCCTGCGAATCAACTCTCCCTCTACTAAGCTAAATCTGCAAATTGTCAATCATGTTGAACCCCTATATTTTCTTATATTTTAACTGTAATTCTTATTTTTTTTAAATTCTATTTTCTTTAAAAATGGTGTACAGGTTTTTGCAATTCATCACATTTTCATGATTGTGGTACAGTGTGAGTAATAATAATTCCGTAATTACATCGACAAAATCTGCGAATCGCGTTACATATTGTTGAAGCTCAGCAGTTGTTAATTTGTGTTAACTGAAGTCAGTAGATGGCGCCACCTGAAATGTTAGTTGTACAGATGGGCGTATCTCTTCATGGTAGGGTCATTGTCTTGATCTTGGTGTTACATTTCAGACGTTCCATGTTGTTGAAATTGGATCAGCGATGCTCCTGAAGACGGGGATCTTGGGAGATGTTTCGCAGCAGTGTCTAGGGTACAGCTACCCTCGAGTTTGTCATGTTGATGGTTATTGCTGTCACTTCTGCTGAAATCTCATCAATCTTGCTGCATGTTGTAATCTCCGGCAAAGGTTTCTGAGTCCACCTGGACGTTGTGTCCATCTCTGGCCCCAAGGTGGTCGACAGGTCGCTGCAAACATTTATGCTGTCAATCCACAAACACAATTATATCAAGTGTTTTTTTACAGTGTCTTTATATTTTAACTTTAATTCATATATTTTCTAAATTGTTTTTAGTAATATTAATCTGCAGGCTGTGATAATGTGTTGATGTCGAAATAATATCGGTCACGTCAAAGACAGATCAAAACTCAAACTCTATATATTGTTTGCATTCCTTTTGGTTTTGAAACCTACGTAGAAAGGATTTGTGCAGAAAAATATATATAACAGTTGATATATAGAAGAAACCTGTGTGTTGTGCAGATCCATTTGGTATGGTCGTAGGGCCAGTCGAAGAAGAATCCTGCGAATCAATTCTCCCTCCACTAAGCTACACATGCAAACAGTCAATCATGTTGAGGCGTCCTGCATTCCTGTAATTTCTTATATTTTCACTTTAATTCCTGTGAAAAGGTGTTGATGTCAAAATAATATCGATCACATCAAAGACAGATCAAAACTCAAACTCTGTATATTCTTTGCATTCCTTTAGTTTTTAAACCTACAGAGAAAGGATTTGTGCAACATGAATAAGTAGAAATATACATAAAACAGTAACTGTTGATATATTGAACAAATTTATGCATTAGGTAGGTTCTTTTTGCATGGTCGTAGGGCCAGTCGAGGAAGAATCCTGCGAATCAACTCTCCCTCTACTAAGCTAAACCTGCAAACTGTCAATCATGTTGAGCCCCCTGCATTCCTATATTTTCTTATATTTTAACTGTAATTCTTATTTTTTTTTTTATTCTATTTTCTTTAAAAATGGTGTACAGGTTTTTGCAATTCATCACATTTTCATGATTGTGGTACAGTGTGAGTCATAATAATTCCGTAATTACATCGACAAAATCGGCAAATCGCGTTACATATTGTTGATGCTCAGCAGTTGTTAATTTGTGTTAACTGAAGTCAGTAGATGGCGCCACCTGAAATGTTAGTTGTACAGATGGGCATATCTCTTCATGGTAGGGTCATTGTCTTGATCTTGGTGTTACATTTCAGACGTTCCATGTTGTTGAAATTGGATCAGCGATGCTCCTGAAGACGGGGATCTTGGGAGATGTTTCGCAGCAGTGTCTAGGGTACAGCTACCCTCGAGTTTGTCATGTTGATGGTTATTGCTGTCAGTGCTACTGAAATCTCATCAATCTTGCTGCATGCTGCAATCTCCAGCAAAGGTTTCTGAGTCCACCTGGACGTTGTTATGTTTTCTGATACAATAGTACTCACCAGTCACAATTACTAAAGTAGAAGATGTTTATTGTAAGAACGGTTGAGAATAGCTGTTGATATAATTGTAGGTCAAAAGCCGGAAGTGAACCTTAAACCAAATAAGGGGTTCAGTCCTAGGGGTGTCACATATAGGGAGACCACACTAATTCCCTCCTTTCTTTTAAAGTCTGTGTCTTGTAGTAAGAGTTATAGACTTTACTTTAAAGTGACAGTCATTTTCTGGGAGTACGCCGACGTGTACTTCGACGTGGTGCGCTGTGAATCGCGGTTTGCGATTCATCGCTGTCGTCGTGATGTGATTCGCTGTCGTCAGCGTTGTCGTCATCGTCCGATGACGATCTCGTTGTTCTCAGGAAACGACGATTCCTCCAGTAGACTCTGCCACTGGGAAGTTTGACGTGATAGTCGCGATGTCGCCCAATGCCGATGATGATGCCTTGTCTGTCCCATCTCTTCGAGATTGGGTTTTGTACTCTGACATGTGTACTCAACCGTAGCGGCGGTAAAGCATGAGAGTGTTCGTTGTAGCGCTGCTCAACGTGTGCGTGTGATTGGCTACAGCGTGCGTCATAATCATCAGCTGTCTGCTGCCATTCTTTCGCGAAGGATTTGCGATGTGCAGGCATTGCTGATCGTAGTGGGTGTCCGAATAAGATCTGCGCTGGAGAAAGACCTCCGACACGAGGAGTGTTACGATACTCCAAGAGTCCTCGCTGAAAGTTTTCGTCATCCAAGTCGCCTCTCACGGTCGTTGTAGCAATAAGCTTTTTGACGGCTTTCACTGCGGATTCGGCGTGGCCGTTGGATTGCGCGAAATGAGGTGTAGACGGTGCGGCCACAACATCCCAGCGTTTCAGGAACTGCTGGAATTCACGCGACGCGAACTGTGGACCTCCGTCAGACCTGAAGCGTACTGGTATGCTGAGATCTACGAAGAGTCTTGCGCATGCGTGGATCGTGTGACGAGATGTTGTGGTTCCCTTGGGGAAATGAATGACTGCTGGCCATCCAGATAGGCGATCGACGTATACGAGGTAATCGCGGCCTTTGTAGTTGAAGAAGTCTGCAGATACGTCTTCAAATGCCCTCGATGGTGGAGATTCTGCTCTCATCGGTTCGCGTTGCTGGGAAGGCAGGCGCTCTTGACACTTGTCGCAACTGGAGACTTGTCGCAATGTCATTGCTGATTCCCGGCCAGTAGACGCTTTGTCGAGCGCGACGTTTCGTTCTGTCGACGCCTTGGTGTGAGTCATGAAGTCTCTCGAGTACTTCACGTCGTTCTGATTTAGGCACTATGATGCGTGGTCCATATAGGACTATGCCGTCATCGACTGACAACTCGTTTCGAATGTTCCAAAACGGTGCAATGCTGATGTGAGCACTACTTCTGGACGCCGGAAATCCTCTTTCCACGTTGTCGATCAGTGATTTGTAGTTTTCATCAGTTGATGCGGTCGTCCGTAATCGCTCAATCATCGGGTCGCGTAGATGATCTTCTTGGTCGCCCTTTACTGCCAATCTCGATGAGTTTCTGGTGACAGCGCTGACGTGACGCTCCACCTCTTCTTCCGCCTCTTGGTCGTCTGGAGACGGGTCTGAGACCGGGGCACGTGACAGCGCATCGGGGATGCAGTGGTCTTTGCCCTTTGTCCATCTCGTTGTGAACGTGAAGAGTGATGTCTTCTCTTTGAGGCGTTGAAGGCGAACGTTATCTACGTCGTCTAGACGGTGGCGATCGAGTATAGTGACGAGTGGTTTGTGATCTACAACCAGCTCGAAATGTTCCATACCAAGTAGTTGAATGCGACACTTTTTCATCGCCCGTGTAGCAGCTAGCAGCTCTAGCTCTACCATGGCGTAACGACTCTCGGTGTCTGTGAGGAATCGCGATCCGCACTGTACTAGTCGCCATTTCTCGTCATGTTTTTGCAACAGTGCGTAGCCCAGGCCTTTTCGTCGTGAAGCATCTGTGTGTAACGCGGTGGATTTCGTCGGGTCGAAATGTTCGAGTGTAGGAGCGGATGTCAACGCTTTCTTTGTCGCTATAAACGCTGCAGTATGCGTTTCTGTCCATCTGAAGTCGTTCCGAGATTTCAGTAGTTCGCGTAGTGGATCTGCTGTCGTGCTGATATCCGTCGTGAAGTCACCAAGTTGGTTGACCAGACCCATGAATGACCGCAATTCGGTCAAGCAGTTGGGCGCCGGGAACTCTGCGATTGCTTTTAGTTTCTCCGGATCTGTGGTGACCCCGTCTGCGTTAACTTTGTATCCCACATAGTTCAGCTCGTTTTCTGCGAACACGAACTTGTCTGCATTCAGGTTGATGCCGTGTTCTCTGCATCGTTGTAATAGTGTACGAACTCGTTCAACATGTCGTTCAAAGTTCTCATCGAAGACAATGACGTCATCCATGACTTTTTGAATATTGTTCAGACCGGCGATGGCGATGTCACCGCGTCTGCAATATTCGTCACCTGTCGAAGATAGTCCCATCGGGCTGCGTAGGAATTGATAGCGTCCCCATGGTGTCAGGAACGTCGTCAGTTCTTGGCATTCTGGAGATAGTGCGATCTGCCAGTAGCCGTGTTTCGCGTCGAGTGATGAGAAGTATTTCGACCCTGGCGTGATGTTCGAAACGGCATCTTTCGGCGTCTTCATCGGATGAATAGGTCGTCGCACATGTTTGTTGAGTTGCGTAAGGTCTACGCATAGACGAACGCCGCCTCGTGATTTTGGCACTACTACGAGCGGATGACACCATTTCGTAGGATGATCTCCTAAAGGTTTGATGATAGATTGTCTCGTCATGTTGTCAAGACTCGCTTTAACCTCTTCGCGCCATGCAACAGGAATAGTCCGTGTTGTCGAGATCGCGAAAGGTTCAGCGTTGTCTAGAAGATGAATCTTCATCGGTTCGCCCACCATCGTCTTCAATTCGTCAGTGTTGTCGAAAACATCTTGAAATTCTTCGATGAGTTGTTTGCGAGTTCGAGATGACTTGACAGCGCAAGTGGTGCCTCCTAGCGGACTGTTTATCGGCACAAGAGAGGGTTCCGCTGCGATTTCGTGTGTAATTGAACGGACTGGCTGTGGGTAGTTGTGTGGTACAATTCCCAGATCGCGACAAACATACCAGGCTAGCAATAATCCACGTTGTTTGCATATGAGAACAGTCTCTTTAGTGCTTTTGCCTGCGACGTGAATGTAAATGTTCAGAGATCCAATACATTCAATCGAAGTACCGTTTGCTGCTATGATAGTGTCATCAGGAGGGGGACACATGTTGCCAGTTTCTAGTTTCATTTGTTTGAGGAAAGTTATTCCTGCAACGGAAGCCTCAGCGCCCGTGTCTGGCGTCGCTTGAACCGTGATGATGAAACTATCGTCCGCATTGTGGTGAAGATCCACCTCTATGCGTGGTGCACGCCTGTGTTGTTTTTCGCCTACAACATCTAGCACACGAATCTGGCTCATAGCAGTTTTATGATACTGTTTTTTGCCGTTAGGCTTTTTATTTTGACGACAACAAGCGGCCCAGTGTCCGACTCTTGCAATTAGCACATTCACTGTGCCGTGCTGGGCACTCATCTCGCGACGCGTGAGTTGACTTCCCACAGTAACCACAGCTCTGGGTGTGCGTTACGGGGACGTTCTTTCTGCCGACATTGCGTGGTCGCGCTTTCTGTCGAATGTGTTCGATTGTCGTGTTGATATTCCCGCCTCTAGCCAGCGTCGCGCTGTCTTTACGAGCAGATTCTTCACTCCTGAGGAGGTGTGTGTGCAAGTAGCTTCCGTCTCGTTTCTGGATCTCGAATTCCTGACATAATTCGCGTGGTAAGTCGATCATCGATGCAAGTCTGGCACAGATCTGCGTTGTTGGCGATCTCACGCAAAGCAATGTAGAATTGGTCGAAGGTTTCGCCATCTTCTTGTTTGCGCTCCTCAAGAGCCACGCGGTCTAGCGTGACGTTCCTCTTTGCTCGAACGTACTCGTGAATCTGGTCCGACACAGACACATCATCGTCGTTGTCGATGCCAATTGCCAGATGCAGTGTCGAACGCATGTCTATAGATAAGCTAGTGCGTAACATAGCTCGTTGTTGAGGCAGTGTAAAACGATTCAATTGTTCCAATTCGGCGAAATCGTCCCAGGCCCTCCTCCATGAAGTCAGATCGCGCAGTGAAATATCAGCTGGCATCAGTTCTGGTGGTCGAGCTTTGGCGAGTCGCCCCCCCGGAATCGGTCGAATGGGCGTCGTGTCGTTTGCATTGGCTCTGTCTCCGTTTGGTTCATTGCGTTCAGCATGTGGTGAAATGTCTCGTATGCGTCTACCGAACGTTTCGCATAATAAACGCATCGATGTTTCGTGACGTTCGTTTGCCAATGTTTCTCGCTTCAAATCGCGCTCTTCTTGATGCGATAGAAACGTCGCTAACCAATTAGGTGTGTCGGTCTCGCCGTCTGGCGATACACTGCAAACTGTTTCGTCGCCACCCGTGGCTCCCTCTTGTGGTTCTTTGCGAACGACTGAGCGTGACCTTGTCTCCATTTTCAGCGATTTTCACTATGAGCAACGTAGACTATGCCTCTCAATTCTAGAGTAGAGCTTTTATTGTATACTCTCTCTCAGCTACAACCGCATGCCGACTGCGCCATGTTATGTTTTCTGATACAATAGTACTCACCAGTCACAATTACTAAAGTAGAAGATGTTTATTGTAAGAACGGTTGAGAATAGCTGTTGATATAATTGTAGGTCAAAAGCCGGAAGTGAACCTTAAACCAAATAAGGGGTTCAGTCCTAGGGGTGTCACATATAGGGAGACCACACCAGACGTTGTGTCCATCTCTGGCCCCAAGGTGGTCGACAGGTCGCTGCAAACATTTATGCTGTCAATCCACAAACACAATTATATCAAGTGTTTTTTTGTTTACAGTGTCTTTTTATATTTTAACTTTAATTCATATATTTTCTAAATTGTTTTTATTAATATTAATCAGCAGGCTGTGAAAATGTGTTGATGTCGAAATAATATCGGTCACGTCAAAGACAGATCAAAACTCAAACTCTTTATATATTGTTTGCATTCCTTTAGTTTTGAAACCTACGTAGAAAGGATTTGTGCAGAAAAATACATATAACAGTTGATATATAGAAGAAACCTATGTGTTGTGCAGATCCATTTTGTATGGTCGTAGGGCCAGTTGAGGAAGAATCCTGCGAATCAATTCTCCCTCCACTAAGCTACACATGCAAACAGTCAATCATGTTGAGGCGTCCTGCATTCCTGTAATTTCTTATATTTTCACTTTAATTCCTGTGAAAAGGTGTTGATGTCAAAATAATATCGATCACATCAAAGACAGATCAAAACTCAAACTCTATATATTCTTTGCATTCCTTTAGTTTTTAAAACTACAGAGAAAGGATTTGTGCAACACGAATAAGTAGAAATATACATAAAACAGTAACTGTTGATATATTGAACAAACTTATGCATTAGGCAGGTTCTTTTTGCATGGTCGTAGGGCCAGTCGAGGAAGAATCCTGCGAATCAACTCTCCCTCTACTAAGCTAAACCTGCAAACTGTCGATCATGTTGAGCCCTCTGCATTCCTATATTTTAACTGTAATTTTTTTTTTTTTTAAATCTATTTTCTTTAAAAATGGTGTAGAGGTTTTTGCAATTCATCACATTTTCATGATTGTGGTACAGTGTGAGTCATAATAATTCCGTAATTACATCCACAAAATTGGCGAATCGCGTTACATATTGTTGAAGCTCAGCAGTTGTTAATTTGTGTTAATTGAAGTCAGTAGATGGCGCCACCTGAAATGTTAGTTGTACAGATGGGCGTATCTCTTCATGGTAGGGTCATTGTCTTGATCTTGGTGTTACATTTCAGACGTTCCATGTTGTTGAAATTGGATCAGCGATGCTCCTGAAGACGGGGATCTTGGGAGATGTTTCGCAGCAGTGTCTAGGGTACAGCTACCCTCGAGTTTGTCATGTTGATGGTTATTGCTGTCAGTGCTACTGAAATCTCATCAATCTTGCTGCATGCTGCAATCTCCAGCAAAGGTTTCTGAGTCCACCTGGACGTTGTGTCCATCTCTGGCCCCAAGGTGGTCGACAGGTCGCTTCAAACATTTATGCTGTCAATCCACAAACACAATTATATCAAATGTTTTTTTTTTACGGTGTCTTTTTATATTTTAACTTTAATTCATATATTTTCTAAATTGTTTTTATTAATATTAATCAGCAGGCTGTGAAAATGTGTTGATGTCGAAATAATATCGGTCACGTCAAAGACAGATCAAAACTCAAACTCTTTATATATTGTTTGCATTCCTTTAGTTTTGAAACCTACGGAGAAAGGATTTGTGCAGAAAAATACATATAACAGTTGATATATAGAAGAAACCTGTGTGTTGTGCAGATCCATTTTGTATGGTTGTAGGGCCAGTCGAGGAAGAATCCTGTGAATCAATTCTCCCTCCACTAAGCTACACATGCAAACAGTCAATCATGTTGAGGCGTCCTGCATTCCTGTAATTTCTTATATTTTCACTTTAATTCCTGTGAAAAGGTGTTGATGTCAAAATAATATCGATCACATCAAAGACAGATCAAAACTCAAACTCTATATATTCTTTGCATTCCTTTAGTTTTTAAACCTACAGAGAAAGGATTTGTGCAACATGAATAAGTAGAAATATACATAAAACAGTAACTGTTGATATATTGAACAAACTTATGCATTAGGCAGGTTCTTTTTGCATGGTCGTAGGGCCAGTCGAGGAAGAATCCTGCGAATCAACTCTCCCTCTACTAAGCTAAATCTGCAAATTGTCAATCATGTTGAACCCCCTGCATTCCTATATTTTCTTATATTTTAACTGTAATTCTTATTTTTTTTAAATTCTATTTTCTTTAAAAATGGTGTACAGGTTTTTGCAATTCATCACATTTTCATGATTGTGGTACAGTGTGAGTCATAATAATTCCGTAATTACATCGACAAAATCTGCGAATCGCGTTACATATTGTTGAAGCTCAGCAGTTGTTAATTTGTGTTAACTGAAGTCGGTAGATGGCGCCACCTGAAATGTTAGTTGTACAGATGGGCGTATCTCTTCATGGTAGGGTCATTGTCTTGATCTTGGTGTTACATTTCAGATGTTCCATGTTGTTGAAATTGGATCAGCGATGCTCCTGAAGACGGGGATCTTGGGAGATGTTTCGCAGCAGTGTCTAGGGTACAGCTACCCTCGAGTTTGTCATGTTGATGGTTGTTGCTGTCAGTGCTACTGAAATCTCATTAATCTTGCTGCATGTTGCAATCTCTGGCAAAGGTTTCTGAGTCCACCTGGACGTTGTGTCCATCTCTGGCCCCAAGGTGGTCGACAGGTCGCTGCAAACATTTATGCTGTCAATCCACAAACACAATTATATCAAGTGTTTTTAGTTTACAGTGTCTTTTTATGTTTTAACTTTAATGCCTGTATTTTCCAAATTGTTTTATTAATATTAATCAGCAGGCTGTGAAAATGTGTTGATGTCGAAATAATATTGATCACATCAAAGACAAATAAAAACTCAAACTCTTTATATATTGTTTGCATTCCTTTTGGTTTTGAAACCTACGGAGAAAGTATTTGTGCAATATGAATAAGTAGAAATATACATAAAACAGTAACAGATGATACATTGAAGAAACCTATGCATTGTGCAGGTCCATTTTGCATGGTCGTAGGGCCAGTCGAGGAAGAATCCTGCAAATCAACTCTCCCTCCACTAAGCTACACCAACAAACGGTCAATCATCCATTCCTATATTTTCACTAATTCCTATTTTTCCTATTATTAAAAAAATCCTATATTTTCCTTTAAAAATGTGGAGAAGTTTGTGCGATTCATCACATTTTCATATTGATGACCACCAGTAAATAGAAATCTGACTGGCACGGTGTGAATCACAATATACCTTGACATAATGTTGAAACTTGGTAATTGCTAAGTTGTGTTAACCGAAGTCAGTAGATGGCGTCACCTGAAATGACATGACACAAATGTTCCTATATTTTGTTAAAATATTCCTGTTATTCCTATATATTTTAGTTCTGAATTTCTATATTTCCTATAAATTTTAGACCAAAAGTGGATGAGGAATTAATCAGGAATTAATAAGTTCTGTGAGCCGACTGTCTCCACCGTTCCTTCACAGCACCTGTCTGGGAAGACAACACCCAGAGGGATACAAGGGTGAACCCCAACCTTACCCCCTCAAAAAAGTTGCCTCCAAACATTCTGGTGAAGTGTGTCCTCCAGCCAAAAAAACAACACCCTTCTAGATATCAATAACTGTAACATCAGAATATAATTTTTTTTCTTTATGATTAGTTATAAAGTATAATATATATTACACAACATTAAATGAAAAGTTCTTGTCATAGATGCTAGTGACAAAATATACTTTTAACACCAGTGGATTATTGAATGGATTGATTGTGTCACATGACATTGGTCATGTGACACATTCGGAACGAACACTACGTTTCTTGAGAGGTAATTATGCTTAATACCAGTGGATTAAGTAAATGAAAAATTAAATGACGAGGTCATCTGTTTAACCCTATACACTCCCCCCTACTTGAGACTGATTTTAATATAATTCATTTATGCCACCTTTAAACAAACACTAACAATGCAATACCAACACATTATATATGGTTGGAAAGATAAGACTATCCCACTGCGATAATTTTGGCACTCTTATCAGTGACATTTGACCATGACCTACTTTTCAATCAAGGTCATAAGTATCGAGTAGTGTAACATTATATGAAACCATAACGATTTACTAATTGAATCTTCTAGTTAGAAAGCTTTTGGATATTTATTATGATAGCTCATGAAAATACCTTTGTCATGATATATAACACTTGTATATGCTATCTTTATTAGATATTTTATCAGCATCCATCATAAAATGACTACTGCGCCTCGGCATACTGGGTCTAGGCTGAGGACAGGTTTGGTGTTGCTGTGACTTCACATTTTTCTGGACTACTCCATTTTCTTGATCAGTACTAAATGGAATAGAAGAAAAATCTCTAAATTTTCTAACAGTTTTGAAGGCATTTCTATGATAAAATAAATGATTTACTAACTGGCCATATCTAACTGCCATGGCATGGATGTACCATTTTATTTCAGTAAATCATTTCTTATTATTTCAATCATTTCTCACACAATAGATTGACATTTTTGCTGCAGACAATAAGACTATGACTTTAGCGTTTAATTCATACATTTTCTCCATTCACGTCAGAAAGAAATGGGTAAAGAAATGAGTCAGTAACTGAGGAAGTACATTCAATGACAATGTAAACACAAACCCAGAAGTGGTTGTGACATTCCCACACTCGCTCAACTGGGGTATGTCTTGAGACTTGATCATACAAAACTGTTAAAATAGCAAATATTTTATAATCCAATCTATCGGTTTTGGTCATAATCAAGGTAAAACTGGGTCCGTAAAACTTAGGTCTAAATCGGGATCTAACCCCTCATTGATCAATTCTTCTTCATCGGTGTCTAAGTCACCCTTTTTATCGCTTTCGTCGTCACTTTCCATAAGCACGGCCAGAACCTCTGCGCAAGTATACCTCTTTCGAACATTAGCCATATTTTGTGAGCGTTTAGTATTTTTTATAAACTGTAGCGATCCACACCGTGACTAGTAGAAGAAGACAAGTAGAATCACTGACATGATCGACAGCATGACATGAATTTCGCTGGTGGGCAATATTCTCGGCCAAAATATCATTTAGCAGTGCCTCTATCGGAAAGCTGATGATGTAAGCTTTCAAATGGTATATAATTGATCACCAGAGGGCAGCATAGAAGTGGTGTAATGCTTCTTGAAGTTACAGGTCGCCGGCGACCGATTCTGTACAGGGGCGAGTGTATAGGGTTAAACATTGTAACCACCTATTTGTGCCACAGCTGACAGTCATGTTGAAACAGTTGAACAGCTTGTCCATATTCTCCACTGCGATGTCGAGTTCATTCTTGACCTTGTGTGTCCTGTTCAAAACAAACTACCAAGTGTCCATATTTTTCAGAAAGTTTGCAGTGTGTAGCTTCCTTGGAATGATGTTCCACTGCGACATCAAAGTCATTCTTGCTGCTATGCTGTGACTGAGGCCCAGGGTGGCATACATCACCCTCATTGTGGTGAATGGGGGGGGGGATTGACATGGTGCTTTATCATGCGTGGTGTGTATTATTTTTTCTCTATGATTAGTTCCAGTATTATTTTTTCTCTATGATTAGTTCTAAAGTATAACATATTACATAGTATTAAAAGAAAAGTTCCTGTCATACGTACGAGTGACATGGTTAGGAGGACCACTTTTCCAGTGACACATGAACCTTGCTCAATGACCTGCGTGGGCAGAGTGAGGAATTCCATCTGTGGGCCACCAGCACCCAATGATCCATTCACATATTCTGGTTTTTAATCCTTAGGCACTGATCACAGTCACTTCGCTGAAACCAATGACATGAGGCTTGTCGGTGCTTTCTTTCAACTGAGTTCTGTTGCGAAGCAGCCAGTCAATGGTCATTGGACAAGAAGTAGCCAATGGGCTGTTTCCATCTGTCCGCAATCCCTCTCGCCATAAATACTATCGCATGATTGACCAACTCCTCACTTCATGTCGCATGGTCACTGAACCTTTCGATGACATCACCATTTTAACTCAACCCCTCCTTGATCAACAACTTATCAATGACAACATACACAAGTTTGTAGTTATCTGGACAGTGAGATGGCTTCGCTTCCATTGTCATTAATATGTTACCGTTGAACCCCAGATAAACTGTAGTTCTTGCCATCATGAGTGGCTAGACTTGGGAGGTGGACCACTAAGGCATTATCCTTGCAAGACCACTTCCTCCTCTTTACCTTCGTAGAACAGACCTTGTCTGTCGTACTTCCATCTCGTGCTCCTGGACCATTCATGTCTTCTTCAGGCGTTGTTTAGCTTGGTTCATGTTGGTTGGTTTGGGTCTATTGTGCATGTTGCGTCATACAATGAACTTGCGTCATACCTGCTGTCGTATATTTTTCTTTTATTATACACTCTGTTTCTCTGCTGGAGTTTGTTTCATTTCAGGGACTGCAGTTAACATGTAATATTTGCAATTAAATTGCCTACCATTATATGCAGTAAGTACTAATTTGAGTGTTATTTGGTTTCACATTTATGCATGAACATATGAAAAATAAGATTGTATTTGTGTCAAGCATCAGCCCTTTCACTCAGGAGTGTATGCTGGTACCGCGGGTAACAAGAGCTGATAGTAACAGTGTGTGACATAATACTGGATATCTGCCTTGTAAAGGCTTACTGTATAGCTTATTATCTCTCATTCACATTATATGCTATGTTCACCTTTAGCATGCTGATAGTTATTTTTACATTTCTGATATTTGTATGATGTTTCCACTTTCTTTCCTATCAACCATGAAGTCATGCTTCTTTAGTTGTGGACACTCTTGATCAGGTGAGGTGGGTCATACATCATGTGTATGGCGTGTCCTTTGTAGATGAATGGTTGTTCAGTTGTCACGCCAAGCTGGGATACTCGAAGGACCGTAATATTAGCTACTGTACACAGGACCTCAAGAATAGCCCAGCGTCTAGTTCAAAGAGACTTGCATTAACTGCTGCCTACCAGTGGCATCTAATATGCATCACTTATCTTGGGGTAACAGTGTTTATCGAAGCAAAGTGTCATCAGAAAACATGGACAATTTCATATATGTTTATTTTGGTTAGATTTGCTGTGCATCAACGTCCATGCTGTCCGTGTAGTACAATTACGAAACACCAGATGGTAGCACTGCTCTATTCCAACCTAAAAAGCATGCAATGCCATGTTGTAGGGATATATTTGAACACCTATTTGAAAGGTATATAAAAAAACATCCAAACCAACCAGATGATCATTTAAATGGTTCCACAGGATACAGTGTCCTATAAAGTTTATAACCATTTTTTAATGTTGTTGATATCTTCATTATTTCTGAAGTTATTCCATTTTTTCGATATCAGAAAATGAGCATTGTTGTCTATTGAATTTAAGTCCATTTCTTGTTACTTGGAATTCTGAGGACGGCATTTTGTTGTGGTTAATTGACGGTTGTGGAGTGTGTGGCTAGTTGACGGTTGTGGAGTGTTGTGGCTAGGTGACGGTTGTAGAGTGTTGTGGCTAGTTGACGGTTGTGGAGTGTTGTGGCTAGTTGATGGTTGTGGAGTGTTGTGGTTAGTTGACGGTTGTGGAGTGTTGTGGCTAGTTGACGGTTGTGGAGTGTTGTGGCTAGTTGACGGTTGTGGAGTGTTGTGGCTAGTTGACGGTTGTGGAGTGTTGTGGCTAGTTGACGGTTGTGGAGTGTTGTGGCTAGTTGACGGTTGTGGAGTGTTGTGGCTAGTTGACGGTTGTGGAGTGTTGTGGCTAGTTGATGGTTGTGGAGTGTTGTGGCTAGTTGACGGTTGTGGAGTGTTGTGGCTAGTTGACGGTTGTGGAGTGTTGTGGCTAGTTGACGGTTGTGGAGTGTTGTGGCTAGTTGATGGTTGTGGAGTGTTGTGGCTAGTTGACGGTTGTGGAGTGTTGTGGCTAGTTGATGGTTGTGGAGTGTTGTGGCTAGTTGACGGTTGTGGAGTGTTGTGGCTAGTTGACGGTTGTGGAGTGTTGTGGCTAGTTGACGGTTGTGCAGCTGCTGGGTCAGGCCCTGAGGAACTAGGTTGATCCTGACATTCTACGGTTTCTTCCGAGTTAGGATGTGTTTTCTGCAGTTATAGTGGCGTACTATCATCTGAATCCCATCCAGAGGAAGATGTAGTCGTTTCAACATCAGACCATGAAACCTAATGTTAAAATAAAATGTAAATGAAGTACAGGTAGTTTTTGTATTATGAAGTTATAATCATATCATAATGAAAATCGATGAAGAATTGATGAAGAAGTCAGAAACTTTATCAGAGTTTTACTATGGAGTGCTGATTACATTATCAGAATGAAACTTAGTTTAGATTTGACAAAGAATTTTTTACATTTTTGCTATTTTTATATATCAAGATGTGATCAGATTTTATCTATGCTATACAGCTTTTTATGAAATTGATACATTATTCTTAGAAACAGAAACACTCCTTCGGTTCCATTCTGACCCACAAGAGAGCAGTTCCTCAGTACCCTCACTGAGAGTTCCTGGATGATTTGTCTCAGCCGGTAGAATCGCCTCAGCCACATGAAGTGCTGTCAAACTGTAGGGGCATTCTGCTTGTTCATCAGAACTCGTACTCATCATGAAGTACTGTCAAACTGTAGGGACATTCTGCTTGTTCATCAGAACTCATACTCATCATGAAGTACTGTCAAACTCTAGGGACATTCTGCTTGTTCATCAGAACTCATACTCATCATGAAGTACTGTCAAACGCTAGGGACATTCTGCTTGTTCATCAGAACTCATACTCATCATGAAGTACTGTCACACTCTAGGGACATTCTGCTTGTTCATCAGAACTCATACTCATCATGAAGTACTGTCAAACGCTAGGGACATTCTGCTTGTTCATCAGAACTCATACTCATCATGAAGTACTGTCAAACTGTAGGGACATTCTGCTTGTTCATCAGAACTCATACTCATCATGAAGTACTGTCAAACTCTAGGGACATTCTGCTTGTTCATCAGAACTCATACTCATCATGAAGTACTGTCAAACTGTAGGGACATTCAGCTTGTTCATCAGAACTCATACTCATCATGAAGTACTGTCAAACTGTAGGGACATTCTGCTTGTTCATCAGAACTCATACTCATCATGAAGTACTGTCAAACTGTAGGGACATTCAGCTTGTTCATCAGAACTCATACTCATCATGAAGTACTGTCAAACTGTAGGGACATTCTGCTTGTTCATCAGAACTCATACTCATCATGAAGTACTGTCAAACTGTAGGGACATTCTGCTTGTTCATCAGAACTCATACTCATCATGAAGTACTGTCAAACTGTAGGGACATTCTGCTTGTTCATCAGAACTCATACTCATCATGAAGTACTGTCAAACTGTAGGGACATTCAGCTTGTTCATCAGAACTCATACTCATCATGAAGTACTGTCAAACTGTAGGGACATTCTGCTTGTTCATCAGAACTCATACTCATCATGAAGTACTGTCAAACTGTAGGGACATTCAGCTTGTTCATCAGAACTCATACTCATCATGAAGTACTGTCAAACTGTAGGGACATTCTGCTTGTTCATCAGAACTCATACTCATCATGAAGTACTGTCAAACTGTAGGGACATTCAGCTTGTTCATCAGAACTCATACTCATCATGAAGTACTGTCAAACTCTAGGGACATTCTGCTTGTTCATCAGAACTCATACTCATCATGAAGTACTGTCAAACTGTAGGGACATTCAGCTTGTTCATCAGAACTCATACTCATCATGAAGTACTGTCAAACTGTAGGGACATTCTGCTTGTTCATCAGAACTCATACTCATCATGAAGTACTGTCAAACTCTAGGGACATTCTGCTTGTTCATCAGAACTCATACTCATCATGAAGTACTGTCAAACTGTAGGGACATTCAGCTTGTTCATCAGAACTCATACTCATCATGAAGTACTGTCAAACTGTAGGGACATTCAGCTTGTTCATCAGAACTCATACTCATCATGAAGTACTGTCAAACTGTAGGGACATTCTGCTTGTTCATCAGAACTCATACTCATCATGAAGTACTGTCAAACTCTAGGGACATTCTGCTTGTTCATCAGAACTCATACTCATCATGAAGTACTGTCAAACTGTAGGGACATTCAGCTTGTTCATCAGAACTCATACTCATCATGAAGTACTGTCAAACTGTAGGGACATTCTGCTTGTTCATCAGAACTCATACTCATCATGAAGTACTGTCAAACTCTAGGGACATTCTGCTTGTTCATCATAACTCATACTCATCATGAAGTACTGTCAAACTCTAGGGACATTCTGCTTGTTCATCAGAACTCATACTCATCATGAAGTACTGTCAAACTGTAGGGACATTCTGCTTGTTCATCAGAACTCATACTCATCATGAAGTACTGTCAAACTGTAGGGACATTCAGCTTGTTCATCAGAACTCATACTCATCATGAAGTACTGTCAAACTGTAGGGACATTCTGCTTGTTCATCAGAACTCATACTCATCATGAAGTACTGTCAAACTCTAGGGACATTCTGCTTGTTCATCAGAACTCATACTCATCATGAAGTACTGTCAAACTGTAGGGACATTCAGCTTGTTCATCAGAACTCATACTCATCATGAAGTACTGTCAAACTGTAGGGACATTCAGCTTGTTCATCAGAACTCAAACTCATCATGAAGTACTGTCAAACTGTAGGGACATTCTGCTTGTTCATCAGAACTCATACTCATCATGAAGTACTGTCAAACTCTAGGGACATTCTGCTTGTTCATCAGAACTCATACTCATCATGAAGTACTGTCAAACTGTAGGGACATTCTGCTTGTTCATCAGAACTCATACTCATCATGAAGTACTGTCAAACTGTAGGGACATTCTGCTTGTTCATCAGAACTCATACTCATCATGAAGTACTGTCAAACTGTAGGGACATTCAGCTTGTTCATCAGAACTCATACTCATCATGAAGTACTGTCAAACTGTAGGGACATTCTGCTTGTTCATCAGAACTCATACTCATCATGAAGTACTGTCAAACTGTAGGGACATTCTGCTTGTTCATCAGAACTCATACTCATCATGAAGTACTGTCAAACTGTAGGGACATTCTGCTTGTTCATCAGAACTCATACTCATCATGAAGTACTGTCAAACTGTAGGGACATTCAGCTTGTTCATCAGAACTCATACTCATCATGAAGTACTGTCAAACTGTAGGGACATTCAGCTTGTTCATCAGAACTCATACTCATCATGAAGTACTGTCAAACTGTAGGGACATTCTGCTTGTTCATCAGAACTCATACTCATCATGAAGTACTGTCAAACTGTAGGGACATTCAGCTTGTTCATCAGAACTCATACTCATCATGAAGTACTGTCAAACTCTAGGGACATTCAGCTTGTTCATCAGAACTCATACTCATCATGAAGTACTGTCAAACTGTAGGGACATTCTGCTTGTTCATCAGAACTCATACTCATCATGAAGTACTGTCAAACTGTAGGGACATTCAGCTTGTTCATCAGAACTCATACTCATCATGAAGTACTGTCAAACTGTAGGGACATTCTGCTTGTTCATCAGAACTCATACTCATCATGAAGTACTGTCAAACTGTAGGGACATTCAGCTTGTTCATCAGAACTCATACTCATCATGAAGTACTGTCAAACTCTAGGGACATTCTGCTTGTTCATCAGAACTCATACTCATCATGAAGTACTGTCAAACTCTAGGGACATTCTGCTTGTTCATCAGAACTCATACTCATCATGAAGTACTGTCAAACTGTAGGGACATTCTGCTTGTTCATCAGAACTCACTGGTTCAAAACCAGCAAAACTTTCACTAGAACCAGTGAGTGACTGTCTCAAACAGGTGTGACTGTCTCATAGACACACATGCTGGGAGGGCAGATACAGCACTCTTACACTGACTAGGTGTGTGCTATGGCACTTCAGAACTACAAGAACCCAGATTTGGCAGAAATGTCAGTTACAACCTTGTTGAACTGATGTAATGTAAATAAAATAATAATACTAATGAGTTGCAAAAGGACCTGCAATTCTACCTTCAGCTACTTCCTGGGCAAGTTTAGATGTGACAAATGAATGGTGATGATGGGCTGAAGGATGGTTGACATGACTGGTAATATAGGGGTTTGATTGGATGGTTGACATGACTGGTACAATAAGGGTTTGATTGGATGATTGACATATATATACTATAGGGGTTTGATTGGATGGTTGACATGACTGTTACTATTAGGGGTTTGATTGGATGATCGACGAGATGTGAAAACCGACAGAAAAACCCTGAATTGACTTAGCCCGTTTAACCTTTTCGTATCCGACTAGGTATGTTGCCAGCCACTGGAGTTAGGAGGCTTGTGCTGTCTCCTCTGGGCTTCTGTGCCCGGCAGTTGATGCGGGAATGACCTTGCCTCCCACAAGAGCTGCATGCATGTCTGTACTTGCATAGTCTGCGGGAACATCCGCCGTTGTTGTCATATGAGTAGCACAGTCCAGTACGGGCATTGGCAGGTCCTGCTTCTGGTTATTGGTTCAAAATGGGTGTCATAGCTGCCTGGGATGTTTCGATCTGGGAAGTTTCACCATGCAGCACATCCAAGGCGAGGTACCAGTAGTTGTGTGCTGAAAGGCAGCGACGACAGCAAGTCGTGTGCCCTGCGGAATTTTTCATTGTGACCGTCTATGAGAAGGATGGTTCAATGTTGGGTGCCAACATACCAAGCTCTACATACTGATGAGACCAGATCATGGCTTTGATCTTGGGGTCCAGCGTGGCCCATAAAATCAGGAAGGGAGTCATTGGCTACTCACCTCTTTTTTCCGAAGCAATGAGCCCATTGGCAAATTAAATAGGGCGGCTAATCTGTCAACAACAGTTTCATGTACAATTTCTGTTGAATAACTTCTTTTGATTCAACCATAATTTAAATGTAATATAGATGGGGAAACCACTAATCGATTGAGCCTGCTAGATCGGTGATCAAAGGCTTATTTTCAGAGCACCTCTGGAAATAAGAGCTGATTTTCAGAGCAGCTCTGGAAATAAGGGCCGATTTATATTTGAAATTTTAAAGAAATATTTGCTCTGTAAATAAACAACAAAGAATTCTTCAACTGTATGCCAACGAGGCTGTCTATTACAGGAATATTTATTACATTCTAAGCATGTATTTTAATTACACATATAGTAGGGAGTTCAGGCAGGAAAATGAACTTGGACACACAAACCTCAATCTCTACTCTTTGGAAAGAGCCTGCTCTAAGGGACAAAATGACACAAACATTTTTCAGATGGGTCAGTCCATCATGTACTGCTAGTTCCTTCCTCGTAGTGAAGTATGGGGAGATTTATGCACTCACATTGGCTTTGCTTTCTGGCCAACCGTTCAGTGTCGTCTCTTTGAGTGCTTGCATCATTGTGTCTGCATATGTGCCTGCTCTGCCAAAACCAGGCTGAAGCAGCAAATTTTGCATGTTGATATTTATACATCATTGGAAAGCAGATACACAGAGCTTTCTAAAGAGCCATCCCTCATTGTTTTATCTTGTTTATTTGAGAAGTTATGCATTGAAATCGGCATTTTGGAGAAAAACAGCTTTAAACCTTGGCATGATGTTAAGCAGAAATACACCTGAAAATACCATAGCAACCATGCATACACAGTGTCCTAATTTGACACACTTATGACCTGAATAAAGTGATTCACAGAAATGTCAATGGTATCAGTAAGATTTAATTAAAAGCTGACAAAAAATATTTTTTTTACCTACATCAAAATCCAAATCTTGATTTCTGTCCTGCAAAAAAAGCAGCACACCACAGGAACATGTTTCTGGGTCATAATTAGATTATTCATCATGTTAAAATACAAACAATGAGTTAATGGTGAAATATATTTTTTTAATGTTATTTCACTGCAATGACCTAATTATATGTATGACACCGCATGACCCCGCATGACCCCACCCACCCAGTCACAGGTTAGCAACAGCACTGCAACTACTAACTACACTAGCAGTTGCTCTTTGAGCGTTTCACAAGTGGCTCATTGTCCTCATCTGAACTGCTTGAATCCACGTCTTCCAAAGGACACGGACACACTATGTCCTCTGTCTCGTCAGTGCAGAATTCTCTGATTTCCTTAAATAAATACGCCTGACGTTTCTTGTCCAAGCCAGCAGGTCTCATAATAGTTGGCATTCCTTGTGGAACGGCTCCACACAGGATGCTGTGTTCATTGTTCTCATACTCAGTGTACTCCTTTGTGAGCAGTTTCCCTGAGTCTTCAAACCAACCACTTTCTTGTAAGCTGGAGCGAAGAATGCCTTCCAGTCATACGTTGGCACAATAACTTTCCCGTCCTCATCTCCAACAAGTTGTGGCAAATTCAGGGCTTTCTCTGACGACTTATGGATGACATTAACAATGTCCTGCATGCAGGACACCTTTCTTTGCCGATATACACGTTTAATCAGGCCGAAACACCAGTCTGGGGAGAACTTTGTGTGGCCAGCAGGTAGAAATGAGATGGTGGCTGTGGCGTTGAGACCGGTAGCAACTCTCCATGCCAGGTACCACAGCATGAAATTGTTTTTGTTTTATCCGACACAGTTGTCAGCGTTTAGCTGGAGGTGACACTCACCAGCACTGTAGTTGTCCAGGAAGTGATGTAGGTAGCTAATAACGACATTTGCACCTTTACTGCACGACACACACTCATCGACCAGGTAATTTACTTGTTTTGAAGCCCCATCAGCATGTATTCCAAAGATCTGGCATTTTCGAGGAGTTTTAAAATATGTGTCCTGGCTGTAGTGAATCAGATGGGAAATGTACTTGTTGTGCAAAGTCAAAACTGTAATGGAATGCGATATTTCTAGAGAGTGGGCGTGTCACGTGTAGTTCTTGCAGGTTGTGGGTGTCTGCGACTTGGCGTGACTGTTGGCACAGGCCTTGATAATACTCACGTTCTGCATGTGCGTTCTCAAGATGAGCCTCTTGTAGCCGAAGCGCTGTACTCTTCTCATTTTCCGGCACGTTTACCTGCCGGACGATACGTGTGTTGTTCAGTTGGCAGGTCCAGTACAAGTCTGACATCGGCTTGCAAATGATTACGTACGGCAGTAGCTGATTCCACAACTTGCGGAATGTAGAGTAGCGCACAATGCGTTGATGCTGCTTTGTAGTACCGCCACACGGACGCCTTTGTAGTACCGCCACACCGACGCCTTTGTAGTACCGCCACACCGACGCCTTTGTAGTACCGCCACACGGACGCCTTTGTAGTACCGCCACACGGACGCCTTTGTAGTACCGCCACACCGACGCCTTTGTATTACCGCCACACCGACGCCTTTGTAGTACCGCCACACCGACGCCTTTGTAGTACCGCCACACCGACGCCTTTGTAGTACCGCCGCACCGACTCCTTTGTCTCGCAACTGGGGAGCACCTTGACATCATCTCGCTTGAAACCGGGAATACGTCCAGGGAGAATGATGCTGTGCTGCTCGGCGAAGTTGATTATAAACCAAGACACATTTGATTTCAGCAAAGCTCAATGCTATTTTCCATCGGCCGCCTGACTTCTTGCGTGGGTAAATCCCATTTGCCAAGAACCACTTCTTTAAGTTGGTCAACTTATCTTTTGATATGTCCATCAGGAAGAGAAAGGTGTAATGGCATATCCATCGATGTTCGTAGTAGAAGTAACGTATCCTTGTTGCCTTTTGACCAACTTTTAACTTCTTCTCGCTCAGGGTTTCTTCTGAAGCATTGATGCTGGCACAGATGATCCCTGGCATCAGCAAGTCTTTCTCGTATGCACCCAGCTCTTGTGTGTTCAGTCTGGAAAAAACAGTGTTTAATTAAGTTCACACAATTTACTGTATAATAATAATATAGATTATAATCATAAAACTATAAAGACATTGGTTCCACATGGACTCAATGACCACTGTTTCTCGACCAAAAGTGTATTGGTGGAATATGCTAGGGGTTTGCCTTCCTGCATCAGCGCTGAATCAAGGCCAGTGCTTGATACACCACACTGGATAGTCAGTTCCTTGGTTGGATCGTAGTACACCAACAGAGGTGCAACGGGGTTTGGCATACATGTAATAGCTTCCACTTTCTTCATGTCTGATTTCAGTCCTTTGTCAGTCACAACACGGTCTAGAAAGCTTAGTTCTGAAGTTTTGAACACGTTCTTGTCCTTGTTGAGTTTCAGGCCATTTTGTTAGCTCCTGATCAGTAGGTTTCTGAGCCTGTTCTCGTGTTCTTCCTCAGAGTTGCCATATATCAGGATGTCATCTGCCACACAGACAACTCTCGGGAGGCCTGTTAGACTCTCGTTCAGCTGCCTCTGAAATATATCAAAGCTGACCTTTGTGCCGAATGGCAGACGGAGCCATCAATACCTTATGAAGGTCGTGAGGTAACTGCTTGCCTCATCGAGTTCGCAATGATTTGATTTTCCTTAATACATTCGCCCTGAAAAGATATCATATTCAGTTTCAAAACTGTATTAAAATATATTCTGGTGATTTTTTCCTTGACTGCAGTTCATAGTAATCTCTGTATCATTATGTATCATTATACATACTTCTTTGTAGATTGAGTTTACATACATGTATTTATTTCACCAAACAAGGATGTAATTTTGCTCTCAAATCTAAGCAGTATCAAAGATGTGGTATCTTTTTAACTGATTTAATTTTATATTTTAATTATAATATTTCAAGTAAACAGAAGTTGCCGAAATGAAGACCAAATAACTGTATTTCCTATTCAGGGAACAATCTACTGTTTCCTAATCAGGGAACATGATACATGTTACAACATTAAAAAATAAAACTTTTGAGTATAACCTCAAACGTCTATGGTACCAATTGTATTCTAATGATAGAATAATGACCTAACTGTTCAAACAACTAACTAGTGTGAAATGATGAAGCCATATACATTAAATAGCTCAGTCTTTGTCACTTTTACCAGAATGTCTATCTGTGTTACACAAGTGTATTTCATTTAAGCATAGATTAAAACATAGTGATCTTGGCTGGAAGTGAAGGTTCAGTTGAGAGTAGATGCTCAGCTCAAAAGTAAATATGAAATATAAATCTTAATTATTTTTTTTCTGTTGGACTACAAATATATAGAAAGAGTTTATGTTGGAATTACATGAACACAAATGTTGGTGGATAACAAGTGAAACCTGGAAAGGAGCTAAGACAGATCCAGGTGGACAGATCCAGGTGGACAGCGGAGTCTGTGCAGTAACCAAGTAATATGTAACAATGGCAGTTATAAAATAAGCACCAGTAACTGGTCCACATGAACTACAATAGAGACAGTTGCACATGATTATAATACAAATAATGATAAATAACAGTAATGATAATGCAAATAAACAAGAACAATAATAATGTGAACATAATGCCAAGTATCACCTTATTAAACACATAGAACATGTGGGAGATCTGCACACACTAACCTTGTCTTGAAGTTTGTCAGCTGTTTTTTTATACTGAAGTTCAGGGGCCTGGTGATACCATCAAAAGATGAAAAGAGGCCCAAAGCAAAGCTTAGCAACATTGCACTAAAACGAGATAAAAACATGGATGGATCAATAAAAATATATACAACAAAAGAAAGAAAAAAATAATAAATAAGTAAGTAAACAATTATTTATCTATCTATCTGGTGGTCATGGTAACCAGGAAAAAACGCTACACCCTACAAGATACATCACCTGTGCTACCACGTTGCTGTAGGTGTGGGTCTCTCCACAGCTGGTAGTTCATTCCTGCAGCTTCATCAACAAGCTTTTAAAAAGAGCAGTACATCCCATATCAGATGTGCGAACTTTAGGACAGACTGATTACCATGACCACGCTCATCTGTCACCTAAAACATTTAAGTGTGCAACACGTAAATCGGTTAGCATCCTATCCAGACTAGCAAGGAAGGCAATGATAGTTTCCAGGGTGAGACGTTCCCATTGTGAAGAGAAGTGTGTGGGTAGCCAGACCATTGTGGAGAGAAGTGTGTGGGTAGCCAGACCATTGTGGAGAGAAGTGTATGGGTAGCCAGACCATTGTGGAGAGAAGTGTGTGTGGGTAGCCAGACCATTGTGGAGAGAAGTGTGTGGGTAGCCAGACCATTGTGGAGAGAAGTGTATGGGTAGCCAGACCATTGTGGAGAGAAGTGTGTGGATAGCTAGAACATTGTGGAGAGAAGTGTGTGTGGGTAGCCAGACCATTGTGGAGAGAAGTGTGTGGGTAGCCAGACCATTGTGGAGAGAAGTGTGTGGGTAGCCAGACCATTGTGGAGAAAAGTGTGTGTGTAGCCAGACCATTGTGCATCTCAACAACTGGCCATCACCACACCTGCCACATGAAAGTCGGTGGGCACTGCTATCATTTTCATTCATTGGCAGTGCATATTACAATAATAATATACAAGCATGTAAGTGATAATGGTTACTCAGATCAGCATGGCACAGGAAGAGCAACAATGGTGCTGCTTCATTTAAGCTTTAGCACATCACTGAGGCTGAAAAGAAATGTGAAGAGAGGAAATTCCGAGCCATCAGCACCTCCTCCACCCAACATTCCGGTCCCAGATTAATTGGACCCCTGCAAACACGTCGAAACCAACGCAGCAACCCTAGATGATGATTGATGATGCTGATGAAAATGGTCATCTTTGTTTTGCGATGACGAACAAGAAGACTGGTTACCTAGAGCAGAGGTTGCTTCAGTTGTCCAGTTACTCCCTTCAGCCACCATCACGCTTGCTCCATCTAAGCCAAAGGCAGTGAGCTTGTTGTAAAAGGTGTCCAGCGACAGCTTTGCCTAGTTGGTCACAGATGTTTCAGTAGCGCCATGAATCTGCTCCCCGTTGGGCAGCGTCACTCATTGGATTCCCAACATCTGTACTACAATTTGGCCTTCGTAGGCAATGCACAGGAACGAGGCTTCATGCATTTGATGAAGACAAATTAATTATTTATGGTAAAAAATTATTTGTTTTATCATTTCTTATCTGTTTATGAAGTGCACCTGTATAGTTAATGCATAAAATATGCAAACATGGGTGGTTCCAATACTGTTATTTTGGGTTTGTGGTATAACGTGCCACAAGAACAGCCTTTTGTGCTGATACAAACCATTACTCTATCGATTTTGTGCCAGATTTTTTCGTTGCATCCTCCTAACTCCCCCCCCCCCATAGGACTAGAAGAAGCTTATCTGTATCGCTCACCAACACCAGCCCCGATGGCAGCACTGTACGTAATAAGTTCCTCGAAATCACTGTACAGCCACCCCTTTGTCAGGAAGTGAGCTGCCGTGAAGAGGATCTTCATGTTAGCGAGTGTGGCACTACTTAATGCATTGAGGGCCGGAGGTGTATATCTTGTCACGCTGGGCTGCCTTGATCGCCATTGCCCTAGCGTGTACCTCCTGATCATCAATTGTTGAGTGTTTCCAGTTGTCTGTGCCTAACTTACAATTAATAGACTTAACATACTGTGACACTGTGTTTTGATGTGTATATTTGTTGTAGGAATACTTTTATGCTATATAGTAATACATTGTGTTTTTGTTTCTTTGAAATTTATTCTAACCTAAAATGTTACATTGGACGCATATAATATTAAAAAACTGAATATTGTTATGTATTGTACTTTTATTCATATTTAATTATTGCTAAGAAAAAATATCACATCTGCAATCAGCCATTAAAATATTCCATTAAAATCTTCCATCTGGACTTCGTCTAGCTAAATCTATAAATGATGCAACTATAGATGCTCTGATAACTTTGTACTTCCCTTCCCTTTCTTGTGTACGTAATTTGTAGATAATGATGACCCCACAATCCGCTAGATGTCGTTACTGTATATCTAACAGCGCAAATTTTAATACGCTATTTTTTTCGTTGTGCATTGTGAGGCACCAGCTGACGGGTCCATATATTGTCTACACCGTGAACAGAACCTTTTTCTGCTGCTGTCAACCTCCTCAACGGCCAGCCATGGATGGCCAGACTGCCATGCATTGTCAAATGTCCTGGCTCTCTTTGAGTTAGCAACGCTGTGTTTCTTTCCTTTTAATGACACTTGCTTTATCTGGTTCTTCCGTTTGGATGTTATTTTCAACAGTAGTGTGATTTGACGTGATTAACAATTTCTCCATGGTACAGGTGTATTAATTTACTCGAACAACGTGATGCTAGGGTTGTGCCACTTTGTGGAAGATTTAGTTACCAGTGCAATGGGTTCTGAGTTTTAATTCAGCATTTATGTGGGAAGTAGTGAAAGTTTGTTATCATTGCAGACGCTGGTTAGATCTAGAAGCTTCAGGTAATAGTGCTCTTCCTCCATGTTCCCTGCTGTACAGGGGCGAGGGTCAGGTAAAATATTGTTGAGCCACTCTTTCTGTTCTTTCTTTCCATAGTTTTCTATCGGCTGCTCCCTTACTCCATCTTTCATCCTCCCCCGATCTTCTCATGTCCCTCCTCACGCAGTCCTCCCATCTCGGCTGTGGCCTTCCCCTTTTTCTACATCCTTGATGTTTTTCCACCTCTGCTCTCTTTGCTAGTTTGCTTGCATCCATTCTTACCAAGTGGCCTGCCCATCTCATCCTGCTTCTCACCAATCTTCCTGTTAGGCTGCATTGCATCCCAGACCACTTTCAGGTAATAGTGTTGGACCAAAATTACTCCCTCCTACAAGTGAGCCGGATATACGCATTTTGAAAATGGTGATCGCCGGCAGGATGAATCGACGGGTTGGGGCCGATAACATTCAATGTTTTGGGTAAATCAATCGACTGGAAGCATTTTGAATTGGCAGCTGCCAATAAAAAGACCTTAATTTCGAACATTGGGCATCACGAAAATTGGAGTGCACCTATTCATGAATGCAATTGGCAGTACTGCCACCAATATTTTTTGGCAGTAGCAGTTGTTCAGCTGTGCAAAATAAATGTCATGTTTGGCTATTGGGGAAATTGGTGGTTTCAACTGCCAGAAGTCTGAAAAGTAAGCCATAATAATGACTAGCAGGAATCTTATTCTTGTGCAAGAAAATGTCCATAGTCTACAAGATTACAAAATATCCAATCACAACTACAATATAACCAGTTTGTAGCACAGAAAATACACCGAAACTCTGCCAGTCCATGAACTCTCAGTGCACGGTTCTTTATTCAAGAATGATTGTAATAAGTTGTAGAAGACGTAGAATAATGTGGAGATTAATTCCGCTGTAACATTCTTTGTGATCATGTGACTGATTATAGTACAATTACTGATGAAAGGATTTATCCACCTTCAACATTAGTTGCTGCTCGAAGAGTGTGTCTCCGATTTATGCTGTCGTTGTCAAAGATACGCCCAGCGGCACTAAACAGGCAGTCACACGCCACGCTGGCAGTGCAGTGTTCGTATTTATAAACAGAGCCTTCAGATGTGGCCAAGCTATAATCTTGGACGTCTATGTTGATTGGCTGGACATGTAGTGTTCCAAAGAATGACAGGTAGTGCACTGAAGAATGACAGGTAGTGCTGTGAAGATTGATGGGTAGTGTTCCAAAGAATGACAGGTAGTGTTCCAAAGAATGACAGGTAGTGTTCCAAAGAATGACGGGTAGTGTTCCAAAGAATGACGGGTAGTGTTCCAAAGAATGATGGGTAGTGCTCTGAAGAATGATGGGTAGTGCTCTGAAGATTGATGGGTAGTGTTCCAAAGAATGATGGGTAGTGCTCTGAAGAATGACAGTTAGTGCTCTGAAGAATGACAGGTAGTGCTCTGAAGATTGACAGGTAGTGATCTGAAGAATGACGGGTAGTGCTCTGAAGATTGATGGGTAGTGTTCCAAAGATTTTTTTTTATTGAATTGAATTTTATTCAACATAATCGATACATGTACATTTTCAATCATACATAGTTGTAAACATAACTACCACAAATGTGGAATAATGGACACATAATTATAGATAGACAATTAGAAAATGTTGAAAGGAAATGCAAGAAGTTAAAAACTTATATATCGCATTCCCCCAAATAAAATACTATATTGCACTGATTCCATACATATAAGACAAATGATTTAACTAAGCTAAGCTTAAACTACCCAAAAGTAATGGTAGTTGGCATATCGATAAGATATAATAATAAGAAATATATATATATGTATATATTATATATATACACAACATGAAAACAAGATATTATTCGTACCTAAGCAAGAGTAAAGCTTTATAATTTTTCTTGAATTGATAAATTGAATTGCACAACTTAATATCATCACACAGATCATTCCATATCTTTGGTCCTTTTACACTAATACAGTCAGATTTTTTCGTAGTCCTACTATATCTTATTTTAAAATTACAATTTTTCTTATGGATGTTGTGATTGTGGCTAGCGTTAACTTTCTGGAAGTACAGCAGAATGTTAGCAGGTAATAGACTGTCATATACCTTGTACATAAACACCATGCTATTAAAATTCACCATGTCCTGTACGGCTAAAGTTTTCAGTTGATAAAAAATTGGTTTAGTGTGAGACATATAGTCAGCTTGTTGACATATTCTAATATATATATAAAATCTTTTCTGAATAATATGCAATGGATGTATTCGGCTCTTATAAGTATTGCCCCAAATTTCACAACAGTAATTTAAATATGGCATGATGAGAGTACAATATAATGAGTACAAAGCAGAACTATTCAATAAATGTTTCACCCTGTACATTACAGATACATTCTTTGAAATTTTATTTTTGGTGAGGTTGATGTGATCACTCCAATTCAAGTGGCAGTCAATGTGTACACCAAGAAATTTTGTAACATGCACTCTATTAATGTCCACACCATTTATACTGACCAAATGATTACCTTCATATTTTTTGTTACTGAATATCATAAAGTTTGTTTTGGCAATATTTAAAGAAAGCTTATTAACTTGAAACCAACTGCATAATTTGTCCAGTTCTTCTGATACTGTATTACATGTTTCTGTCAAATTGTCTCCTGAATAGAAGAAATTTGTATCATCAGCAAATACAATTGATTTCATATCGTTAATATATAGGATAAACAAAGCAGGACCCAGTATAGATCCTTGCGGAATTCCACATGTTACATTCATGCACTCAGAATGTGTGTCATTAATACAAACATACTGGCTTCTATTCTCGAGATAGCTGCAGATCCACATATTTGCACGTCCTCTTATTCCATAATGCTCAAGTTTTTTTACAAGAATGCTGTGGTCAACTGTATCAAACGCCTTTTTCAAGTCAATGAATACACCAATAGTAGACTTACAATCATCAATAGAAGTAGTAATTTCCTCAACAAGCTCCATTATTGCTAGTGATGTAGACATGTTTTTTCTAAACCCATATTGGCTTTTGTACAGTATTTGTTTGTCATCAATAAATGACATCATCCTGTTGTGGAAGATCTTTTCTAGAATTTTTGAAAACTGAGATAGTATAGATATAGGCCTGTAATTACTAAAATAATTCATTTCACCATTTTTAAATAGTGGTATAACTCGGGCCAATTTCATACCATCTGGGAAAACACCTTTCTGTAACGAGATATTAAATATATGTTCTAGGGGTGTTACTATGTGAGGTAATATTTTCTTAACTAGGCACATATCAATATCATCATGATCTTTAGATTTTTTGCTTTTTTTGTTTTTCACCAGATTTATGATTTCTTCTTTGGTTACAGGCTTTAGAAACAATGTGTCATCAACCTTATCAGATAAGTATCTTGTAAAAACATTGTTGCTTCTCGGGATTTTATTAGCCAAGGATGGCCCTATATTTACAAAAAAATTGTTGAAACAATTTGCAATATTTTTGCTGCCAGTAATTGTGGTTCCCTTGTTTTTTTCCAAAAGTTCTGTGTAATGTTGTTTCTCACAATACCTTAGTATGCCTGTCAATTTGTTCTTATATCTTTTGTATTTTTCTTCACTAGCAGTTGATCTTCTCTTCAAGAACTGTCTGTACAGCAGATTTTTTTTCTTGCATGCTTGTTTTAATGAACTGGTCATCCATGGCTTGTCTGTCTGTTTGTTAATGGTTTTCTGATTAACGATGGGACATACTGTATTGTATATCTTTGTCAAGTTGTCAGTAAAAGTATTATACATTTCATTTACATCTTCACTACACAGTATTTTGTTCCAGTTAGTTTCTTTAAGCTTGTTCATTAGCACATTTAACTTTTGGTCATTCACTATTCTCCTTCTGTTGGAAACTACTTTGCTGCATTTGAAATGGGTGCATTCAGTTATTTGCAAGATGGGCAAATGATCACTCATATCATTTATTATTAAACCACACTGTATAATTGATGATAAGTTTGTTGTGAATATATTATCTATCAGAGTTTTCGAGTGACTTGTGATCCTAGTAGGTCTTGTTATCAAAGGGTGTAATCCAAGACTGTACAACTGGTCAATGAAATTGTTTGTAGCATTGTGTTTATCATACTGTAGGAGATCAACATTAAAATCGCCACACATGTAGACTGTCTTATTACGAATGTTTCTACAAATGTTATTTATGAACTCGCTCAACTGATCAAGTTCAGTGTTTGGTGCCCGATATATACAACATATTATTACTTTTTTGCCATTTTTAAGAGTGATTTCTACAGATACTGCCTCTGCACAATTATCAATGCATTTAGACTTATTTGGTAGGTGCTTGTGTTGCAGCGAGTTGTTAATATATAATGCAACTCCACCTCCCTTTTTATAAATTCTTGAGCATGTAAAAGTTGTGTAACCATCTATGTTAAAGTTATCACTGTCATTATTGCTCAGCCAGGTTTCAGATATGGCAATTACATCAAATTGCAATCCCAAGGCTTTAATGCTGTCTTTCAACTTATTAAAGTTACTTGCTAAACTACGACAATTGAAATGTATTATAGAGAAGTTAGCAGCTCCTTCTGATGTTAATGCAAACTTGTGCTTGAATTGTTCATCTGTATAATATAAACTGTTCGGAGACACATGTTTATAAAAATTGTCATCTGGATCGGCTTTGTCAGTCAGAAAATATTCCTTATTATCAGTAAATGTAAATGGTTTAAAGTTTAGACTAGAGCAGTTGTCAAACAAATCACCTAGGTTATCATCAATACCTAATGTGAGATAATTTAGTTCATCGTCATTAGTTTGACTAAACGGAAACATGTCCGAAGTACATTTCACACAAAACCATTCGTTTTCAATATGTGAATAATGGTCGAGTTCTACAACAGTTAAATTTGCACATTTCCGATGAATCCAAGTTTTACACACATTACAGAATATTGCATTTGAATGTACCTTTTTTAAGCACACATTGCATGGGTAATCCATGACACTAGGTTAAAGAAGTTCAATTGTGACTGCTATAAAGCACAGTCCATTTAAATGTACAAGTTCAGTCCCTTTATCTTCTCCTCACTCCAGCCCAGATTGAAGAGGTCGTCCGGTGTTTCCACGATTCTCTTCATCTCCTTGCCGTTCTCTGTTGTGATGCAGAATGACAGGTAGTGCTCTGAAGAATGACAGGTAGTGAGTGCTCTGAAGATTGACAGGTAGTGCTCTGAAGATTGATGGGTAGTGTTCCAAAGAATGACTGGTAGTGCTCTGAAGAATGACAGGTAGTGAGTGCTCTGAAGAATGACAGGTAGTGCTACAAAGATTGACAGGTAGTGCTCGGAAGAATGACAGGTAGTGCTCGAAAGAATGACAGGTAGTGCTCGGAAGAATGACAGGTAGTGCACTGAAGAAAGATGCAATTCTATTTTTTCGCTTGTGTCATTTTAGAATCAAAACTAATGCATATTACTTTTCTCGCACTATATACTTGAACATCAATGAACCTGATCCACAATGAGCTAAATGAATTGTGGAAGTACCTTTAAACATATTGGCTAGATGTGGCCATGGGTGACCAGGTTCATATGCTTTCACTTTCATAAATTTTGTCATCTGACATTACCACCTTCATTCAGATTGAATCTTGCGAAAACTGTGTCAGTCTCCTTATTATTTTTAAATTGTCACGATCTGGCACTCGTTGAAACAATCGCTGGCAATTTTTCTTAAATGTCACATAGACTTTCCAAGTAAACACGTTTGAAAAATGTTTAACTAAAATGTGACGCAAAGAAGCTAAAAGTAGCAAAGTGAAAAGTAGCAATACTTTCAATGAAACTAATTCGTTACAAATAAAAGTAATTTCTGATAATAGTAGGCTGATACTTCATGACTTGCCAGTTACTAGAAATGACTACTGAATTCATGTAGCAGAGTATTTGTACTTCTTTATACATAATATCTCTTCACTAATTATACAGTAACTTTTGTTTCAGGAAAATAGTGACACGTGACATGTCAAGAAGAACACTGGTGACAGTGTTGACAACCTACGTTGCATTTTGGGCAGGGGATTACAGCATTGCCTTCGTAGCAACCAAAGTGGTCAAAATGCTCCACATGTCAGAGGACTACGTCATCCTGGACAACAAGAACCAAGAAGTGGTATACTAGTGGTATTTTTAATCAGTATTCCAAGTAGTGGTTGCCTTTGGCTTTGGCTACCCTAATAACCATTGGGCTACATGAGTTTACCTCATAAATGTACAAGGTCTGTTTGTTTGTTTTTCAAATCATGTAATAGTATATAGCATGAACTATATTCTAGAATCTTGAACACCCAAATGTGTTTTAATGAAGTACAGTTTCATAAAATTATGTAATTTGAAAGTTAGCTCTTTATGAACATCGACCTTGCATTCAATGTAAGCATGACATTCTGGCCGAAACATGTGACCCATCTGCACAAAACCAGTCGCATGTCGCAAGTGATCACTTTCCGCTACACCCTGAAACACATGGAAGGGCTTAGATTTACAAATTTGCTATTTTTGTATTTTCATTTCTAATATTTCTAATGTTCATACTCACATATACCAAGCCTTCAGATTCGAAAGGTTTATTTAAATAGCTTTATAAAGGCCGTATTTAGAAGCTACTAATTAAACATGCACTGCTGAACAAAAAACAGTGTTGCGAATTAACCCTTTTTTCGAGAAGCCCATGCCGCTGCTGTAGTTGGGGTGTCCCTGGATAGGGCGTCATCTCTGTGTTCCGTATAAGGGCATTTCATTAACATAATATTTGACAAGAACAAGAAGTTTATTTTTGACCCCAAAAATATAACAAATGAACCAATAGACATATTAGGGATATGCATTTACACAAATAAAATAGATATACATATATAAATACATGTGTCTTTATATATTTTCAGGAGAAAATTGTTTGCATAAATTGTAAAGCCTTGCAGGCTATAAGTGTATATCTTTTCTTTCACTATATCAGGAGTGTCGTTTATAATATATGACAAATTATATTTAAGATATTTTTTTGTAAGTTCATGTTTAGTTCTTACAGGATGTATATTTTTAGACTTCCGAGTGTCATGAAGGTTTATACTAACATTTGGAGTAATCTGCCAGTTTAATAAATAAACAGGTAAATTTCTATGAATGGTCTTTAACAAATTAAGTTGCTTAAAAAGTAGCTCAGTATGTGAATTATATCCACATAGTTATTATACGAACCGCGGTTTTTCAGAATTTTCATTAATCTGTTTCCTTTGTATCCCGATTCCATAATGCAATAGTTTATATGTAATGATGTGTTATCTTATGTATTAGCACTAAATGATTTTAAAGTACTAAATAACGTGTCATCTGCATACATTATAAACCAAGCTGCTTCACATCTGAGAACTGCTCAAGAGGTCAGACTACAGTTGAACTTCCTGTTTATTGTTTCACACAATTGTGATGTGTGAGATTAAGAAATTCATATGATGTGACATCAGTGCAATTGAGCAGGCATAATCACAGGTTCGGTTGTAGAAGCTATTGGCTGTGAAATAGTACATTTTTTACACAGCGGGTTGTAGTTGACGGTGATGCTTCACGCAAAATCCAAATGTTTTCCGGTGTTCCGGTGTTCCGGTGTACTTGCACCGCTCTTGTTTCTATTATACATAAATGATATTGGAGAAAATATTACTTCCCATATTAAACTATTTGCTGATGACTGTCAGCTGTTCAGGACAATTGAAAGTGTCACTGACACAGTTGACAGTGTTGCTGACACAGTTGACAGTATCGCTGACACAGTTGCTCCTCAAAACTATCTCTGTAAAATGTCACTCTGGTCCCGGAAATGACAAATGATTTTTAATCCAGAAAAATGCTATACACTCCATATGTGCAAACCCAAAACCCACTAAAAATGCACTTTGTCATGGAAGTTGTCACTCTCGGGCCTGTCAGGCACCATCCATATCTTGGAGTCAGAGTACAGTGAGATCTCAAATAGAAAACCCACATCAATAACATCACCTCTGAAGCAAATAAAACTCTCGGGCTAATCAAAAGAAACCTACATAAGTGCTCACAAGAAGTAAAGGTGAAAGCATGCAACCCCCTTGTCAGGCATAAGCTCAAATATACCTCGGTCGTATGGGATCCACCGTAAATGTAAATTTAATCAAATAAAAATAAAACTCAAGGCTGTCCGTTTTGTACTCCACGATTACTCCATAGAGAATACACTGTTGTCCACACTTAACTGGCCAACCCTCCAAAATAGAAGGAAAGTTGCAAGACTGTCGCTCTTCCACAAAGTCTTACACCATATGATCGCTGTCACCCTTCCAGACTACATTAAAACATCTACTCGCCACACTAGATCGAGCGATTATCACCACTTAAAGTAGTTTCTTTCCTCGCACAGTTACTGACTGGAATTCCTTAAGCCCCGAACTTTGCAACAGTGAAACAACCTCCAGTTTTAAAAGCAGATTAGAAAATTTTTTATTATTAGTGTAGGTAACTGGAAGCCCCGTGGACAGCATCCATAGACATAATTACGTCACTCAAATTATTTGTTCATTATCTCTAAAAGTAATGTTTTATTTATTCATTTTCTCTCTAATTCTCAGTGACTGATGCTGTCCACTGGGTGTCCATGGGATTATACACCGAATGGTCCTTCATGTTATCCATGTAGATGTAGAGAAAAATACTTCCATCAATAATTTTATAAGCATTTAATATCTTAAAAACTTCTGTTTAATTCAACTTAATCTCCTTATCAGTAGTGTTGTTAAACCACGTTCTTTTGGGCGTTCTTCGTGATTATAGTCTCAGTTCTGGAATCAGTTTAGTTGCTCAATATTTTCATAACCAAGTATACAAGGTAAACAGATCCATAGTCTTCTACTTCATTACAAATCAGTGGCTTCAGTATTATTGTATGGTTAATTGTTTTAGGAAATCGGTAACAAGTTCTGTCGTGCAAGATCTTCATGAAGTCGAGGGCACGTTGTTACAAATGGAAGCAACAGCCAAGAAAGTGGCAGAAGTTGTCAAAGCAGTCCTGCTCTTGCCAGTTATAGAGCCACAACAACTAAATGCAGTAAACGGGGCTCTGCCCTGTGGCATATACAAAGGTAACTTGTTGAATAACATTAAGGGAAACAAAAGTCATGGTTTTGGGCCTGTGCGCAGAGGTACAAAACATAATCAAGGTGATTTTCTTGAGTGCAGTTGGAAATGTTTATGGGCCTATGCATGTATAAAAGCTACCCTGTACTCAAACATCAAAACTTCACCTGTTTAGATTTAGCAGCGTGCTAGATTGAGAGTTTGTGGCCATTAGATTTTTATCGAAGGCACTTGATGTGTTTCACCAGTCAATTTTTTAGAACTGATTGGCCAATAAACCAGTCAGTCCTCAGTGTAATTGACATCTGACCAGAATATTCCATCTTTAGACCCAATTACGAGAAAACCACTAGTGTGATATTCTTGACTGTAGTTTGTTTTTTACATACCATCTAGATGCCATCTTAGCTGTTCATCACGTTGGGTTCCTCCTTCCTAATTCTCTGTGTACACATTCTCTGTAGAGAATATCAGTGTTTTCCATCTTTGAAATGGCAAAGGCTTTGGTCGATAGAGTTGGTAATAATGTAACTGATGAAAATGTTTGTTAACTTCGGAATTGAATAGTTCTACAATTTACTTCTGGACACAGCTATGATTGAAGTTAACATACTTTTCAATAACTTTCGGTTGCCTTCAGGAAATGTGGCACAGCCTGCTCGCCACACCTACTGGCAAGCAGAAAAACTAAATTCCACAATTCAATTCCTGAGCATGTTGAAAAGTAATTTTCATAGTTGTATCAAAAAGAAAATTGTATAATAATTGTCATAGTTGTATCAAAAAGAAAATTGTATAATAATTGTCATAGTTGTATCAAAAAGAAAATTGTATAATAATTGTCATAGTCGTATAAAAAACTAAATTGCATAATAATTGTCATAGTTGTATAAAAAAATTGTATAATAATTGTCATAGTCGTATCCAAAAACATTGTATAATAATTGTCATAGTTGTATCAAAAAGAAAATTTTATAATAATTGTCATAGTTGTATATAAAAAATATTTTTATAATAATTGTCATAGTCGTAGCAAAAAGAAAATTGTATAATAATAGTCATAGTCGTATAATTTTTTTTATAATAATTGTGATAGTTGTGTCATAAAGAAAATTGTATAATAATTGTCAGTTGTATAAAAAATATTTTAATAATAATTGTCATAGTCGTATCAAAAAGAAAATTGTATAATTATTGGCATAGTTGTGTAATAAAGAAAAATCCATAATAATTGTCATAGTCGTATCAAATTTTTTATAATAGTCATAGTCGTTGTGTAATAATTGTCATAGTTGTGTCATAAAGAAAATGGTATAATACTGTCACTGGTAGAGCTTCATGGACACAATGGTTGAATGACTTACTTAAAATATTTTGTTGAAGGTTCCAACCAGAAACCTATGGCCTCCTTGTGCAATCATTGATTGGATGCAAAGACTAGACACCTGGTAGGCGACTAGCCCAGTGTCCCAAATGTTGCAGCAACGATGTGGTCAGCCTCAGGTGAAGTCACTGTTGCTCTTTGTTTGATTTGCCGTGCATATTTATTTATTATTGTTTAGCACGTGACACAGTTAGAAAATGCTGTTTATAATATAATGTATCTGTGTCCTGTAAATTAACCTGCATATAAAATGGAGGTCACTTAGCAATTTGAGTTTGACAGCGACACATTAATTTACCAATATAACCTAGCTACTGTTGTTGATTTATGTTGCCAGATCATTTTATTTTATACTGAACAACCACTGGATAATAAATCAAAATGTTGAATATTGAGAAGAAAATAGGATTTGTGAGAAACCATCTGTAAAATAATTTATTCATTTGTTACAGGTATTAATTAAAACAGGTGTAGCCAACATGCATTAACAGCTGTATCATGAAAGGAGTATACTTGACAAATTGGCAACCAGAAGGTGCAAACTGTGGAAACTGAGCAACTGGCCAGAGAGAGCAATCTGGGTCTTGGGCGCTGATCAAGCCACATGTGCAAGAGAAGGTGGCGAATGTAATTGAATTGTGCAAGACAATTAAATACTGTAATACACTTTCACAGATCGAGTTTTCTCTCTGACTAAGCCGGACCACGAGACATTGAACATGTTTATTCATGAAGACAGAACTCTGCTTCCTCATCATATAGAAAATGTTTTGTTTTATTTATTTATTTTGCAAAATGTATTTGAAATGAGACTAGCAAAAAAATTAATTTGATTAAGCACCTTTAACAGAATGTCACACAAATAAATGGACTTGTTGAACTTTTCCTCACGAGTTAAATAAAATCATTTGCGGTGTGGGTGTGGTAAATATGCGTCACTTGTATTTTTATGATATTTACATAACTGAGTTTGGTGCAGACATTCTGTTAAAGGTGCTTAATTAAATCGATTTTTTTGGTAGTCTCATTTCAAATTAATTTTGCGAAAAACAAAACCTACCTAGTATCCATTGCAACATGCTAGCTCGTTTGTGCAGCACGCACGCACGCACGCACGCACGCACGCACGCACGCACGCACGCACGCACGCACGCACGCACACCGTTGGAATTACTCCTGATCTCGTCCAATTTGTCATCTCTCTGTGGATGCATGTATTGATTTTATGGCCAAACCGTTCCCCACCCTGTAAAGTTGTAAGTGCATTTTGTTTGTCAAAAAAATAAGCATTACCATAAACTGGTGCCATTGCCTACTTGTAGCAGTACTTCCCGCATTTTGCTGAGAAATCACATATATGCTTCACAATCTGTGACACGACACGGACGTAGGACAATACCTACACGAACTAGACGAGCTGAAAGAAGCTGTATCGGAGAATTTCTGTGTCATGTATTACAGCACAGTGGGGTGCGAATTTTTTTTCCGTAGATGGCCTTTGGACATAAATGACTATTTTGCATATATAGGCCTCTTGATAAATATCGCCTTTTTTAGTATTCAGTTTCCATTAGCCCTATGCAATCAAACTTTAAACGTAATGATTTCTGCAATTTACTGACAATGTGGAAACGTTCTTGTGCGAACTATCGCTATTGTAGTATTTGTACTCTTCTATATTGAATGTGTGTACATGTTAGCATTAAAATTAACTCCCAGTTGCGATTGAAATTCGAAATGCAGTTTGCTATGAACTTGAATCTACAGTTGCAAACACATCAAGTCATCATTACATTATTCATAAAAATGCATACGGCAGTAAACAAAACATTATTAACACATTTTGTGTTTCCTTCATTATGCGACGGTAATAACATATAAACACAGCTTTATGCGAAACTGCGTGTGCGATTTTATAAAGAAAACGAGCACACTGTAGGCACTTCAAACAAAAATGAGATCTCATGGTAGGACATTGGCAATTGATTTAAATGAAAGGTGACATGTAAAGGAACCCAAAACTGTTTATTTTATCAATATATCTTTGTTAGATCCAAAGATATTGCGATTTTAATGCGGTTAAAATCCAAACATTTTGTGTATCTTGTATACAGGCAAAAGTGTCTCATTTTTGTGTTATTTTTCAATAAATGTTTGATTAAAATCGCATAACTTTTTTGTTTGTACATATATTTTAATAATTTATTCAGGAGTTGCAAGCACATTAAGTAGGGTCATAAATATATATATATAGTCCAGTCATGTATCATTAATAGTAACTCAGTTAATGCAATTAATAAGTCAATATTGGCTAATTAGTGCGTGAAGTCAACTGACTGACACATTTTGATAAAAGGCCATATCTTCCATGATTATGAAGATATTTGTATAATTTGTTCAGGGTTTACAAACTCGTTAACAAGGGTCATACATATACATCACACACACTTGTAACTCATTTGATGCAATTAATAAGTCAATATTGGCTAATTAATGTGCAACCTCAATAGGCCAACACCTTTTAATAAAAGGCCATAACTTCCATGATTATGAAGATATTTGCATAATTTGTTCAGGGTTTACACTCATTAAACAGGGTCATAAAATATACATAACTCAATTGATGCAATTAATAAATCAATATTGGCTAATTAATGCGCAAACGCAACAGGTCAACACCTTTTTATAAAAGGCCATAACTTCCATCATTATGAATATATTTGTATAATTTCAAAACACATTAAGTAGGGTCATAAATATACATTAGTCATCATTAATAGTAACTCAATAAGTCAACAATGGCTAATTAGCATGCTATTTCATCAGACCAATACATTTCTATAAAAAGCCATAACTTCCATGATTATGAAGATGTTTGCATAACTTTTGGCAGAGCCTGGACTTTCATTCCCTGCATATATATATACATATGCACGCACGCACACACGCACGCACGCACGCACGCACGCACGCACGCACACACAAAGAATACCAAAATAATCTTGCATAGTGATAATGGTGAAATAAATATTTGAGAAATATATACTAATTGGTGTTCCACATAGAGTGCTAAATGTTTTTTTGTGAAGAAAAACAATGCCATTGCATAAATATAACACAATTTATTACATATTCTGGGACTGCACAGTACATTGCAGGTTCAGTACAGCAATATTTATATTTCAGGTACTGCTTCATAAAATAATGTTGACTTTACGTTGTGCAATTCAACATGATGTAATGTTTAAATTTTTTTTTAACAGTATTTCACTGTTAAATCCGACATTTCTTGTGTTGAATGGACGACGACTGCAAGATTCTACATTATTCCATCTGGGAGCCAAGTGCATAATGATTGTTCACAGTACGCTGTATGCTGTGTAGCAATATTCAGTTTCATAAATCCATGCCGGTGAAGCGTGTCAATGTTCACAGTACACCGTATGCTGAGTGTAGCAATATTCACAGTTTACTGTCTCATATATCCTGGAATAAAAAAGTCCTATATCATCAATCATCATCAACCAATAAAGTATATATTTAAAAAAATGATATGTTAATATAATGTTACTAATATAAATATATATATATATATACACACACACAATGTGTTTTGCATGCTACGTGAAGCCCCTGCACAGCTGGCCATAGACCAATATTTCACACCCACTGACATTGCTGGCTGGCGAGGGCGACCATTAACAACACTCCCAACTGCCCTCGACAAAGATCTGCTGGAAGTCAGCAAGCGTCTTCAAAACCAGCAAAGACCTATTACTGGCTGAGATCGCATAACCAAAATCAACGAGAACTTCAGCCAGAACATCTTGAAATAAAATTTGTCTAAATGATTCATACATTTCTTGCTGCAGTTATGATTTGGTCTAATTATCTTGATTCTGCGTGTAAATATTGTTAAATTGTTTTTTATAGTCTTCCCCCATTAAGTTAATTGTGAAAATTCACATAATATATTAGGTAAGAAAAAAAAATCTCGAAATTTGGTCTTGAGAGGTGTATCTATATTCAGCAATTTTGTCCACCGGCACTGGCAGCTTGTCACAAAACGTCTTGTTGAAATTCAATAATTAATTGTAACTGTTTTACAAGTATTTTAACTAAAAAATGGCTTAACAATTAGTTTGCACTCAATGAATAAAATAATTAATAACAGTCACTTTGCACTCAATGAATAAAATTAATTGTTCTTGTAATTGAGAATATAAATCTGTTGCACAAAGTTTTTTACGAATTTTAAAATCATTGAAAAATTTTATTATTATTTTTTATTCTTTAATTTTTCTAGGCTTTATCCAAGGCCCACACAACATAAACAGTAATAATATCATGTAAAACAGATTGTTTTGGCTTTGAAATTGTAGTGAATTCAATTCAGAGAAATGTAAATAAGCCTTAAATAATTTCGTTCTGGAGACTCGTTCTCACTGTCACAGATCCGTAAAACTTCACAATGTTGCGGTTGACTAAAACCACATTTCGCGTTCGTGCGGAAACAAGATATTTCCCCCACATACTAACTTCGACCTATAGAAGGCAACCACAACATTGAAATATTCTGAGGAATTCGATGAAGTTGTGCTACTTGCATTTGAAATATACCTATGAAGTCTAACTGACATTGTGTAAGCTTTATCTTGGTCCAATTTCGATAAGAAAAACACGACACGAAAGTTAACTTACCGCTTTCAAAGGTGCGTCAAAGCTGACGAAAATGAACGGAAGCAGCCGATAAAACACGCGGCGAAACAAAACGTTAACGAGATTTCGGTAATCGTAACAGCGTTAAATCGTGAACGGATTTTCGTGCGTGCGGAACGACCGAGGCAGCGCATTTTGTTGAAGTGCCTACACACTGTTCAATGTAATTGGCTACAAAACAATTATTAATTTTATTATGTGACTTGTGCCATTGTAAGTGCTGTTAGATATAATTATTTAATTGTGACAGTAAACGTAACTGCCAACGTAAACTGTCCAATTTTTAGGGCCAACGTCCCGCCTCCCTCGCATGTCATCTGCTCGTCGGGTTGGTGGACAATGCATGACTGTCACATCCAGAATACGACAGACATTTATCTGAACGAACGAACTGATGATTTGGAACTCAAAGACTCGATTCATGTTCGAATCGGTATCGTCAACTGTCCGGTAGCAAAACAAAGTCTGCTGCGAGAGATGACAAGCAGTCGAACGTAGAATCGACTCCAGAAATCGCGTGTGTAGCGTTACATACATACATACATACATATATACCAGGGGCGGATCCAGGGTCTAGAAAAAAGGGGGGTCCAAGGTAATGTATGAAGCGCCGAAGGCGCGAAACGAGGCGCAAAGAGCGGGGTGGGTGTGGGAGGGGTATCCCCCTTCCCAACCATTTGACGTTTTCTTAGATAAAACAGTTGAAATGGTGTAATTTGGGAGTTTAGTTTAATTTAATCGAGTTAGGGCCTAATGTAATCAACCCAACATTCAGACATGCGAGATCGTACGAATTGTCCGATACAATACGGATTTTTGGGAGGAATACGGCCTTCGGACGTGTCCCGTTTTAATACAGATATGCTGAATATATAAAAATCGTGATTAAATAATCCTATGTATTTTCTTGTATTCGTCACATAAGTGTAACTTTTCGAATGTCAAATACACAGTAGACGAGGTGTAACTACTTTTCAGTCGAGAGTTTCGGCAAAACGCAGCAGATTTTGTTTCGTTTAACCTGTAGGTAGGCCTGTTCCTACGAAGAAAATGCGATGTGTCTGAAAATGTCCAAACGAAAAGACAATATTAAACATCTGTGATGTGCCATTTATTGCAATACTGATTAAAATAACAATAGTAATGCAAATGTTTAATTAAAAAACGAGTATGCTACAAGTGACTAAAACTAAAATTAAGACGTAATCGTCTTAATTTCTATATCGGCATTATTGTAAACTAGAGGCACGGTAGTGTAGTAATAGTAAAATTATATATTTATTCGTACAACAATGTGTATAATTCAATTACAATTGAAGTATCTTTGCACACAATGAGACTAACACGTCTTTGACTAAAACGTGCTACACGCATTCTCTATATTATTCAGCACATTCTTTGCTAAGGAAACTGTTTAATAGTTTCTCATCCAGCCCCTTCTGATAGTGGTTCTGAATGATATAATAAAAGTAGCTAGGTTTCATATTACAGAAAGTAGTGGCATCGTGTTTGAATTGAGACGAGGTGTAACTGAAACTTTTAGACATATATGAACCAATACCTCGAAGGGCTAGATTGCCCTCTCAAGAGAGCTATCCAAACTGTTGTTGCATTTTAAACTACTCCGTATAAAGCGCACCATTCGATTCATGATTTGAATCGGGAGACATTCTGCTAAAAGTAGTAGTTGTACCATATAACAACACTGAGTGCAAACTGGTAGATTAAAATGTTTCCTGATACCTTTGCGCCATGTAAATTATAACGCATCATAGAAACATATACCATAGAAAGAGGAACAGTATGACATAACTAATTGAAGTTGTGTACTTATAGTACAAACCCAAAAATGTATATGTAGTGATTAGCATATCCACCTTTCATGCCAAAGTTCTGAATTCAAGACACATACCGGACACGGCACATTTGGTGTGTAAACCTAGCTCTCAACATTGTTGACTGTGTGTCCTTCGTAACTCGGAGATCACGTTAATGTCGGTCCCGTCTCAATTTGGGACGTTAAAGAATTTCTGAGGTCAGCTTGGCGATAAAGTTCTGAAAAGGCTAACAAATTGAATGAGACCTCAACAGACCATAACTTTCTAACCACAATGTTGACCTTGGGTTGTTTCTTGGCAATGCCTTCGTCCCCAGTTGACATGCAGGTGCAACGGATTTTGTGGTACTCAAAAAGGGGAGGTCTGGACCCCCCTCTGGATCCGCCTATGCATACATTGGTGCCATGCGCGGGCCTAGAATTTGATCCCAAGCCCAGCCCGCAATTAGCAGTTAGAAACCAGGCCCGCAATAATTTATCAAGCCCGGCCCGGCCTAGGCCCGCAAACTAGAATTTAGGCCCAGGCCCGAACCAGACCGTGAATGTTTGGCCCAGGCCCGGCCCGGCCCGGCCCGCAAGTTTCAGGCCCGGCCCATACCCGCGGGCCAAAGATGGGTAAGCCCGCGGCCCGCAAGCCCGCGGCCCGCTAAGTTTAGAGAAGATAAACCTATAATCTTATAGCAAAGACGAAAAACAAATAAACTGTAAAACAGTTTATTTGTCCATAGTGTGCTGGATGAGTTCTAAAAATACAGCACCACCAACTTCTTCAAACGGACGAATATCCTGAAGAAAAATAAAGAAAAACTTCTTAGTGTCATTACTATTAAATAGGATAAGATTTGTTATATTTGACTTTAATGTATTGTCTTATGGTTAGGGTACGAGATTTGTTTATCTAACCCTGACTTAACCCTTATGCAAGCCATAACCCCAATTTATATTGTTAATTGAATTAGGTCAACTAAGTTAACATAATTTAATATGATATTTCAATTAAATGTCACCCACTGGCACTGACACCCAGTGGCATTTCCAGCAGGCCTGCAGTCACTAGCCTGAGACAGACAGGTTCAGACATGTGTGAATTAGTACAAGTGTGAATGAATTAGGACTGGGGAGAAATACCAATTACCAACTGGGTTGGGTACTGGGTAGTGGGCTAGTGGCTTAGCGGGCACTTGGCAGTGGGCAGGTCATTCATGTGGGCAATGTTTGGAGGGAAGACCTAGACAATAGGATGTCCACTGGTAGGGTCAAAGGGTGATAAGTTGATGGTTAATCATGGCTTGATTGCCTCTGCAAATATTTCTAAAGTAAACATTTGGGGCTGGCTACTTCCAGCCAAGTGAACTTATGGGGCCATTAGATTCCATGCAAGGTCTCAATTTGCAACTATATAATACTAAAGAAATAATTTTAAGCGTTCATTAACCGGAATTACAATTTATAATCAGGTTTTATTAAAAAATAAAGTAATAATCGGTGTTTTTTATGAATATTTTTATTATGTCTAGGCCCAGCCCAGCCCAGCCCAGGCCCGGCCCGGCCCGCTCACACCAGGCCCGGCCCAAGCACGATGTGTTTAAATTGTTTTCAGCCCAGGCCCGGCCCGGGCCCGCAGTATGTAGGCCCAGGCCCGGCCCGGCCCGCGGAATTATATAGAGGCCCGGCCCGGCCCGGCCCGCGCAGGGCACTAGCATACATACATCCTCTTCAGCTCTTCTAGGCTAGTAGCTTTTTAGCTGGTCTTGACAATTGTTTGTGCGCATGGGTGGAAAGTTGTCATGAAGCGTACATTGTCATTGGTAAATTAAAACTGAAGTTGCGCAAACGATCGACTTCCTTTGCATGAAGTGTCATTATCTCTGTGTTGTGTAGCACCACCACACTGCAGTGAAGTTTAAGCAGAGCTAGTGTATACACTAGCTCTGATATAACTGGATGGCGCCACTGACCTATATATAACTGGATGGCGCACGCCGTATTCATTTGTATGGCGCCAGGTGACGCCTGCGGAAGTCCAAAACCGTCATCTTGGATAGATCACCTAAATGCTGCATCGCTATAGATTAACGTACGTGTGTGTGTGTGTGTGTGTGTGCGTGTGCGTGTGCGTGTGCGTGTGCGTGTGCGTGTGCGTGTGCGTGTGCGTGTGCGTGTGCGTGTGTGTGTATAACAGGAAAATTACATGCTGTTGTGCATTCGGGTGCTCAAATCGATGATCTGCAAAACTACGTAAGGACCATGGGATCTCATTCCATGCGTAAGTATTTTCTGACTTTTCGTACATTGTATTTTATGTTACATTTTGTGATGGGCAGTGACAGTGTTTACATTTTTGGCTACGCCTACGCTACGGCCTGCACTAGGCTACGCTTCTATTACGTTTAAGAATCAATGTTTGCGATGCCATTCATCAGTCTGACTATACACATTAATATAAATTTGACCAATTATATTTTGTGTTAATTTAATTATTCACACACTTATTTATTTTGCCCTTTAATGGCAATAGCGCATTTTATCGCTCAAACTCAGACTGAGGACTGAGCCCAGTCTACTATGTGATGATTGATAATTGTATGTTACACTATAATTAATTAATAATTCAAAATGCTTGATAGCATGATGCTGAATTAATTATATAATTTAAGTATTAATATTTCTATGTGTTTTGCCACACGCCTTACGTAACTGTGACCTACTATGTCTATGAATAGGGTCGCCATCCTACAACACAAATCACAATTCATCCGCCATTTTCAGTCACCAGTTCGTTTTCATTTCATATTGTATTCCTCCTCTATGTCATTTCAGGCTTCCCGATGTGACCAAAACCTGAACAACACCGCAGATGGTTGGTTAATTTGTGGTGTGAAGGTTTCAAGCCAACCAAGTTTAGAAACATTTGTTCAACACATTTTGAGGATAGTTTTATCAATAGAAGTGATGAAATTGTGCAATCTTCCCCAGGATCCAGGGCAACCAGCGCAATTTCAACAGCAGTCTTGCAGGTGTGTGCAGAGGTCAATGTATTTGAATCATTGAATAATCATGTTTGATCCAACCTGTCTCAGTAACCATATGTTTTCTCTAATCAAATGTTATTCCCAGTGTTATTCAAAGATCAAGGTGTGTCATCTTGGGAAGCAACACACAGATGTGTTGCACGGTGAAAGATTAGAAAGAGATTATCAAAATTAGTACTGCTTAAACATCAGTGAGGGTGCTACCATAAGGGTCTCTTGCCAATACATAACTGAGATAGCATGTGTTGATTTAATTGGTTAGCTGTACTGACACCTAGTGTGCCAGTTTGGAAGCATAATATTATCTTTAGCTTATGGTACACAATTATCTTAGCTGTGTAGGGGCTTTAGTACACTAATGTTATTACTTAGGAGAATTGGTTGGTTTGCACACTTTTGATGCTGGGGAGTGACGGTGTGGTTACCATTTCCTTGCTAGTGATGCAAATGTCTGACCACTACTCAGTGACATATCGACTTGACAAGACAGGAAAATACATGATACATGTACTTTTATTTAAATAAATTTTAGTTAAAATTTTAAGATTCTTGTTCTAGTTTGTTCACATTTATATCACCCAGTTTTCTTACATGCATTGGGCTGTCCCATGTATGGTTCTTCGTGGGTTGAATGCTGATGTCACATCTAATACAAATTATTTACCCATGGGGTACAACAACCAGTGATGTAATTTGGGGATCCTGGGTAATACATGTACAGAATGCATTAAGCATATGTCTATATTACATTATTATTGATTTCTAAAGCTGCTTATATGAAACAAATTAAAAACATAAATTGACTGTCATCTATCCTTGACTATTTATTAAATATAGGTCTAAAATCACATAATCAGTCTTCAAATTTCTGATCCAACATTTGTGATGTGACATTAGCATGTAATTAAATGTTATAAGAAACTGTGCATCAGGTTTCCACATTGATGTCGTTGCACATCTTTTACCAAGAGAAGACATATCCAAAAACCTAAACGAATTTATGTGACAGCGGCGCATAAAGGATTTTATGCGAGATGACAGGGCAATGAAGGCGATTTGAGGTTAGACCTTTTTATGGTAGAGAGAGTATTGGCCTAATTACTCGCTCACGCGTATGGATACACCAACCACGTGACCTAGAGCCAGCCTCTCTCGATTTCCAAGTTAGCTTGTGTCGTTGTGAGACCTTTGCGCTGCAAATATTTCCGAATTTCTATTGTTACTGATTATTCGTTATCGCTGAATTTGTTGATTTTATTGCAAGATCAGTTTTGTTTTTCGGTTTATTCCGATCCGTTTGAAAAATCCCACCCTCCCTCCCTAATATTGTGTTAACAGTTGTTACCCAGTGTTATCTAATAAATCAAGTGGTGCATTATGTAGGGATACACTGTGAAACACTGAAGACAGAGAGGTAGTTCACAAAGTTTTTGAATTTTTTTTTGACGCTTTTCCCTGTTAGAGTTTGGTACACGAGGTTCTGCATTAACGCTTTTCCCTCCACTGAGTTTTCAGTAGTGTACACAAGGTTTTTAGTGCGGGTACTTTTTACGAGTACATTTGATCAAATTGTTAATTTGAATACTATGTGGCCTAGTGTTTACTTATTTGAAATAACCTAATTAGTTGACATACATTTAACATTTGACCTATATACCAAGATTAATGGAATAATTTTTACATCAACAAGTTATGCAATAATAGTATCCAAGTGTGGTGTGGGAGCCCACATTGGAAGTTTATTGTTAGGCGTGGGGCATGAACAGGTTATGCAATAATTGTACCCATGATGTTTTCGCTTTTGGCATGGTACATTATATTAAAAGGGGTATCAACGTAATGGGACCGTCCACGACACGGTCGTTGTCTCCATGTCATGTTGACGGCCGACCTATAGAGCGTTCAGCTGACTGTTCAATTGCCTTCCCCGCGCGCGCGACACCAATGCGTCCGCACGAGCCTCCTCACGACACGTTATCCGTCTCCACGACATATTGACGGCTGGCGTACTGTATGTCCAGCCGACCGTTCAACTGTCTTCCCCGTGTGCGACATCAGAGCGTCCGCGTCAGCCGTCGTCACGAAACATCCCGTCTCCACGATCTATTGACATCTGGCCTACTATCGACCAGCCGACAACAACCTCGACATCACTGCGGTCGAACGTATTCAGCTGGCGGCGAGATCATGCGACCGACGGCCACATCTGTTATCATTCTATTCAACCCAGCAGAATGACGCGAAGGGTATTGTTGACTTTGTGCGTCATAAGGCACGCTTCTGTGACTATTTTTGTTTTGTTTTCTGAACATTATATTATAAGTGTGAAATACGCCCTTCTGCTTGTGACGAATTTATTAACACTGATGTCTATTATTTCATTTGCACCATTTCAGTTAGGTTTTGATTAATTGTAAACATATTCATGTTGATTACCTTGGTGTTGTCTTTCCTTTGTGGGAATTTCTTACACTCATATGTTGAGTTTAATGTAAGTACGGCCCAACCCTGGTTTTGCGTGGACCACCACCGAAATCCGTGACACATAACTAGACATAACCACCTTGCAAACAAACCAGTCGTGGTCCTCATTGGATTCATGACTGGAACAAATATTACAAAAACTGTAATGATGAATGGTGGGGAGGGGGGAGAATGTCATATTAGATTCAAAAACTCACTTTTACAGGTGTTCTAATAAATCAGTATTGGTGCTGAATGGTAATGGCTTTTGATTTGGTAACCTGCTTGAATTTTGTGATGTTATTATTTATCCTTTCCCTGTGCATCCTTCTTGTCAAGGGATATATTTATTTTGATAAGCATGCTGTACTCAAGAAGAGTACGTCATTTATATATGAGTACAACCATCTGGTAAAATGGATATCGCTCAAACAGAGATTAATATAATTGGTTGATTCTGTAATTTTCCTCTTCAGAATACCAAAGTGTAGGCGTGATCTGTGTCACTGAAGCAGTTCTATGTGACTTGTGTGTTTGTGTGAGACAGGATGAAGGACTCTGCACGCTGGCATCTCTGTAACAGGATAGTGACCGCCGCTTTCCACTCCACCATCCAGTTGTGGAGCGTCATGATCAGTCATTTATAGATAAGTACAATAATCTGGTAAAATGGATATCGCTCAAACGGAGATACATACAATTGGTTGATTCTGTATTTTTTTCTCAGCAGAATACCAAAGTGTGTGTTTGTGATCTGTGTCATTGAAGCAGTTCTATTTAATTTGTGTGTTTGTGTGATACAGGATGAAGAATTCTGCACACTGGCATCTCTTGTGGTGTCTGACGGAGGTGATAGATCAGGTGTTCCTCAATGCCAAGGTGCTCAACGCTGCCCAGGAGAACTGTAACATGATGGTGGCCGCCGCCTTCCACTCCATCATCCAGTTGTGGAACGTCATGATCAGCAATGATGGCGGCCTCGTCACGCGTGAGATAGGTCAGTCAGTGAGATAGGTCTGTCAGGAGAAAAGGGCTTTGAGGAGAATCCTGTCACTGTCATGGGCACCAGGTGTCTAAATGCTGCACCATAGTCACACAACACCATGTTTGTAGAGGGATGCTAAAAGTTGGCAAACTTTGTATTGAAATGTTTCTCGTAAGCATTTTATACACTATTTATGAAAATGTTGACCACATCATTGAATTTATTAAATATAACTATTTACCAAGCTAATGGTGCTCTTCCTTCTTGTTCACCGCTTTATAGGGGAGAGGGTCAGGTGAAACATTCATCCTTCTTTTGACCAACCTCTTTGTTCTTTTATTCGACGAACCAAGTTGTTCTCAAAAACTTGCAGCTGCAATTGTTGATGTTATGCCAACGCCATTGTCTCCAGACCATAGAGACATGCCGGTGCAACACGCTCACTCAGGATTTTCCCTGTCAGCATTTTCAAAACGTTTCTCTCCAACATGACTCCCTCTACCTTTCTCCAAGCATTAGCACCCGCTTGTATACGACGTCTCACTTCTACCTCTGAATGCCCATCCTCCATAACCTTTCATCTAAGGTACACAAAGCCATCCACTTGCTTGATCTCCTTAACTTCCAAACTGATGGTCAGCTCCTCTCTCTGGTGTCCAACCCACGTCCGTGCTTCTTGAACGCCCCCTTCCATTCCTCCAACAGTTCCTGTAGTTCTTGTTTGTTCTCTGCTATTTTGGCCAAATCGTCTGCATACACCATCTTCCTGAGAAGGTCCACAAATCCCATTGCCAATCTCCCATGCATCTCCAACCATTTCTCTACCAGCTGTCTTAATGCAAACATCCCATCAGTCGTTCCTTTTCCCTTTCTGAATCCCTCTTGTTCTTCCCCGAATTCTTGCTCTACTCTCTTTCGGATCCTCCCATTCAGGGTCCTCTCTAGCAGCTTCATGATGTGACTTAGAAATGCGATGCCTCTGTATTTCCCAGGTCTTGCGCATCTCCCTTCTTCTACAACATTGGGACAATTAGCCCTGTTCACTACTCGTCTGGTACGTTACCTTTCCTCATACATGTAATCACTACAGACAGACCAACATACACTTCTTTATAGGTTAGATAGAGTACACAGAATATGTAGTTTTCAATGTCTGCATACACATATTGAAAACTAAATAGTGGGAACAGTATCACACCCCTCAGTGTCTATATCACCTCCAAAACAATCTCCCTGCTTGCTACATTTGACTAGAATATTTAAACTAAAAGTTATAAATATTGACTAATTCATAGAAACTGCACTTAAGACGTCTCATTTAGATGTGTTGATTATATTTGTTACGCTAATGTGCAAGTTGCTCCTGTGAAGCAGGGCAGTTTAGGCATTGTACATTTCTTGACTGTTTTCAGCCCTGAGTTGGAAATGGATTGAGATAGCCTACTGGACAGTTTCGGGAGCTGTGCAGCACCAAGAGTCAGTGGGACAGGCCCACAGCTCTTCCAGACATTCACCGTACACACCAGTCACATCACCAAAGTGATGTTGTCAGCGAAGCATCTCGTCTCTGGTAGGTCCAATTCCCAGGTATATTTCTGGGGAAAATATTCAAATATACCTGGAAAAGCTTTGTTTCATGATGGTGACCATGTCACGTTTATGGCATGATTTTCAGTGGGCCATCAATCACATATACTACTATATGACATCCACAGTTATATAAAATATACAAGTAAAAGCTTGTTTTTTTTTTAAGTAATCCAAATTGAAGCATTGATTATGACCATATCAGCTTTCGTTTGATACGACGCGGCTTATCAGTAACAGGTGCTTGAATAAAGGAAAGTTAATCACTGTAGCTCACTGCTGTGTTTGCAGTGTGCTCTGAGTATAACCATGTACATACGTGGAACGTGACCTGATTCCTTGCCATGACCAGCACACAGCCCGGCTCAGTTGCCTTGGCATCATTCAAGGTTATCTCCAATGAGAGGGTGGAACCACACCTTCAGTACATCCACAGTAACAACTTTGGTAAGTCACATTGACAGGATCTAGAATTACAAGAATTAGATATTCCAGTAAATTAGAATATATTCGGTTACGTAATAATTTTGCCTTTACCTTCCACTGTGCTGCGCTACACAGTGATGCCCGTGTCGAAATGTGGATAACTATAGTTGTTGTTCCTGCTGTTTTATTGGAAAACTGGGAATCCCTTTTTCTGAGACAGGACCCGCCCGTTATGTGAAGACGAATGCTTTTATCTAGGAAAAGAAATCAAATTCACATTCGAGGAGCCACCTTAAAAGGTTTATTTAATCAAGTTACTTGGCCAGCAAATTGTATTGTTTACTGATGTGATAATAACTTACTATCAACTAACCGTAATTCAATTATAGGCTTTCATATGCAAACACAGCCGCAATCAACCTCGAAAAGTGGACAATTTGCAGACATTCTGTGTGTAATGCAGTAGCAGAATAATATCCAGGATATACTTATGAAGAGATATTGTCTGATAAACAGTATTTCTGGAATATTGCCCGTGGAGTTAATGATGAGATATTGTCCAGATAATATTGGTAAGGATACAATCAGGAGGGTCAGCGAACATAACCATGACTCGTGCAACTCTTTTGCGCACCGCCGCATTCGGGGAATTGTTTTTGGAATTACATGCATCCTGCTTATATTGAGTACGATAACTTATTAGTCTTTTCTCAATTGTATCACCTGTAAACAAAGGAAAGAGGCATTTGTTGTAATTTTACAATGACACTAGCCTGTGTACTATAATAATATTTGCATATGTGTTTGTATGTATTATTATTATTCAGGCAAAGTTTCGACCACATTTATATGGACGAACCAATGTGGTACATAACTCCGTATGTTATGCATGGTTGGGCAACCTAAACTGACTTTACCATGAACTGTCAGGGCGATCAGGGCGAAATCCCCCAGGTATATGGGTGGCTGTCTTGCCCCAGAGTGCACCAATATGGCTGTTTGGGGTATGCTTCCTACTGCAAATGTTCATCCTCCCATGGTCGTCGGCATACTGCTTCGAATGTTCATCCTATCATTCCACCATGATTCAACATATGTGTTGCTCATTTACATGTTGGTATTGTTCTTACGTAATATAGCTATCTGTAATATAGATGTAATGTTTGATCGAGTTAGAATTATATATTTTTGAAATGCAACCATTGGTTGATTCAGACAGAAAAGGAAGCATTTATCTAGACCGTTTTTCTTACATCTATGCGTAACAAGATATTTGTAAATTTTGTTTTTTAACATATTCACATGGCCTGCATTAACAGAAACTGTAGATAATCTGTCCCATTCATTTATTGGCCTTAGGGAGGATGAAATGACAACTTCTGTGTATATCACTCCAGACACAAGGGGAAAATTAATGAATTCGGTTTTGCTATAATTGATGAAACCATGCCAAAGACATATCACGTTCCATCTATTCGTATTTTAGCGCCTTTGTTTTTAAAGACCTCTGTCCAGATATACAGATAATTGGAGGTTTCATGTAAAGTCTCTCAATCCCGCTGAGCCTAAAAAATTGTATGGTAATTAGACTGAATTAATATTACACAATTAATTGTTTCAGTACTATGAGGGAAAGTGAATTTTGGCAAAAGTGTACCCTGTACGTGAAAACGCCCACATACAAATGTATTTATTATTACGTTAACTTTAAATAATGTCAAAATTATAACTTATGTTTGTTTGTTTGTGCAGTCGGGGTTCCAACAAAATGAAGGCATTGCCACTTGGTTCCTCCTGGAAGTGTTTAAGGACAATCAGTGCGGACAGTACTGGTGACACAGCAAATGATAAAGACTGAATTTATACCATTCAGTGAACCATGCAGACTTGAGCGGATCCAGACACTGGGTAGTGGGTCCAAGCAGTGTATAGAAAGAGACCATTTCGTTGCTGAGGCTATCTGCCGCATTTGATACCATTGGTCAAAGGACGACTTATTAAAAGCATGTCAATGTGGTGTGGCATAACTGGCACAGAGCTGGTTCTCATCATATTTAACTGATAGATACAAAAGAATGAAGATAGCGAATTGTTTCTCAGCTGCGCTCCCTACTTCACGTAGTGTTCCTCAGGGTGTTTCACTCTCTACGCTACTCTACTTGGCTCAGTTATCCAACGTCACAACTTGGATCACCAAGTGTATGCAAATAAATCACAGACCTATTCTATTTTGTCTACACGAGATACAATTCACTTCCAAAACTAGCTCAGGGATCGTCTCCACAAAATCTTCCATTGGATGACAGAGACCACATTAAAGTTAAATGCAAGTAAATCCGAGTTTGTTATTATTGGTAGGGTAAATGTTGCATGTCTATTTGAATCGATTAGGTGTGCACAATATGTTGCAAGACGTTTCCTTATGTGTCAGACTTTAGATTGCATGTAGAGAAGCACAGTAAAATCAAAACGTGTGGAAAGCATTAGCTTAACAGTGTGACCTGGCTGTTCTTCGAAGAGAACAAATTTGCATATGTGCAGGAGTGCCATAAAACACTATCATTATATAGCCTTTTTGTTTTGGGAGTGACGTAGAGTGATATAATGAAAGCATTGAGTTACTAAAATGCAAGGAAGGACATCAACATAATAATTTACATGTAAATGATTAAGGATTGACAGACGTTTGGTACGATGACAATAAAACTGATGCCGATTGATCAACTAATGCGAATCGAGAATAATAAACTGAATCTGAATATGTAATGATCGATATTCTTTTGTTTAAAAAATAAGAGACCAATGACGTGAGTGACACTTAGCCATTATCAGCCATTTGGTTGCACCTCCTATCGGTCGGTGGAGAGACCAATCCACAGTCACCGAATCTCTTATAGTTGCGTATCGAGCAGCCCTCAGGGGAGAGGTTTGTCGGCCCCCAGACCATTGTAGTTCTCCACCCAAACTACTAACAATCCCTATGTGTTGAGCTAGCAACCTCTTATGACAACACGTCTACCCGTTTATATAGTAGGTACACCCTTTTTAGGTGAATTTGTGGTGTGAACTCTTGAAACATGTTCACTTTACATTTATCTGACAAAACATTTACTAATTAAACAATTTAGTTAATTAGAATGTTTCTTAAATAGAATAGTTCATGTTGTAATGGAGCAAAGTGTATAACATGCATAAATAATATTACTAGTCTATGTTATTGGTATTCATTTATGCAAATTTATTGGTGGAAATTATGCGCATGCGCCGGAAGTGATCACTCTAAGATGGCGTCTACTACAGCGTCGGTCGAGTACCTGTTATCAATAAACCTACATAACCCTGCCTAAGGAATACAACACACTCCAAGTGGAAAAGGTTTATTATATGGCCAATAGTATCATCGAACAGTTGTGTTAACTGGTATGTCTGTTTATTATCTATGCATCTAGCAGTTCCCACTGCCGTTACTTTGTCAGTCAAAGCGCTTAGAAAGTGTCTCGTCTCCCTGCCAGCAACAGACTAGCCACATTTTCATGCAGCTAATATACAGTCATGAGCTGCATCAGAAGCAGAAAAAGATAGTTGTCACTAACAATTAATCTGTCCCTATACACTAAACACAATTCCATATGAAATGTACAATCTTATGTAGAATGCCAGCAGAAAGGTTCGTAGGGCCATCCTCGAAATATGTATCTAAATTAACACCATATCAAATATGTGTACTGTGTAGTATAGATATTATTTATCTACAAAACCAAATGACGTTTATACATAAACCATCCGCATTCTGTTAGGTCACAAATTAGTTGATTATAATGCACCTTTTGTTTTCATAGTAGCTGTCAATTTCTTTGTTCACCCATTTCGTCCGACTGGCTGTCAACGCAATGCACTTCTACCTATTTAGCTGATTTCAGCTTTTACAGACAACACCACAGGAAGCACGCAGTGTGTGCTATGGATATACAACGTATGTTGATACAGATATCATGCAAGTCAACACAGATATAGCACACGAAATGCTGTCTTGCACACTCCTCCATATTTCTTCAATTGGTCGTTCTTCAGTCATGATAGGCCCCACACAGTATGCCATTTGTCGCTTCATTAGCCGAAGCACCAACTTCGCATGGATTGCTATATACGACACGCTAAATGCAAGAATTCCCTGCATGCTGGCTGGTGGACAGGAATTAACACCTTTTGTCTGGGCTGGCGGAGGTAATCAACGAACCCCGACAGGCATTGTCCATGCGCACGGACGGCGTTGTCCTGTTTGCATCAGATAAACTTTAGCAGCACCACGCCTTGACACTTGTCAACGCCGTGAATGACGTTGTAATCCTCACTTAGAAGCGAAATTTCTGTATCGCAATTATTCTGGTATCCTAATTGTATCGACACATGCGTGTTGTTCTGTTGAGGATACGTAATCGTTCTGTTTACAGCAATTTTCTCAACACGTTTACACACAAAAATAACAGTACCCATCAGTTAGTGTGTGTTCCATGTTCTGCTGTAAATGTGACTTCAATGTGAGCAGAAAAGGACAGCCACTCACTCTGGACTCACAAGCATGCACACACGCATGCACGAGGGAGGGAGGGATGGATGGAGGGAGGGAGGTAGGGAGGCGGGGATGGAAGCAGACAGGTGGAAAGCGCGAAGGCAGGCAGACAGACAGGAACAATGCTTTCGTGGTATCCAATCCTTGGGATTGCTCAAAGTGTTTTACATTTCAACCCATGGCAGAAATGTTCGTTCAAAATCCACCTCAACTTCTCTGGGAAGCAATTATTCTGGTATCCTAATTGAAATTCCATCCCCTCCCTACCTTCCCCCTCCCTCCCTCTCGCCTTTCCTCCCTCCCTCCCTCCCACCCTCCCTCCCTCCATATTGACGTGACATCAGGAGTCAGTCATTCCAGCATTTGCATGCGACCCACAAACATTTGATTTATCAAATGCACAATCAAATGTACGATCAAATGCATGCGTAATTCTTTGAATAATTATTGTTGTTAGATTTACTTTCACATACCATTAAAAAAGTTCTCTGAAGTGAGCAGTACCTTCAACAGATTATGAAATCGTTGTCTGACCTGTGAATTCACTTTCACACCGTGCTCCTTAAAAAGTGCTCTGTATGTCAAATGTTCAATGCCTGAGCTGTTGTTTATACAACATGAAAATACCAACTAGTCTGTAGGATTATGTCTTCAGAGATTACCTGTTCATTGAAACAAATTAAACAATGCAGTCAAATGACTCCCTTGTGTTGTGTTGACACTGTTGGGGTGGTTTCGCGTGGCAGCTCATTTGGGGGAGTAAACAGCAGCAGTAGTACCGTCGCCATGTAGTTCACTTTCTTAATTTACTACACAACTATTGGTCATTTGTGTCTTTGTATTGAAGGAATAATGCGCAGCAAGTGCTCGGATATTCACGATGATGTCCGGCAAGGCCTGATATGAAGACAACTTTGCTCGCATTGACAACGGCGAGTGAAAACCCAGACAACACAATACCACGCAATTAATTACTGCGCATTGTTTGACTGTATGCGTTGACTGTCTGCATCGGCTGTATCTTGTTTTCTGCTGCCTACTGACTGCTTGCGACTATTCAGCTATCTCTCCATGTAAGACAACACTGCGTCCCGCATGAGCCATCTTCACACGTCTCGACGTCATGTAGACGGCCGACTTACATAGCGTTCAGCCGACTGTTCAAGTGCCTTCCCCGCGCGCGCGACAACCAGTTCGTCCTCACAAGCCGTCGTCACGACACGTTAGCCGTCTCTACGACACATTGACGGCTGGCGTACTGTGCGTCCATCCGACCGTTCAATTGTCTTCCCCATGTGCGACATCAAACCGTCCGCGTCAGCCGTCGTCACGAAACGTCGCCGTCTCCACGATATATTGACATCCGGCCTACTGTCGTCCAACCGCAACAATATCAACATCACTTCGGTCGAACTTATTCAGCTGGCGGTGAGATCATGCGACCGACGGCCACATTAGTTATCGTTCTACTCAACCCAGCAGAATGACGCGAAGGGTATTGTTGACTTTGTGCGGCGTAAGGCACGCTACTGTGACTATTTGTTTTCGGAACATTGTATTATTAGTGTGAAATACGCCTTTCTGCTTGTGACGAATTTATTAACACTGATGTCTGTGGTACGGTCTTGCAGGGGAATAGCCTCATCGGTGAACGTAAAGGAAAACGTAGGTTTTTAGTTTATTTGGTTTGAAGGTATTGACTACTTGATCTAGAGTTATAGTTTCTTTATTTCATTTGTACCATTTCACTTAGGCTTTGATTAATTGTAAACATATTCATGTGTATTACCTTTGTGTTGTTTTTCATTTCTGGAAATTTCTTACACTCATATGTTGAGCTTAATCTAAGTACGGCCTGCCCCTAGTTTTGGGCGAACCTCCACGTATAACTAGATATAACCGCCTTGCAAGCAAACCAGTCATGGTCCTCTTGGAAATACATTGGATTCATGACTGGAACAGACATTACAAAAAACTGTAATGATGAATGGTAGGGAGGGGGGAGAATGTCACATTAGAGTGAAAAACTCACTTTTACAGTTGTTCTAATAAATCAGTATTGGTGCCGAATGGTAATGGCTTTTGTTTTGGTAACCTGCTTGATTTTTTTGATGTTGTTATTTATCCTTTTCCTGTGCATCCCTCTTGTCAACGGATATATTTATTTTGATAAGCATGCTCTAGTCAAGAAGAGTACGTCATTTATATATGAGTACAACCATCTGGTAAAATGGATATCGCTCTAACGGAGACACATATAATTGGTCGATTCTGTAATTTTCCTCAGCAGAATACCAAAGTGTGTGTGCGTGTGTGTGTGTTTGTGAGTGCGTGCGTGCGTGCGTGATGAGTGTGTGAGTTTCATTGAAGCAGTTCTATGTAACTTGTCTGTTTCTGCGTCTTGCACATCTCTCTTCTTTTACCATATTAGGACAGTTAGCCATGTTCGCCACTCCTCTGGTACTTTACCTTTCCTCATACATGTATTCAGCAGCCTCTTTGTCCAGCTGATTCCACTCTCCCCCGCTGCCATTACCATCTCCACATGCATATCATCGATACCAGGTGCTCTTCCTACTTCATCCCTTTCATCCCGGTTTGCATCTCTGTATCCGTAATATCAGTTAGCTACTCTTTCCCATCTACATCCAGCGGTAATTCCAGATCGTTGTTATTTCCTTCCTGGTTCAGTAGCTCCTTGAAGTAGCTTTCCCAGACGTTCGGCACTACCTCTTGTTCGGTCCTTTCCCATAGCATAGAGTTTTATGCCTTGTTTGATTATTTTACCTGTAAGATTCTGCTCAGGTATTTGTTGATGAAGTTATCGTTACGTGCACCAGCAAACCGTTTCTACCAGGCCCCACGTTGATAGTCCGGCACTCTCGATAGAAGTTATTGCCCTTTGCAGTTAACCCCACACATAACAAATCTGACCACTCATTGGAGAACTGCTGAACAAAGCAGTCACCAGTCGTTTTGCGTCAATTCTTTGAAGTCCATAACATGACATCATCGGCAATCCTCGCGCATTTCTCGCGGTTTCCGCGGATCAACGTACTGTAGCGTTTCTAATGGCTGGGTGGCTCCCTGCGTTTCTACATACTCGCCGCTTACTCCATTTTCCAGCGTTCCTACAAATTCACTGTTTTCTCCATTTCCCGCGTTTCTACAAACGCGGGAAAATTACGTGAATGTGATGGTGTGAATGTGAAGATGTGAATGTGATGACGTAAATGTGATGACGTGAATGTGATCATGTGATTTTTAATGTCATAGATAAACGTAAAAGCATTTGTACATAATAATAATATAATATAATATATAAAATAGCTTCGCTTGAATAAACATATCATATACATACGGTGTTTTGTGGTGGCTATATAGTAGTTATCGATGGATCATGCTTGACCAATACTCTAAAAAGACGCTTGACCATGTCTCGAGACGCTTGACTAACGTCCTAAGACGTGTGACCAATACTCTTAAGACGCTCGAGACTCTTAAGACGGTAAAAAGAAATAAATGACACACATATAAGTATGACAATGTCACTGATAACTTTAAGGTAGATTTTGGTTAAGATAAAGAATTACGTCTGCTACACCACCATGAATAAATTAAGCAAAAACTTGAATAACAGCCTAAAGAGGCAGTGTATTTTTGACAAAATCCTTCACCAATCGTAATTCGAATTCGCATTATGTTGCCTACATGTAAGACGCGTTCATATGCCAAACTGCAGCATTGTAAGTGTCCTGATTGTTAGTGATAACAGAATTGCTGATACACGTATCACGCTTGAAAAGTGACAATTTTCACTGGTGTTTTACGTATTGTTGACAAAACATAATAATCACAAAACATAATAATCACAAACAGGTCATTATGAGACAGGAGATGACAATACAGACACTAACCTGTCATTATGAGATGGGAGATGACAAGATAGACATAGTTATGAAGAACGCCTGAAAGAATGTGGTTTAACAACTCTAGAGACAAGGAGGTTAAGAGGAGACCAGATTGAAGATATTGAATGGGTATGAAAATATTGATAGAAATATGTTTTTCTCACTCAAGAAGGATAGCAGAACTAGAGGACATGAGGTAAAATTAGTAAAGGATCAATGTAGATTGGACATCAGGAAGCACTCGTTCTCACGGAGGACAATAAATGAATGGAACACATTGTCTACAGATTGTGTAACTGCTAGCAGCGTGAATATGTTTAAAAACAAGGTTGACACATATCTCAGGAGGGCGGGTTATAAGTAGATGAACATTGTTGGACTCTCAATAAGCCTATGGCTTCCTTGTCCACTTGCCATCTGGGCCTTTGGCTTGGATGGCAAATCTTGTTAAATCTTATTAAATCTGGTGTCGATGACGATACCAGGCGCCTCGTCATTTGAAGAAAGAACTTGTCAATATACTACTGAAGTATTTTATATATTATAATTATTATGTACAAATGTTTTTACGTTTATCTATGACATTCACATTCACGTCATCACATTCACGTCATTATATCGTCATCCTGTCAAATATGCATCCACAGTCATGAGAGTTTATTCTCATACAACTCCTTCCTTGATTAATTTAACCCATCGTGATTCAGGTGACTAACAAATCGAATAACTTGTGAAAGTATCAATACCCTGATATCAAATCACGAAACTACCTAGGTTTCTTTGTCGCTTTTCTCCGAATTTCCACTTGACCTAGTTTAAAATACATTAATATTTTGTCGTCATATAGGCGGAGGGCAATGACTTCATTTCCGAGGCTAGTAGTGAGGCAAAGTACAAAACACCATCGCGATGTCTGTCAACAAGGTGGCGCTCTCGTCGTCCTCCGTCATCTTGCTCTGGTCTTCCATTGATGACTGGCTGATGCCGCGAATGTCTGATGGAAGCATTGATCTTTGGAGCACATAAAAACACTACTTACATGTTGACGAACACGGGAAGAAGACTTATTGAATACACGCGTTTTATTTGTACGGCTGATGATGCCAGAATTACCCGGTTTAATACGATGGTGGATTTCGTTACTAACCTTATTCTAATTTATCTTGAATATATATGCTATACCTCCTAGACGCTTTGCATCTCGGGCGACACACTTTCAGGGTTTCTTGTACGACCCCAGAGTAAGCTCGTCTCAGTGTTATTTGTTTCGAAATTCACATCGGTATTACGTTTTCTACGAACAATGGAATTACCCGATGCAATTATTACGTGCAAATTATCCGCAACGCTGTGAAAACAATTACGTTCAATTGTTGACAACGTCATGCGTCTTTTCTTCGATTTTCCAAAGTTACGTAATACAAGGGCAAGGCGTCAATAGACGTTACTATAGCTGCCAGCATTAGGTCGCAATTTCGAGAAATATTGACGGACAGAATCAAGTACCAAGGCATAGATGGATATTTCAATATTATGTATCCTAACAAAATTTAAATACGAAATACCTAGTTATCCGTCCGGGGGATGGTTTTCTCCGTATACTTAATATCAGCACACTAAAGATATTAATGTAATTACCCAAATATAAAAGAAACCACTACAGACCTACCAAAAACAATAGTATAATTTTGACGTTTACAAACAAACAATTTATAGCAGCTTCATATTATTTACCATCGCCATATGGATTAAAATTTAAATAAATTCATCAGTAAATGTAGAAAAACTAACTACTCAGTTACTTATATAAATATGAAAATAGCAGATTTGTTTCATGTTCTTATTAAGATCGTAGTTTAGATATGTCTACTCCACAGACTATAGTCTACTCAAGTCGCTGCTGCTCCTTGAAACTTGCACCTGTATACACCATCACAGTGGGTTAGTATGACGTCACCAAACCACTGGTCAACATTTCATGGCTGTCATGTCCCATTCAAATGTTGTTAATACGCAATTGCATCATCACATAAACCTCTTATAGAAATTTATTTCAAAATCTAGTTGAATGAAACAAAGAAATTTATCATTAACTTTAACAAAGGAAAGAAGAAGTGTAATTAATACTTGTACAAATAAAACTACATAGTTACTTACTTATGTCATCCACTTAATGTGGTGACATGATGATTTCTTTCCAGAGGTTTCGGGTCTTCATAGCCGCTATTAGATTTGTCCCGCTGAGGTTCGTGTCTTTCTCTAGTATGTTTTGTAGAGTAGTTGTTGGTCGACCTTTTCTCCGAGGGCCATCGGGCTTCCAGAGCAGGACTTTGTTGGCTGCTTCGTCATAGCGCATCACATGACCTGCCAGACGAAGACGCCGTTGTCTCACGATGGTGGTGATCCGTGGGAGGGAGCCGTACAGTTCGTGGTTGTTCATGTGGTGGCGCCATGACACATTTAGAATTTTCTGCAGCATTCTTGTGTAGGTGCCATCCAGTGCATTTTTTTTTACTGATTGCGTTAGTGACCACGAATCGCATCCATATATTACGATCGGTTCAACCATCGTCCTCAAAATCTTCGGTTTGGTGAGTCTGCAGATGGGCGCTCTCCAAACTTTGTGAAGGACGTGAACTGCTGCCCATGCCTGTTCGTTTCTGCACTGGATGTCATGCTGAGAGTTTGTATAGGATCCGAGATATTGAAAAACCTCTACTTTCTCAATTTGACTCCCATCTGATGAGTGAACGCTATCATTAGCAGAGGGATAGATATGGATGTACTTTGTTTTGCTTGGGTTGAGAAATAGTCCAGTAGATTTGGAAGCACTTTCCACTTTATGAAGTAAAAGTTCTGCTTCTTGTATCATGTCAGCGAACAGAACGATGTCATCGGCATAATCCAGGTCAGAGAGATGCGAGACAAGATGTCTGGAGCTTCTGCGTCTGGTTAGGGTTAGTCCTTCTCTGTCATCAATCGCAGTTCTTAATGCGTATTCCAAGAAACTACATAACACTTAATAATATACAATATACCATAATTATTGTACGCATGTAACAAATTATTTCCAAAAGATACTGTTCATATCCATTCATGGCAGGCCGAACGTGAATTAGTAACTTGATTTACGTTCAAAACCAATTAGAATTTTCACAGTCAATTTAACGAAAACCAAGTCAATAAATTTATATTGAAAGTAACATAAACCCTAATACAAGTAATTGTTTCTACCATAAATAGTTACGTTACAAATACATAACTGTTCAATATTTTAGCTTTCTAATTTGTTTCCCTCCCTCTCTGTATGTGCTCTACAAATGTTGCGTTTAATATAAAAACTGTGGAGAATATTTTTTTTGTAGAACTCTTTCGGTTTAAATTTTTTTTAGCCTACTTTCTCTTTCTTTCTCTTTTAATTTTTTGGCGATACGTAAGCCTACGCTCGATACGCACAAAGATCGCCTTCGCGGTTCTGATGGCACCGAGGCGTGACTAATGCGCAAATCGCACACGTGCCATCTTTATCATGAAATCGGTTACGCCGTTTTGATGTGTAAAACTTATTAAAAGTGGCCTAAAACACAATATTTTTTAAGAATATATGAAATGTTTTACTGGAACATATGCGGAAAGGTGCAAGGAACGCATTCAGGTACAAAAATGCAGGAACAATCATCTGAGCATGCACATTCGTAAGTTTGCTGGTAGAACCTGTTGACAAGTGTAACTGAGGATAGGCACTTCAAACAAAAATGAGATGTCATGGTAGAACATTGGCAATTGATTTAAATGAAAGGTGACATGTAAAGGAACCAAAAACTGTTAATTTTATCAATATATCTTTGTTAGAGCCAAAGATATTATTATTTTGGTAATCGTTTACTTAACTGGCCTAAATTATTAGGGCTTTATGCCGACGATTTTTCCAGAATTTTTTTACCTGAATGCGTTCCTTGCACCATTCCGCATATGTTCCAGTAAAAAAAGTTCATATATTCTTTAAAAATATTGTGTTTTAGGCCACTTTTAATCAGTTTGACACATCAAAACAGCGGAGCCGATTGCATGTTAAAGATGGCGCGTGTGCGATTTGCGCATTAGTCACGCCTCGGTGCCATCAGAACCATCTATCGAGCGCACACTTACGCATCGTAAAACATTAATTAAAAGAGAAAAAAGAGAAAGTAGGCTCAAACAATTTTCAAACGAAATAATTATAAAATAAAATATTCTCCACAGTTTTTACATTAAACGCAACATTTGTAGAGCACATACAGTTAATTGTAAAGTAATTTTTCATAGTTTATTTAATTAAATATTTGATGTTGCAAATATAATTTTTTGGTGAAAGTTGTATGCTTGATATTGGATGCTATGCGCATGCGCAACTACAATGGGGCATCTCATTGCATGTCATTGTTAATAATATAATAAAATGTAAAAGAATGCATGGGTTAAATTGTCTGTTTTTTCGTGAACAAAGACTTGTTTTTGTAATCAAAAATTCTACTGTTTATATTGGATGCTATGCGCATGCGCAACTACAATGGGGCATCTCATTGCATGTCATTGTTAATATAATAAAATGTAAAAGAATGCATGGGTTAAATTGTCTGTTTTTTCGTGAACAAAGACTATTGTTTTTGTAATTAAAAATTCTACTGTTTATATTGCATGTCATGCGCATGCGCAACTACAATGGGGCATCTCATTGCATGTCATTGTTAATATAATAAAATGTAAAAGAATGCATCTTTTATGCGTGCATGAAAGTGAACTACACGTGAAATGTATAACTCATACCTGCAAAAGAAATAGAATAGAAAGATTAAATGTAGACACAAAATATCATGCACATTCGATGTAACAACTCTTTTGCCATAGCATGGTTGGCTCTGAAAAGAGCCGTTTGGTTTTGGCTCTGAAAAGAGCCGTTTGGTTAGGAGATGCAAGTTCATTGCTAGTTTGCATTCATTCATGGGTACTGAGCTCGAATGCAAACTAGCAATGCTGACAGGCGCTGTTCGTGTCCCATGTGGCGTTGCTGCCAGATGAATTCCTGCAGGTATGTGGTGAAGAGGGCTCTGGTCGTTCCGAACTGTCGACGAAGCTTCCGTTTCGCCCTCATCCAGAGGTTTTCCACATTCTGCGTGTGGATGTCAGGGTGGACTGGGTCAACAAAATTTTGTTGGTGAACTACAACATCGTGCTGGTACACACCTCCGTTCAACTGACCAATGTTGTTGTATGCTCTCCAGCCATCGGACATGATGTGTGTGCCAGGAAGGCACCACTGTCGTATCAGAGGCTCCAGTGTCGCTGCTGTTCTATTGCGTACCACGGCCATACAGCACAGCCCACTCTCCCGCTCGATGGCCGCGAACACCCACATACCGTTCATAAACCGTCCACGGTGGTACTTTCTGTGGAAAAAGTACGATTCGTCGATTTCGACGACTACAATTGGGTCTCCATTGTTGTCGAAACCGCCAAGTTGAATGGGATTCCTCCCGACGTCAGTGGCGCATACATCCCTGATGAAGTTCGTCCAGTCGACGGACGTCTTCCGAGAAATCGGCAGGTGCCACTCCACGTTGTGCATGGGCATTTCCGATGCCCAACTAAACAGGAACCACATAAGCTTCCCCAGAGCAATCTTGCTCTTGAAGGAGTTTATTCTGAGGCCTTCTCTCCGATGACATTGTCGGCATTTCCAGCGGTAGCCGTCTTGCGCATCTCGCTGTGCCACCAAGCTACACGGAATCGCACATTGCGGGCATGTGTACGTATTGTGGAGCAACCCCCTTCGAGCCATCCACTCCATTATCAACTTGATGTTGCCTTCCAACATCAGTTTAAGCTGGAATGGCCCCAGTCGCTCAAGAGCCATCGCCGGTGCAGCCATTATCGTGTTCGGTGGCACAATCCATGTCGCAGCTGCTGGTCGTCCCGCCATTGCAGTAATTGCAGTTCCTAAAAAATAAACAATGACATTTTACACAACAATAAAGATATGCTTACGAACAATTCTGTATCATGTGAATAAAGAAAGTTATGAAACAGATGACAGCTGGTAGGAAACCACCATTGTAATATACATTATCCACAGACCCCCAGTCATGAGTACATTCTATTTGTTTATTTAAATAAGTACTTTAATTTAATTAAGTAAATTTATATAAATTTACAAGTTTATAAACTCTCTTTACAGTAACATATTCATTACATGATCATTTAAATATTATAAAAAATTTAAATGTTAAAAATATTTTTTTATTATATGCATATTAATTTTATGGGGTTACACCAAAGATATATTTAGTTTTTTAAATAATTATAAACTTGTTAGTAACCTAACCACATATATATATATATATATTGTTTTTCACGTATAAACTGTGTCCGTGTGCATGTACTACCACCGGATTTGTCTGAATACACATTTCTTGCTCAAATGACTGATAACACATTCACAGCTCACATCCAGCGGATACACAATCCGATGCGTTCAATGTGTATTCGATGGTTATGCGCCAGTCACAGCAGTTCGTGCAAATGCTACACAATTTCTTGTGCACATGCCTCGGATCGAGGCCCTTGGTTCCATGTAGAAAGCCAGAGAATGTAAATACTTACTAAATATTGTTATTATTTAGGCTTGGCCAAGGATTTTTACAGCAATTAACCTTATTTCTGCATGTGCCTACATAGGGGTATATATGCAGCGTTAAAGGGGAACTGAAGCAATTTTGTGTTATGCCGTATATTTAAATATATATTATCTAACTATGCATTAATGGTGACAGATACCTGCTAATTTATGAGATAAACTGAAAAACTGATTTTGTTCGAGACAAAAATCGACAAAATACATCACTGCGTATCGCCATTTTGTTGTCGAAACGAGTGGTTTGAGTCGCCTATATCTAATCAATGTAAATTTTCGATTTTTTGCGATTTATTTCGTAAATAGGCATTCTGGAGCGAAAAAAAAGATATGGGTCTCTGTTATATATACAAGTGTTTACACACGTCAACAAAATAGCGTTTTTGTTCGTTCCAAATAAAAAAAGTTAAAGAAATTACAACAAAACACGCACAAAATCGTGGAAAACGCCGCACTTCTCGAACACACGAGATGCTAACCAACGAGAATATGCGATAACGGAATACCGGAACTATTTTTTACTTGTTGACAAGATGGATGCATCGCTTGGGACAGTTTTACCAGATCTGCTACTAGCGATTAGTGGTTTACTGAACTTCCGTAATAGTTGTCTATCTTTGGAGAAATGGAAACCACAGACGAAGAGTCTAGTTCGACAGGCCACACGGAAACAACCGTTGACAGTCGTAAAATGTCACCGAGTGTGCGAGTCACGCTCCAGACTCCAGTCCAGGTCGGCTTCGCCTTTGGCTTTGTTGACGTTGGATTCAGGAAAAATTACAATAGCGCTTTGACTGTCAACGACACCCCAGTATCCGAAAGACCTTGGCTGATAGATCAGACATGAGTACAACCTGTGTCACAGTTTATGGCTGTTTGGTGTGTGGCAGGTGCAGAAAAGTGACATAAGTTTTTCTCACGAATGACAAACTTCTTCTCTTTCTCATAGGTGTCGGAGCTGCTTGAGTCACCCTCGGTTATGTCGCTGTTATCACATAGTGTGCATCATCTGCACCAATGTCTTTATTCTCACTGAATCTGATGGAAGCTTCACATAGGAGTAGTCATGATCAACGTTCATTGGTGCAATAATGTCATCCGTGACTACAGCAGCATTCGCGAAGTGTCGCACTTGAAATATCGTTACCGGATCGATTTGCGGCATCAGTTGTATGTTGTGCCACAGCAGTAGTAGCAGTGATGGCACTAAAGGTGACATCCGTAATGTAAAGATTGACGGCATCACCCGTAGCGCTGGATGCTTCAAAACTAGTACCTGTACTTGTATGAACCAATGGTTAATCCTTCATCTGAAAAGATTACACATACAGTGACTTGAACATTTTACAAAATTCATCTTTTGCATAATAAAAATGAATCACAATGTGAGAAACTTTCTCTTGTATATATTATTTTTAGAATATAAGAGTGCCAGTGTCATATAGAATGTATAAAGTAATCAACCACAGGGAAAAGCATTTTCCCTATGGAGCCATGTTAATTCAACCAATGGGTCTTTCACTGATCTCTTAATGTTTTTAATGAATCTGTTTGGTCAGTTTGACGAATGCCACTGGTAACATAACCAAACGCATGTAACCAAAATTGTAGCATCCTAGCTCCAAAGTGCATTATATTATCTAATCAACATTGCACTGTTTTCAATGGGCCAGGGAGGTCAAAATTCTATAAGGGGTCCAAATTCCATAACAAAATATGGACCCATAGGTACACTTTCTATGGGGTTCCTTATTTTATATCTGACTCGATTTAGATAACATAATGCATGAATATTGTTATTGGACCAAATGCAGATCTATGCTTGTGACATCTTTACCTTATAAATGCTGCATGCACACACACATACGTATGTATGTATATATATATATATATATATATATATATATATATATATATATATATATATATATATATATATATATATATATATATATATATATATATATATATATATATGTATATATGTAAATATATATATAATTATTAGGTATTATACTGAAAGCATCTGCTAGATAGTATGGTGCATGGACAAAAGCCCCTCCCGACAAAAGCCCCACAGACATAAGCTTGTTTCAATTCAATTATACTGTTCATGACTGTTGCTGTAGTACACAGAGACAAGATATTGTCATGATTATACTTCAGGCATGTGGTCAATTCCATTCCGGAATTGGAACTGACCCTCAATTCCAGTTCCGGAATTGGAATTGACTACAACATTTTTTTTTTTATTGAATTTGTTTTTCCAAAATTGATTTTTTGGGAATTGGAATTGATTTTGTTGGAATTATTGACTTGATACTGTTAATATTTACCCTGATATTTACTTATATTACTTTTAAAATCATATTTGTCTTCTATTAGCATGTCACCCTGAATCTGGTAACAGCCAGGAAGTTGTCAACATTACAGCACAGACACTGTCTACTCTGGTATTGAAACATTGTGACCAAGAACAATATAATCAAGCATTTGCATCAAAAAGAAATATTAAGTTACTGTAACAGACAGTAAAACCAAAATCAGACCATTCAGGCCTCATTTTCTTTCTCATTGTAGAAGGTTTATTTACAGAGATTGCCAATTAAGGGCACCTGCCTGCTCATTCCCTTTGTGTGAGAGAGGAAGCCTGCCCCACTTGAATGCAGCCCCTTGTTTATCCAAGCCTAATGTTCAGCCCACAAGTTTCCCATACTAAACATGTCACTGGTCACCTGTACAATGCTGTTACATGTGGCTGTAGGGTTTGCCCTTTGTAGTAATTAAAAATGTCCCCATGGAGAATACATGTTGGAGATTAGGATGTTGAAGACTCAAACTTTCCAGTAAATCCGCCTCCTAGTATATTTGCTCCCCCCCCCGGACATCTGCCCCTTTTTTCTATGATAGTTGACAAGTGAAAATCAGTTTGCAGTTTTATCATTATTACTACAATAACATAACATTCAATGACAAGTCAAAGTCACTTTAGCCTAATGCAATGGCCTATCCCCTGGAGTATGTATGAGATGATCTTGTCACCAGTTGTTTTACAGGTATCATTGATAGTCAGATCAGTGGTGGAAGATGGGTTCTTGGGGTGATGCTTCCACAAACAGTGGTGGACAGTAACGAGTCAGAGATCAGCTGGTTTGGAGTGCCCCTGGTATTAGCTGCCTTAGTTTTCAGGTCCTCACGGACCTTGGCAGCTTCTATCTGTGCCGTGTCACCATCATGGTTGCAGGCAGTCTTGTTGATCACATTCTGGATCTGGAGATCAGATCAGTGACCACAGCACCCTTGCATGATCAGGATCGACGCTGGCTTCACTCCCAATGAAGAGTAATCTTGTTGGTCCCCCTTCTTGGTGTAGGAATGACACTCAAAACATGACCTCCTCAAATGCTAGTAGTAATTTCCATCGTGAAGTTATAAGTGAATTCTGACAACTCTGGCTTGTGCATCCAGTTTTATAGGAAAATGGATTCACTCCAACTCTCCATGGTAAATGCAATTCAAAAGAAACCTTGTTGAGATGGCTTCTTTCAAATATCCTCAATTGTCCTAACATGTCCAGGTCCTAATGTCACTGGCTTCTTCCACAATTGCAATAAAGATAATCCTTTCATTACAGGATCATCTCCAACTACATAAAGTAATTTACTTGGCTGATCTTGCACAAAGAACATTAATTGCAATTAGGGTAATATATATATATTGAATTCATGTTCAGAAATAAAAAAATAAGTTAAAAAAACATTTCTTAAAAAAACTTACAAATAATCCAGAAGCAATAGACAGGGGGCAAATGTCCAGATGTTGAATAAGGCAAGGGGCTAATGTCTGGGGGGCAAGTGACAAAGGGGCAAATGTCCGGAAGGGGGGCAAATGACCTGGACCCGATATAAGCAGGGGAAACTGTTCAAAACTCAGATTAATGACCCAACTGTCCAGGGCTGTCCAAAATGTCTGGTTTTGTTAGCAAAAATCCAGGAGAGGTGTCGCAGCAGAATGTACATATGAAATGGCTGGATGCCATTTTAAAGTTTTTTATATGGCAAACCTGATATATATATGTGTGTGTGTGTGTGTGTGTGTGTGTGTGTGTGTGTGTGTGTGTGTGTGTGTGTGTGTGTGTGTGTGTGTGTGTGTGTGTGTGTGTGTGTGTGTGTGTGTGTGTGTGTGTGTGTGTGTGTGTGTGTGTGTGTGTGTGTGTGTGTGTGTGTGTGTGTGTGTGTGTGTGTGTGTGTGTGTGTGTGTGTGTGTGTGTGTGTGTGTGTGTGTGTGTGTGTGTGTGTGTGTGTGTGTGTGTGTGTGTGTGTGTGTGTGTGTGTGTGTGTGTGTGCATTTAACAAACAATAATTTTTTAATCATATCTAATTAAATATGTTTGTGCACACGTGACAAATAAAACTGTGTTAAAACGAATTGGATTTGAATTTTTCTTTAGCCTAGGATTTTAACGTTTTGGAATTGATTTTTTGCAAGGCGGAATTAGAACTGATTTTTTGGAATGGACAAAACAGAATTGACCCCATGCCTGATATACTTCCTTCATATGTATAGCTTGTACTAATACTATTGTGGGTTGCCGACAGTTGCCCCCTCCACCCACGGTATTCATTACAGTGTTATCAGTCGACTTAGAATAAAATGTAATTAATACATCTCTATGAACTTCCGGTTATTACATGTGGGGTTTAATCTGATCAATAAAGAAAATTAATTTTATATAATTTTGCCTTATTGTCAAGTCACAAGAATTCAGACAGAAATTGTAAAGTGTCATTATAGAAAGCAAACATGTAATCTGACAGTGTTCAACTGGGTAGATGACGATGCCTTAGTAAGTTTCCTTTCCAGCTAGCTAGACATTGCATGGGTGAAATGCATTTTACTTAAATATTTAAATACTTTTAAACAGTTTTTGTAACTGCATTTGCACTTAATCACAATGAAAGTATTTGTATATTTTAAATATTTCCATAAAGAATTTGAAATGTAAACAGCAACAGTAGGCTTCTGTTGCACTATAGTCTATACTGTCTTTTGGTCGTGTTTCTCCCATGCATCCAACCCTCCCCCCCAGGCTTAGCCTTACGCTTGCTGCTTGCTCTCTAGGCATTTAGAACACATGAGTATGAGACTTATTATGACTGTCAATAAATAATATCAAATTATTTTCTTGAATAATTTTGCCTAGTACATACGCCATGGCCCATGTTATAAGGTTGCAGTATATCCTGTAGCACTTACTGAGTTATTGTTATTGTTCTGAGTACGGCCACGTATTGACGGTACGTATCAGTCGTATGATCACGTCGAATATAAATCGGCGGATTGGAAAACACTCGTAATTATATCAAACTATTAACACTTACTCGCACTTTATTGTATTCATACATTTCGATTTACTGTGGGTCATATATATGCTGACGTTGAAGCACAGCTGTGCTTATTGGGGTGGAACTATATTGTAATCGTAGTGATAAGTCACAATGGTAACGGTAATCCAATTTACTAACCTGGTTTCGGCTCGTCGCTTCCTACGCATCGCTCTGCCCTCTGATATCTGACGTTTCCTTGTCGCAGCATAGTCTGTAGATGCATGGTCATATGCGAAAAAAAAGATCTAAGATGGAACGGTATCTTTGACTAAGAATGACATCTTGATGCTCACCGTCTGTCCATGCTCATCACATAGTCTTTTGTCTTGTTATCTGCATCGGACAAGTGCTCACTCGCAGAGCCTGCGGCTGGCGGACACGTCAATTTCCGCATTTGCAACCACATTTTCCGCTGCAAATTCTTCCTGGGAAGTCGATCAAAAGTTTTTTCCTTGCATTTGTAGTACTAGTTGATATATCCAGGAGCCATCCAGTGCACACCAGTTTTCTTTTTATTCGATTTTCCATGCGTTTCGGCCGTTTTTCCGAGAGGTTTTTACTGTGTGAACGCGGTGCCAGGAGCTCGTACTCAAACCACTCTGCCGCTGAGCCCCCCGCAGAGCAATATGGCGCCGCCCAGCGAAGATAATGGCAAAGTTAAAAAGGATATTACAAGATTACCGTGGCGTTGCGCCCATCATATAAGGGTGATATATACTGTAAATGGTATGTTATTATGTTTGGGCTATGGTTGTTCAAGTGCTTCACCCCCCCTTTAAACGTAACAACAATAACTGAAACATTGTATATAGCCTTTGCCGGTGTGGCAGGATATCTCTCCCCCCGGACATCTTCCCCCTAGGGTGGAAGATACCCTAGGGTATCTTCCCTTGTAGCGTATCTTCCCCCTGGGGGTGCTATCCGGGGGTATTAGCATCTTCCGAAAGAAAATGTAAGTAAAATAAAAAATATTATAAGCTAGTTATATTTATATGAAAACATGGTTTGTATTATTGTAACTCCAACCCGCATAATACAGAAGACTTTTTCTTGTTTAAGGCGAACACGGGCTATTTACATAGTAAGGTTTTCACTTGTGTTGTAGTAAATTTAAGTGCTAGTAGAAATAGATTGCATTTCTTAATAAGTGGGTTTAACGTGTCACTTATGGCTTCTTACTTCAGGCAGTCAGGCTTGTCTTGCTGTCCCCACATAGTATTAGCAGAAGATTAATTGGCTTCTCTTCTTGTGAAGCAACCATGTAGTTCAGTAAGCTACTTCTAAGTCGGAGCAGAGTTGATGGGTTACAGCATTATACGGTTTTCGAGGAGGTATATCTAAAGATACAATATGACACCATCGGCTTATCGAGACTCAAACAATTGTTATCTATGTGTAAAAAAATGTCACGCTGCTAACAGTTACACAGTCCGCAGACAATTTGTTCCATTCATTTATTGTCCTATGTGAGAACGAAAACTTCCTGATAATTTACTAATTGTATCTAATTTCCTCCAGTTGTACTATCTTAAGTGAGGAAAACATATTTTTTATCAATATTTACATACCCATTCAATATCTTAAATATTTCTATCTTATCTCCACTTAAACTCATTGTCTGTATGCTTATTAAAGCACATTCTACTAGGCGTTCTTCATAACTCTCAGATCTAGAATAATTTTTTTTGCTCTCCGCTACATTCATTCAAGCGTATCTACAACCTTCTTACGATATGGTTTCCACGCCCAGGGCTGGGTCCAATTATGTAATTGTAATTTATTACAGCAAAATTGTGTAATTGTAATTGATTATGGTTTCAAAATGTTGCTGTAATTGTAATTGTTATATTTTGTATAATTGAAATTTTATTTCAATTACAATCAATTACAGTACGTTTCATATCACAAACTACCTGAACGAATTGTCAATAAAAATATAATTTAAGTCTCACATGAGTTTAAAATCAAGACTAATAATAACACCTTCTTATATATTTATATTTAAGTCTCAGTATTCACTGTCTGGTGGGTACTGGTCAGCGGTGCTAGTGGTGGGTAGCCTTAGCAATTAGCCTTTTCAGTAAGTTGGTAACAGCCAGGAAGCAATAAACAATGCACAGACATTCAGTGAAACGTTGCAGAGTTAGCAAGCCAATTACACCCCTTGTGTTGTGATGCAAAGGGCAGACCAATTAAGAATGTCAGCTTAGAGCAGGAGTTACAATCTCAAAGTAAACACATCAAACCCTATTATTAGTATTTTCCAAAGAAAAATTTAAGAAATGCGCACAGATAAATGTTTGCATTGGAATATGTCCTGTAGGATTATGTCTGGATATTGCATTGTATTTTTATATAATAAAAATATGTTTTAAACGGCTATCTTTTTATTTAGTATAATTCAAAGTCACAATTAAAAAAAAATAACAAACATTACCGTTATATTTGTTTATCAATTGTGCACAAAATATTGAAATTCAGCAAAACGCACAAAAATACATAATTAACAAATGCTGAATATATTTGGTTCCACATAATGTAATTGTAATTGAAATTGAAACAGTGTAATTTTAATTGTAATTGATTTGGAAAATTATGACTGTAATTGTAATTGAAATAAAAAATTTAATGTAATTGTAATTGATATAATTTTTTTGTAATTGGACCCAGCCCTGTCCACGCCTATATACACTATTATAAATGATATGTAACTATTGCTTTATAAAGAGGTATAATTACCTCTTGTTCACTGTATGTTATGTTTCTCCTAATCAACCAAAGAATTTGATTACCCTTTGAAGTTGCAACACCACACCGGTCGTAAAATTTCATATCAGCACTTATTATTATTCCTAATTGGTTCTAGCACGTGCTGAGTAAGAAAGCTATCTTGAATGAATAACTAAAACTTTTTGTCGTCACCTCCTGTACTCTCTAGTAGAAATTTCCATCGTACATGTCCGTGGTTAACATTTCCATTATGAAACGTTTCCCATCACACACTTCGTGTATAGCGTTGTTATTGTTGTGCTATCCTCTTCGTTTATGTTTTGACTTTGGTAAACAAATTCAATAGTTAATGTTTAATCATTATATTGCACCAAACAATTTCACCGCAATCTGTTTCATTTTTAAATTTTATTTCATAAGCCTTAATATATTCTTTAATATATAACCCACCCCTTCCTTCTGTGCATGTTATGTCTATGCTGGCCCGTGATTCGATTATGCCATTCATGGGAGGCTCAGTATCTTCAACCAAAATATTTATGTAGTTTTTCCTGATTTACTATGTTCCTTGCATTTAAACATACGCATTTATAACCAGCTTAAGAAATTATTTCGTTATATTTCGTTATTGGTTTGTGTGCGCTAGCAGATAAAATGACGCTCAATTACAATAAACAATAGCATGTCTCAATAGCAGTGGCCTATCTTTTCAGGGTTCCCATCTGTTCATCACTGAATGACCAGTCTTGACTAAGCAAGCCTGCTATAGCTGCTGAAACCCCAATTCTTTATTTGTTTGTGTGAGCTTACACTAGTACAAGGTGGCGACATCACAAGCCACATTAAACATTTACGTTTAGTGATTGAAGTGAACAAAACGTGCTAGTAAATAAATTAATTCAATGCAAAAAAAGAAATTTGTTTTACAATTTTGGGAGTTTGCGCCGTAATAGTAAACAAGTATTTATGTCATAACTGCCGAAACCAGCCAAGTGTTCTAGTCACGATGACCCCGTTGTGTTTGTAACAATGACAGCCTGTTTCAGTATAGTATAAACAATCGGAGAATTTTACATTGATGCATAATATAAATAATTTATATTTTTTAATAAGTACTTCGTTAGTGTTTACATTGTTGGGCGTTGCCATGGATTCATATACATAAATACATTTTCATGCATAAGAAACTTTCCCGTTTTCATTCTATGAGTGCATTATTTATTTATTAATATAAGTAGTAATACTCAACTTAAATATCTATGAAAAACACACATTTATTTACAATGAAGTGTATGATATAGGTGTAATTTCTCATTATGCAAAGCCACAGTGACATATGCCGTTGCAATGTATAGCAGAAAATTGTTTTTACGTACACGTGTATTACCAGTCTGTATAGACTTGTTTGAAGTACGATGAAGATGGGTTTTATGAACAACGCAATGGAATCGACACTGGTTCTTTCACTGTTACTCCGTAGTACAGGCAATTAGCACACAAAATGAGACCCTTGGTGCGATAAACTACAGGGTTACGAGGACCTGCCCAGGTGATAACATCTAATAATGGTAGGCTGCTAGCACAATGAGAGGATATATCACATACATGTTAAAGAAAGGCTTACATCCAGCTTTGACATCAAGTTTTAGACACGTTGATGCACTCAATCACAACGGGCTACACATAGATGAGAAAAAAATGGCTTCCTTGTCCACTTGCCATGTGGAACTTGTTCGATATTGCAATCTTGTTAAATCTTGTTAAAAACAAATAACGTTAACCAGTGTAGCCATTAAACATATACAATTAACACTCGGAAGGAATGTTTAAAAATTCATACATGGACATTACCGAACACAATGTGGGTTCACGCTAACCATCTGGCAATGTTTAACCAAATGTAAAAACAGAAACAGCAGTTCTGCAGGCCAGTAACAGTGAATGTAATGCTGCCTTTAGACAAATTATTGCAATAGATAAACAATAAAACATTTTTTTAGACTGAACCCACACAATATTCGTCACAATGTTTCGAATGTTAATGATGTTAAGAAACATGCGAATTTACTTTTACCCTAACCCTCCCTCTCTCTCTCCCTCCCTCCCTCTCTCCCTCTCTCTCTCTCTCTCTCTCTCTCTCTCTCTCTCTCTCTCTCACGCTTCATTTTATTGAAACTACCCAGCCTGCAAAGATTCATTCAAAAGTAAGATATGTTGTGTTAAAAGCTGGGGTCAAGTAACCAATATATAATAGAATATCACAACAAATAATAAACATAAGTAATGTACATTGTTTTCAATAATATTAGAATAATTATACAATTGAGTATTTATTCTGAAAATGTTTGTTCAGTTTCCCCAATTATGTTTCTCTGTCCAGTACACATGCTATAAGTCATTTTCATCTTCATTTATTAATAACTTGGTAACTCACAAAACTATAATTGACTCTCAGGACTATCGGCTATCTTAGTGTAGGTGGTCGAAACATGGTGGTGTATTGGCAGGTCACCAGGTGGCACTGATGTGCAGCCCTTTGTCAACATTGGAGCCGAGTCATTTGTGAGCAACCCTTCGCTAGAAGGCTTGCTGTTTCAGAACCACACCTACTATGTGATGTTGGTGTGTGTCAACGATGCTGGACTAAATACAACCAACTCATCGCAAAGTCAGACTCACATCATTACTCTTTAATATGTTCCAGTTGTTTATGGAAGTGTGGTTTTCTTCAGCACTCCCAACTGTCAGAGGGTACTAGAAACAGAGGTCACCCCAAACTTATATTCAAAGACATAGTAAATGGAAACTTGCAGGAAAAAGCAGTTGTACTTAGTTGCCAATGAAAGACCAATCTGGAGAGGACTTATTGTGAACTATAAGTAAGCAGTCATAGTCGCAACTACAGCTAACAGCGAGAGAGAGGTAATATGTATTCTACTACATTTAACTGCCAGTGCATCCTTTCTCCATTCTCTGAAATCTCTGCTTGTCAGTGAAATACTTCAACATTAACCTGCCAGTTCAACCATTCTCAATTCTTTGAGACAAATAGTTGTTTATAACAAGGAAATACTTCTACATGAACTGCCAAAGCATCGTTCTTTGTTCTGGAAAACAGATTGTCTTAAACGGTGAGAAAATTATTTTTTTACTGACAGAAAGCTGCTTGATAAGTCAAGTTATTTTGTAATTTCTGTCAAATATTACAATGACCAAACTACAACACTTTTACTGATATGTATTGCCTGTATAGACTTGATGTTATTGTTCCAGGTGTCACCATCAAAACTGAGTCGCCAAATGTAGACATGACTACATCAATGGACGACATGGAGCCATTCGATGACACAAGAACTGACGTACCAGCAGTAAAGATGTCACGACAGGATGGCGTTGGTGTCATCTGGGACAAACCACCCAAGGATGAGAACATCGACAGCGTGTGTAAGTTCTTGGCTCATGCTGATTATTGCACTCATAGCCCAGTCAGTCTTTACACAGACATTACAGCTTACTTGAAGTGTAGAGTGATTGTTACAACACCCTTCACTGGGGGTATCATGTCAACGGACACTGCAACAAATGTGGGTTGACGTCTGTGTCTGTCAGAATGATGAAGACAGGAGTATAACTTCTGTGAAAGAGATTTTAATGTGACACGTTCTATAAATAACACATTAGACCCGGCTGTACTTATTTACTTAAACCATTGCTTATAGACACATTGATGCCTGTAAGTACATACATTTGTACCCTACTGCCATCCGAGTTCAGTGTCATGTTCCTTTTAACGAGGCCACAGTTGACTGCGGTGACACTGACAAAGTAGACAACTTTGTGTTATAAGTGTAGGCCGTCCACACACTGACTTGTCACATCGTATGACAGTCATGTGTAAGGTACAATGTCATCTGAGCCAGCAGACGTCCCCAGGTTGAGTACATATTTGGCTGAAAGAAAACCAAGCATAGTGCAGTGCAACTTTTGAACTGATTAACAATACAAAACACCTAATCAGATAACTTTCATTTTACATATCCGAGGTGTGTTTAATTTATCTAGTTGAGGCTTTCATCAACGTATCACGTTGACTTCATCAGTACCGATGATGCTGAATGACGTCATCGTACATGTGAGGCAGTCCGTAATTGCCCTCATCTATGTTGATGGGTGTTCTGATGTTTGGGGAGGTAGGTCGCAAAGTTCAGGTTTTGGTCAGTGTTCGTCTTCTTATTGTACACTGTAGATCTTCCTTTTTGGTGAACTTCACATCCAAGAAGGGCATGCTGTTGTTCTCTGTGTCTTTCCGTATGAAAATTATGCTACCTGTGGGGTCTACAGTGTTCATGTGTTGTTGTAATTTCTTTGCCTTTCCTGTGTGTACCAGGCAAATTACATCATCCACATATCTTTTCCAGTTTCTCGTTTGGCAATCTACAGGTGCTGTGGCTATTATTTTCTGCTCCAGGTCCTCCATGTACAGGTTCATAAAAAAAATGGGGATACCAGACTGCCCATGGCTACTCCAAACTTCTGCTGGTAAATTTCTCCTTCAAATCTGAAGTATGTCATCTCCAGGACAAATTTCAACAACTCCATGATATCGTCTACGTTTAGGTTTATTCTCTTCTTTAGTGTCTTGTCATTCTCTAGTCTTTTTCTGATGATGTCGCACGCTTCTTTGATCGGGGTCTTCATGAACAGCAACACAACATCATATGACACAAATGATTCATGACGTCATTCATCGTCATCGGTACTGATGAAGTCGACGTGATACCTTGATGAAAGCCTCTACCAGGTAAATTAAACACACCTTGGATATGTAAAATGAAAGTTATCTGATTTGCAAACCAACTATCCTGAAGAATGTTCAGTAATAATACAAAACACCATTATATCTATATCACAATAGTTACTCAGTGACATATCTATAAGTATACTACTTTGAGTGAACCATAGATAAGTATTAGACTTCTGTTCACACTCTTTCCAATAAACTATTAATTATACCTAAATTCCAAATGTTGCAAACAAATTTTTATTTTTATCATGAATTTGTACTGTTGTTAGAAATAAATTACCAACTGATTGATTGATAATTTCTAACTATTTTGCAAACACTGAAACCTTGTATAAACAGCTAAGAATTTCTTTCTGCTTCAGTGCAGTTTATGCTTGAATAAACCAACATATTTTAGATCAGCATTCTGCCCACTGCTGCAGGGAGCAACAAAAAGGGGACAGACAATCATAATTTGAGAACATTTTCCCACTCTATAAACATACTCAGTCCACTCTATGGGTCTCCAAACCAGTTCCAGTTGGCGCTGTATCGGGAGGTAGATGACTGGAAGGAGATATCCTTTTTGAGGTTGTCACCATCATAAACAAGCCCTGGAATAGGTGGAGATCTGTCCACTATAATTGGTTTGCCTGTGTGGCCGATCGCCCTCAGGTCAACTGAAACATGACATTCACTTAATCAACTCGTAACTTTTGATGCTGCAAATATTTACAATAATAACTGAGAATATATTACAGACACAAGGAACCCCATATTATAAGGACGATCAATAAAATAACACAACATTGAAGACCATGTCCATAAACTAAAGTGCGTACTGCCTGTATACTTTTAGAATGAGATTAGAACAAACCATTGTTGGAGACTCGTGTCTTCACCCAGGTTGCCATGCCGTCAGGAATGTGGTAGTTGGATGTGGGTATAGTTGTCCACAGCCATCCAGCTGAGGACATACGTGTCCATTCTGCTTCGACCCAGACCCATCTCTGCACTCTTGATGCCAGACACAGGGTCACTGCAGCAATGAAGGATTATACAGCAGACATTATTTTAGTTAACAAACTAGGAGGAAGCATTATCTCTATGGATCTAAAAAAGGACAGGAATCCTGATTGGCAACTTAGTTTCAACCCTAATTATGGACCAGTCAGATAAATGAATTTTTACGTGGCATTGACTCAATATGAAATCAGGAAGGTGTCTTCTTCATATGTGACGTGATCGACAGCGTAGATGATCGGGGGCGTGGTGTTGACTGCATAAGACTGGGCATGGCACACAGACAGAGCAGGAGGACCGAACTAAATGTTGTTGATGGCTCGTACTGTCACATAATATTTATTATCTGAAGGTAAAATGCAAGATGAAATCATTTTTAGATAAAATTCTTAAAATAATGTCTTAAAATTATTCACAGATGCCACGTTTTATCTGTCACCTTAACTGCATTATATCCAGGGAATAATACACTGTTTGCTGCTGTCACAAGATTGTTAACAACCAGAAAACAGGTCAGCGATCGTTGATGATCATGATATGTATGTGGCAGCAAAACAGTGGTGGTCAACAAATGTCATTTTGCGTTAATAAACGGTAGTTTTAAATCATTCGCACATACATTTTAGGAGTCGCCAAAGCATATTTACTTCCCACAATTCGTAGCATTACTTGTAGTTCGTGGCAGAGCTAGCTCTGTTCGTAGCACTGATCTATATATAATAATAATAATAATAAAATGATAATTATATAGGTCAGTGGTTCGTAGTTCGTAGACAGTCCGTCAAGCGCCTGGCGGACAGATCAGCAACCACGTCACGCGTAGCGGACAGATCGGCAACCATGCCCTAGCGGCGCTAGTTCAGCAAATAAGATGTCTAAGATACAGTCGTCCATAGGGCATTTTTAAAAGCAAACTTATCAGAAAAGGCAACGTTTGTTAAAGCATATCCCGAAATGTTAAAGTCACTGAACTTGGCCAACATTATCCTGTACATTTTATAACAGTAGTTGAATATGCTTGTCCGGTATGGCACACGAACTTGCCTAAATGCTTAATCGTTACAGATATAAACCATACTGAAACACCAACATAATCTTTGCGAAATGCAACATCTAAGTTTAAAAAGAACCAAAAAGAACCGAATGGTTAATGTATTAATGTGTTGTTCGCATGCGTGTCCATTCCCCAGTATGGCACAGGCGCATTATTGCAGTGCGTTGTCTTTTAAAATACAGTACGTAGGGGGATAATTTTGCTTAGCATTTAGAAACTACCGAACACCCCTGTTACACTACTACCTTGCACAAAGCATAAATATGTATACCAATGATCAGTCTGACACATTCTACAGCAGGTGTCACCTGTTGTTGGGTAGACTATTTGGCTAACAAGGGATTTTGCACCTCACTTCCGGTAACATTGTCACGTTACCGTATGCGGTTTGATGTGTTTTCTGTGCATACAGTCGTTAACATACCTCTTTTTATAAGAAATCCATATATGTTTTTAATGACAAGTAGGTATAGTGAAAGGTAATCGTTTACTTAACTGGCCTAAATTATTAGAGGTTTATGCCGACGGTTTTTACAGCATTTTCGTACCTGAACACAGGCCATATCACACAGGCGTAAATGTCTCCACACATATCACATACTGGTGAATGTCTCCATACATATCACACAGCGGTAAATGTATCCATGCATGTCACATGGCGGTCAATTTCTCTATACATGTCACATGGTGGTCAATGTCTCCATGCATGTCACATGGTAGTCAATGTCTCCATGCATATCAAATGGTATCAAATGTCTCCATGCATATCATATGGTGGTCAATATCACCATGCATGTCACATGGCGGTCAATGTCTCCATGCATATCACATGGTGTAAAATGTCTCCATACATATCACACAGTGGTAAATGTCTCCATGCATGTCACATGAGGGTCAATGTCTACACGCATATCACATGGTGTCAAATGTCTCCATACATATCACACAGGGGTAAATGTCTCCACACATATCACATGGTGGTAAACGTCTCCATACATACCACATAGTGGTAAATGTCTACATACATGTCACATAGTAGTCAATGTCTCCACGCATATCACACATTGGTAAATGTCTCCATGCATGTCACATGGTGTCAAATGTCTCCATACATATCACACAGCGGTAAATGTCTCTATGCATGTCACATGGTGGTCAATGTCTCCATGCACGTTACATGGTAGTCAATGTCTCCATGTATGTCATATGGAAGTCAATGTCTCCATGCATGTCACATGGCGGTCAATGTCTCCATGCACGTCACATGGTAGTCAATGTCTCCATGTATGTCATATGGCAGTCAATGTCTCCATGCATGTCACATGGCGGTCAATGTCTCCATGCACGTCACATGGCAGTCAATGTCTCTACGCATGTCATATGGCAGTCAATGTCTCCATGCATTCCACATGGTGTCAAATGTCTCCATACATGTCACATGGCGGTCAATGTCTCCATATCACACAGTGGTAAATATCTCCATGCATACCACATGGTGGTCAATGTCTCCATACATATCACACAGCGGTCAATGTATCCATGCATGTCACATGGTGTCAAATGTCTCCATGCATACCATGTCAAAAAGACAAGACAAGTGGGAGCGCACAAGCTAAAGTCCACCAACAGTACCTGACCAATGTCAAAAAGACAAGACGAGTGGGAGCGCACAAGTCAAAGTCTACCAACAGTGATTGACCAATGTCAAAAAGACAAGACGAGTGGGAGCGCACAAGTTAAAGTCTGCCAACAGTGACTGACCAATATTAAAAAGACAAGACGAGTGGGAGCGTACAAGTTAAAGTATGTCAACAGTGGCTGACCAATGTCAAATAGACCAATCTTCCAACTTACAAATTTTTCACAACACAAACTTTCAAAACATGTGTTAGTGCGGTGAAGCAAACTTCCAACTTGCAAACTTTCATAACATAAACATCACAAACTTCCAACTTAAAAATGTTCATAACACAAACTTTCAAAACATGTGTGTGCGGTGAAGCAAGCTTCCAACTTACAAATAACATAATGTTCATAACATAAACTTTCAAAACATGAACTTTTCACATCACAAACTTCCAACTTACAAATTTTCATGACACAAACTTTCAAAAACATGTGTGTGCGGTGAAGCAAACTTCCAACTTACAAACTTTCATAACATAAACTTTCAAAACATGTGTATGCGGTGAAGCAAACTTCCAATTTGCAAACTTCCAAAGCACAAACTTCCAACTGGCAGACTTCCAACTCGCAAACTTCACACAACTTCGTACAACTTTGCACAACTTCACACAACTTCGCAGGCGTGGAGTGGAGTGGAGTGGAGAACTTCCAATATGCAAACTTCCAAAGCTAAAACTTCCAACTTGCAGACTTCCAACTCGCAAAATTCACACAAAATGTATGTGCGGTGAAGCAAACTTCCAACTTACAAACTTTCATAACATAAACTTTCAAAACGTGTGTGTGTGACGTGAAGCAAACTTCCAACTTACACATTTTTCACAACACAAACTTTCAAAACATGTGTGTGCGGTGAAGCAAACTTCCAAAACTTCCAACTTACAAACTTTCATAACATAAACTTTCAAAAATGGCGGTCAATTTCTCCATGCATGTCACATGATTGTCAATGTATCCATGCATGTCACATGGTAGTCAATGTCTCCATGCATATCACATGGTGTCAAATGTCTCCATGCATGTCAAATGACGGTCAATGTCTACACGCATATCACATGGTGTCAAATGTCTCCATACATATCACATAGGGGTAAATGTCTCCACACATATTACATGGTGGTGAACGTCTCCATACATATCACACAGCGGTAAATGTCTCCATACATGTCACATACCAGTCAATGTCTCCATGCATGTCACGTTGTGGTCAATGTCTCCACGCATATCACACAGCGGTAATTGTCTCCATGCATGTCACATGGCAGTCAATGTCTCCAAACAAATTTTCATGACACAAACTTTCAAAACATGTGTGTTCGGTGAAGCAAACTTTCAACTTGCAAACTTTCATAACATAAACTTTCAAAGTGGAGTGGAGTGGAGTGGAGAACTTCCAATTTGCAAATTCCAAAGCACAAACTTCCAACTTGCAGACTGCCAACACATGACAGTCAATGTCTCCAAGCATGTCACATGGCAGTCAATGTCTTCATGCATACCACATGGTGTCAAATGTCTCCATACATATCACATGGCTGCCAATGTCTCGATGCATGTTACATGGTGTCAAATGTCTCCACACATATCACATGGTGGTGAATGTCTCCATACATATCACACAGGGGTAAATGTCTCCACACATATCACATGGTGGTGAACGTCTCCATACATATCACACAGCGGTAAATGTCTCCATGCATACCACATGGTGTCAATGTCTTCATGCATGTCACGTTGTGGTCAATGTCTCCACGCATATCACACAGTGGTAAGTAAATGTCCCCATGCATGTCACATGGTGTCAAATGTCTCCATACATATCACACAGCGGTAAATGTCTCCATGCATGTCACATGACGGTCAATGTCTCCATGCATGTCACTTGATAGTCAATGTCTTCATGCATACAACATGGTGTCAAATGTCTCCATACATATCACACAGGGGTAAATGTCTCCACACATATCACATGGTGGTGAACGTCTCCATACATATCACACAGCGGTAAATGTCTCCATACATGTCACATAGCAGTCAATGTCTCCGTGTATGTCACATTGTGGTCAATGTCTCCATCAGCGACTGACCAGTGTCAAAAAAGACAAGACGAGTGAGAGCGCACAAGCCAAAGTTCACCAACAGCGACTGACCAGTGTCAAAAAAGACAAGACGGGTGGAAGTACACAAGCCAAATTCCACCAACAGCGACTGACCAGTGTGAAAAAAGACAAGACGAGTGGGAGCGCACAAGCCTTCCTACAGTTTACCCATACCTCCTACAGTTTACCCATAACTCCTACAGTTTACCCATAATTCCTACAGGTTACCCATAACTCCTACAGTTTTGCGACTGACCAGTGTGAAAAAAGACAAGACGAGTGGGAGCGCACAAGCCTTCCTACAGTTTACCCATACCTCCTACAGTTTACCCATAACTCCTACAGTTTACCCATAATTCCTACAGGTTACCCATAACTCCTACAGTTTACCCATAATTCCTACAGGTTACCCATAACTCCTACAGTTTACCCATAATTCCTACAATTTACCCATACCTCCTACAGTTTACCCTGAAAGTTTGCTGACGATGTACTTTTTCTGGGTTTTTACCGTGTTTTTCCCGCTGCATGCACGAACTTTCGTCCGCTAGATTTCAGTCTGCTAGCTGGGTGAAAAGGCGTGACTTCGTTCGAACGTTCCAGAAAGCGGCGGTGTTTGTTTTGTTGACCTTGACCTTTTGACCTCGCGGTGTTTTTTGCAGACTCGTGAAATAGGCGGTACGTAGATGTCGACGCGAAACGAAATACGTCGAAAGGTTCTCGATATAATGCAACGATGCAATATGCGTCGCATAGCTTACATGCACGGTTACGTTTTTCCCGCTGCATGCACGAACTTTCATCCGCTAGGTTTCAGTCTGCTAGCAGGGTGAAAATGCGGGATGGTGTTTCTTTTCGTAAGCGTGGAAAATTCCATGACGTCGTTCGAATGTTCCAGAAAAGAAGAAAAAAACTACATGAAACCGGTTTGAACCGGTTCATACCGGTTCTGTACCCAGACACGTCTCGGAAAGCGCGTCATAATCGTCAGTATTAAACCGAAGACGACAGAATTAGGGTTACTAACCCTAACTGGCAATTGCATAAGTACAACAGATCGGCGATCTTTGACCTTTCATTAGGGTTAATAACCCTACAGGGTCCGTATTAGGGTTCACTACAGACGCCCCCCCCCCCCCCACTTATCTGTGTATTACCTACATATTCGATAGACTTTTTTCAAACTTGGACTGGGTGGGGTGCAAGCCTGCGTCCAGAATTAATTTTGCTAGACTCGCTTTAGAATAATTTTGTGAAAAAAGCAAAGTTTTCTGGTATCTACTGTGACATGTTTCCTCGTTTGTGCAAATACGCTTACTTTTTTATGAAGTCATCTGAAGAAACAAAATTACATGTCATATTTCCATCATCTTTAGCTGAGTTCTGAGTTCTATACACCAAATGAACCACGGGCTATTTCGGGTAGTCTCTACTGTAATCACACTTAGTGTAAAGAATGGCATGTGTGAGTTTGCTGCCTTGTGGAGCGTTCAAAACGACGACGGCTCAACTAACAATGCACAAGGGGTCATTGTTGGTGGTTTGTTTGTATTCCCTGATTATAAGAACACTGGATTATAAAAAAATCCGAAAATAAATCACAGCCGCCACCTCCATGTCATTGATATTCTGAACAAGTTTCATAAAAATCACACACCTCCAGTTCTCTTAATCATGTCGCAAACGAACCTACCCTCAACATTGGCAGTTTTTGACAATTATTAATACGCCTTCTGGTGTTTCGGGAATGTCACCACCAAATGTCACCACCAAATGCCCACGCGTCTTCGAATCCGTCTCATACGACAACGTCCCACTGCCGACAAATAAAATCACTGAAATCGGCTAAATTGCGTATGCTTACGCTCTACCTTCGTAACACTTCCGGAAGCGCTGAGCTACATCAGTGTTCGGCGCCCACCGATCCCTTCACCAGATGTCTGAAAATGGCTCTGCTCACACTAAATACATATATTACATTACAATTTAAATGTTGAAGATCTAGCGGTGCTGCCCTAGAGCTTAATTGTTCAATGTATACATTCACGCATTGCCAACCAGTACCTTTGTAGCATCTGTGATTAACAAATCGGCGCTGAATACTCTTCACAACCCAGTCAATGCACAATGAACATAAAGTCAATGCTCATAAAAGAAAGACTCTTGTGGGATTTCCTGGATTGCAGTTGTGTGAATGAGAATGAAACAGTGAGTTGCATCGTTGAGCACAAATGAAGGCAGCCAATGCTGTTTCGTACAAGCTTGATCAAAGGGAAAGGTAGACACCATTCTCAGGAAGAGGAGACTAACAGACGCCTTCATCATGCTAAATTCCCAGAGAAATTAGATCGGTAAACTTATAATTGTTACATTGCCAGTACACATCGCGTATGGTAAAATCTTGACAATTGTGAACGGCCTCTAACCCTCACGACAAACGCTCCGTACATCCTACACTCATTTTATGCCGGATGTTGAAAGTGGCACTGAATAATGACTTGTTCATATGCTATACACACATGTATACTGTCTCAGCTGTTGTGTCTTTAATAGCTGTAACTGAAGTGGTTTTTGTGACATCGTCAGACAGAAAGGAAATTAAAGGGAAATGTTCGAGGGACTTGTTGACAGTAAAACTAAGAGGCAGACGAAGATCAACATCCACACGGAGAGACAATGGATGGAGAACATGAAGTATGAAGGTCTGGTAATGTAGATGAGTAGCTGTCTGTGATAGCTGACCTTCTGAGAGGGGATGGCACCACATGATGATGATGATGATGATGATGATTGTGATGAAGATGAAGTAGTGTCATGCATGGTTATAGGAAATAAAATGTATACACAAAGTGTGTGATGCATGTTTATGTGATGAAATACCTTTGAATGTATACAATAGTTGTGAGCCTAAATATTATATATATATATATATATATATATATATATATAGTATTTATTAAACACTAGGTAATACATAATGAAAATGGTGTTTTGTTTAAAAGGTGCCTATATAAATAATACTAAGTAGTTCAACAACAAGTAAACAACAGTTGGATATATTTGACCATTTATATAACATTATGTACCATGCAACAAATTTGAGTTAGAAGATCTACTAGTAAACTATTTTAGGTATTTTACAATTCACAAAAGTAAGGTATACATTATTGAGTATAACCAGACAATTTGTCTTCAGAATGTTGCCACCAGGTCATATGCATATATAACCTGGTATAACCTCATGACACTACTTCACCCCGGGGGTAGCATAACTGACTGGATAGAGCAATGGCTGACTGACAGAAGACAACGAGTTGTAGTAGATGGAGAAGTTTCAAATTGGAAATCGGTTTTGAGTGGGGTACCTCAAGGATCAGTATTAGGACCTATATTATTCTTAATTTATATCAATGACTTGGACGACAGTATAACAAGTAACGTACTGAAATTTGCAGATGACACAAAACTGTTTAGAAAGGTTAATACTGATGGTGATAAACAACATTTACAAAACGATCTAGACAGATTAGTGAAATGGTCTGAGAAATGGCAGATGCTGTTCAATTTTGGGAACTTGAATGTAAACTATAAAATGGGAGATACTGTTCTGGGTACTACTGTAAAAGAAAAGGACTTAGGAGTTACAATAAGCGCTGATATGAAAGTTTCAGAGCAGTGTGGTATTGCAGCTTCAAAGGGTAATCAAATTCTTGGATTGATTAGAAGAAACATAACATACAAGGGAAAAAAGTTAATTATACCTCTTTATAAAGCAATAGTTAGACCTCATTTAGAATACTGTATACAAGCATGGAGACCATAACGCTTGAACGCATACAAAGGAGAGCAACTAAAATGATTCCAGAACTTAGAGACCTTAGTTATGAAGAACGCCTGAAAGAATGTGGTTTAACAACTCTAGAGACAAGGAGGTTAAGAGGAGATCAGATTGAAGTTTTTAAGATATTGAATGGGTATGAAAATATTGATAGAAATATGTTTTTCTCACTCAAGAAGGATAGCAGAACTAGAGGACATGAGGTAAAATTAGTAAAGGATCAATGTAGATTGGACATCAGGAAGCACTCGTTCTCACAGAGGACAATAAATGAATGGAACAAATTGTCTACAGATTGTGTAACTGCTAGCAGCGTGAATATGTTTAAAAACAAGGTTGACACATATCTCAGGAGGGCAGGTTATAAGTAAATGAACATTGTTGGACTCTCGATAAGCCAATGGCTTCCTTGTCCACTTGCCATCTGGGCCTTTGGCTTGGATGGCAAATCTTGTTAAACCTTGCATAGATCAAGGGACTGTGTTTATGTAGATACACGTGTAAATAATCAATTAAACAGCATCCTGCTAGACTATGAAAATGTATCAGTAAAATGCAGAATTTACGTATATTCACGTTTGTAAACCAAAGTTCACCCTCCGTCGGACGCTAAATATTAAAAATTAGTGCCATAAATCATTATTTATGTAGTAGAAATGTATCACTGCACGCGGCGCCATCTAGCGGCCCAAAATGCAATGAATTGTTGATACCGTCACACGTGGGACGTCAATTTTAGGAGTGATGTACGTTACTAGCCAGAGCTAGACAAGCAGAACTATTGTTTCGTAATGTTAATAAATGATCAATGAAAGACATGCAAAGTTTTTTTCCGTGAATTAAGATGAATCCTGGATTAATCACCGCACTACTAGCGCCGCCTAACGAGCTCCGGCATTGCTAGGAAAGGAGAGATCGATCTGAAGTGTGATCCCAATGAAACAAGAGGTTGCGGGTTCGCCAGTGATTGAGTTTGTGTGCCACGACAGCACCATGTCGGCGGACTGGGGTGGCCAGTGCGGTGTTCGCCACACAGGGCAAGCGGCGGGGTCCAGACTGCAGCGCGACGGTCTGTGCAGCCGTAGCACCAATAGAAGAGGCGCATCGATACTTATTGCTAATGAGACAAAGATATGTGACTTGTCAAGAGCGCGTATGAGTTCATAATTCGCTATGGTGATGATCCCACCTTTAAGATTTGTGTTAGTGGCTCTTGATTTGTCATTCGACTCCCTGCAGGAAATGGAAAATTGTCTATGGAAAAGCTATGTACCAGCGGGGAAGACTGATGTAATCGGATCCCTTTTCACTCCAATGAGCTATGCCTATCTGGCGGCTGTAGCTGAAAGCGAGAGTATGAAGGAAGTAATACATGTTACACCCAGGGCTGCAACAAGTAGACAATTTTTCTACTTGAGTAAAGGTAGAAGTAGATCCTGAAAAAATCTACTCAAGTAGAAGTAAAAGTACCCCAAAAATATCTACTTGAGTAAAAGTAGGAAGTAAAAATTTCTACTTGAAGTAGAAACAAAAGTAGATCACAACTCACGAGCCCACAAGTATAAAAACGAAAATAGTACTTTTTAAGTTCAGACAAACACACACTTTCATACACTGGTAACACAGCAACAGATTGTAAAGCACACGAACGCTTTATTCAGCTTGAGCAGCAACTGCTCAAACTCTGCATCCCCGATGCACGCGCGCAGTGCGGACTTTATACGAAATACCGACGACAAATAAGGCCACGGGGGCTGTAGTTGTGTCGGCGCTGTCATGACTAGTATAGAACGCTCTCGCAAATGAAACAAAGTGTAGAAAGGCAGGTCGCGCAAACGTAAAGTCAAAAGAGAAATGGCGACTATCGGCTACACTCGATTTATATAGGTCAGCGATCCTACTCCGCGGTCAATTTTGAATTAGCGAATCAGAAGACAGGTTGCGGATTTACGCCCGTTGATTCCGCACGTAGTGTGTATGCCGTTTCTGTGTACAGCGGAATAATTATGTGCTCTTCCTCCTTGTTCCCAGGAGTGAGGGTCAGGTAAAGTATTATCGAGCCACTCTTTCTGTTATTTCTTTCCATAGTTTTCTATCGGCCGCCCCCTCTCTATATCTTTCATCCTCCCCCGATCTTCTCATGTCCCTCCTCACGCAGTCCTTCCATCTCAGCTATGGCCTTCCTTTTTTCCTGCGTCCTTGTTGTGTTTCCACCTCTGCTCTCTTTGCTAGCATCCATTCTTACCAAGTGGCCTGCCCATATCAGCCGGCTTCTCACCAATCTTCCTGTTAGGCTGCACTGAATCCCAACCTTTTTCCTCAAGTCGTTCATCCTTCTTCTGTCCACCCTCTTTGTTCTTGTTATTCGACGAACCCAGTTGTTCTCACAAACTTGCAGCTTGTCTTGTTGCTGTTCTGTCAATGCCACTGTCTCCAGACCATACAGGCATGCTGGTGTAACACACGTTCTCAGGACTTTCCCTTTCAGCGTTTTCGAAATTGCTCTGTCCAACACGACTCCCTCTACCTTTCTCCAAGCATTCGGAATAATTATGCAGCGGAAAAAAATTAATCGCCCGGTGTCGGAACTTCGCTACATTTACAAAAGTAACACGTAATTCTACTTCGTTACAAGTAGATCCATAAAAATGTACTTCGTTACAAGTAGAAAGTAAAATAAACTACTCAAGTAAAGTAACGAAGTAGATCTACTTCGACAGTCTTCGTTACTTACCGGCTCTGATTACACTGCATCACTACATAGGATCTACCAGGGATAAACAAAACAATGTCACCAGGGGTTCATTGTGGTGGCACAAAACTATAATGTAATTGGTATGCTCTACCATGTTTCATATAAGTAGCACTACACATTCTTTAAATAAAACTACACGCACATTGCCAGTGGTAAATTAAAACTGAAGTAAGGGAAATGATCAACTTACTTTTACTACATCTGAAATATCATGATCTTTACGTTGTATTGTAGTCGCACTATCAACCTGCGGTGATCTTCTTCTTCCCTTGTTCCCTTGCGGGGGGTCCAAGTAACTTGACTGCTTCTTCTACTTTCGTTGTTAATGTTCTCCATTTCCCTGCAGTGATGCTCCGGGTTAATCCAGAAAGCGTCTTGTAACCAGCTCCAAACATTTCGTGGGCGGAAGTAACGCGACGCGGCAATGACGTAATTTCCGTTGTTGCTCATTCGACGCTTTCTGACGTAAGAGTCGTAAGCGGACGTACGCATCCTCGCTAACCAGCGGTTATAGTAGTCCTACCACTGGCAGAACAACCTGTTGAAACGTGAAACTTTCGGTTTTCCCCAGGCCATGTGTGAATGTACGCTGAATAATTTGCACATGTGTCTTGGTCGACGTCTTTCTTGGAACTAGGCGCGTCCGCCAAACTTCAACACCACTGTATTCTTGAACTGCATACAAGCGTATATGCGTGCGCGCGCATGCACGCGCCATTTTTTATCTATGTTGTATACCCACGAGAATGAGGGGAACTTCAATTTACATAAAATAAATATATACCTTTGCCCAATACCAAACTTAATATGGTTCCAGGTTTCCAACTATATCAGTTAATTACGACGCAATTGTGATGTCATGGAACACTTATACATTATGTTTTCATGATATTTGCGTAGAGAATTTAAACACCTTTCCAAAGATACCCAATCCGATATAGTTTGTTGTGATCTGTAACGTATTATGCAGAAATATCTATCCCTACCCCCAGTTTTTAATCTCAGTGGTCATACTTCCAGACACTCCCTGTCGAACATGCAGCAATTGCCAGGCAAACGACTAGATTTTAAATTGTTGTTATATAGGGTCATAAAAAATGTTGTCTTGAAAATGAAGGGAGAGATGGGGGGTTATACCTGACCCACAGACCATAGTCCAAGACTATGTTGCAGAAGAATGGGCCAGTGTCTCTTTGCAGTACCCATTATTGTTTGGAATGTTTTGGTCTCACCATCAGGACATGCCACTATTGCAGAAGAGTCGTCCTGTATGATTCTGGTTGCAGCTACACAGGAGTGTGTTCCATGTATTTTTCACCTGCTTTAGTCAAGAAGTTTATTGTCAGGTAAATGCATTGAGTAAGTCAATGGTTATATAAGTCCTCGTTGATGTATGACATAAAACAACAAAAGTACAATTTATGTTGGTGTTCAGCTTTAATATCCATCCATAAAGAGTAACACAATTCATCAGATCACCTCCGAAAGCTTAATTAATGGTGTGAATAACAACACCATATTCATATAAGGGTTTGCAGAAAGCACACGATGGACATACAACAGCAATAACCAGGCTTGGGAGTGACCAGACTTGTTTTCTGGGTTCACAATTCACATTCAACAACATTTGCATGACATTAGATGTATTAATTAGATGGTTTATAACCACAGAATCAGAAAAAACCTAAATGCAGATTGTTCCAGTTACTATAAATCATAGTTACATAGTCATATATACAGGACATACAATTTATTCTATAAGTATGCATATCCCTTAGTACTGCAACGGATGAAACTGAACTGCAATAACAATACTACAGTTTGCAGATAAGATTAATGTATACACACACATACGAATGATATGAGAAGTCTGTCAGTTTATGCAACACGACAAAGAAGTTGAACGGCTTAGTTTCATGCACAATCAATCACTGTAGTGTCCAGATAATCTTTCCACACAGAACTCTCGTCTTCAGAACACTTACATGAACATTACAAAAGGGATGAGTGTAATACTTTCAAAAAGTAATCCAAATACTTCACAGTACTTTGAACGCTGCCACCATTACTGGAAAAATATTATTCTTAGGAGGAGCAACGTAGAGAATATTTTTAACTGTTGTTAAAATTAATATACTGCAATACTTTTTGTAAAAACATTGCAATTGTAATACTATTTTATTGCAAATTTAGTTTAGATAATCTACCGTCTCGAATCGGGATGGTAGATTTTTCATGTTTATAAAAAGTTTCATATGCTGGAACAGAGCATGGCACCATAGAATTCAAGCGAGGGACTGTAAGCAAAAATGCAACAAAATTGCTGCAATACTGAATTGCAAATTTCAAAGTGCTTCAAATACTTTGCAAAATTCAGAATTGAGTATTGTATTACTACAGTAGAGTCTTACACCCACCCTTGCATCACAACAGACAACTTATGCCATCAGGCAGCTCTGGAATGGAAGAAGAATAAAGAAACAAACAATAACAATTGAAAGCACGACAGATGCACAGATGTCAACTATAACAAAACTTAATATAAATGCAAAAAATTTGTTGTGTGAAATGTTGCATTTGGTGTTTCTATAAAAGTCTTCTAATTTATTTATGTAACATAATAAAGAATATAATATTTCATAAGTAATTTCTATTTCATAGTAAACAAGATGGTTAAACAGATTCACACACGCACACATTAACCAATAAATAATGTATAAAAAGATATTTTGTAAATAAGCAGACAGCCATATGTACAAAGAAAGATGTAGGGATATCAACTATTAAAAACTTACTTTACATGCACAAATGCATTGTATGAAAAGTGGCATTTGGCATTCGCATAAAATTCTCATAATGTACTTATACAAGCGCCATATAGTTTCCTAACAAGTCCAAGAAATACTAATATAAAAATAATTTTCTTAGAAGTCAACTAAATAAAATAACAACCAACAAAATATGCATTGGCAACACAATAAACATTAATAGTTCATACAAATTTAAAAACTACTATGCTTTACAAAATAAATAAATGCTCTGAAAAGGTAATGTGCTGGATTATTGTATAAATGTAGCCAGCTACATCCTGTACTGCTCTATATTCTAAAATGAATAGTTGTATATAATATTAAATGAATAGTTGTATATAATATTATTAACTACAAGTCTGTTTAACTTCTTGTGTCTTCCTTACAAACATCATTTGTATGTTATTACAAAACCATGTTGTGGCTTTTGCAGCCGTTACTACGAATGATTTTTGTTTTAATAAATTTAATGAATTAAAATATATATTTATTCCCGACAGCTATGCGGTCTGTTTTTGTATATTGGCTAAAATGAACGACACAATGCAACAACGACAAGCACCTCTGCTGGTGTTGGTAAGCAAACAATATCTATGTAGCGCTGCACGTGAAAACCTGGCGTAAGTCGGAGGTGATAATTTCATACAAATGCATCTTTAGCAGATCAGTGGATTCAAAATATCAAATTAATGATTTCACTAAAATTAGCTTCATTGTAGTTTAATTATTACTCCTACAAACTGTTATTTTTATCTTCTGAGGAACAAATGTCTTCACACTCATCACTATCTCTCTTCATGCCTTATTTTCTGTAGATTTAGTTTTTTGCCAAAACAGAATTTCAATGGACATATAATTTAAACCATTTCAGGTACTTCATTTTTTGGGTATTATATTCAGATTTTCATAAACTTTCAGGAAATGATGAAATCTCAATTTGTGATTTTTCTTAAGAGAGGTTTTCTTTTACAGTGTCACATACTGTGTGTGTGTGTGTGTGTGTGTGTGTGTGTGTGTGTGTGTGTGTGTGTGTGTGTGTGTGTGTGTGTGTGTGTGTGTGTGTGTGTGTGTGTGTGTGTGTGTGTGTGTGTGTGTGTGTGTGTGTGTGTGTGTGTGTGTGTGTGTGTGTGTGTGTGTGTGTGTGTGTGTGTGTGTGTGTGTGTGTGTGTGTGTATATATATATAATTCAATTTAACACATTTAGATCCCAGTTGTATTCCTTGTAGATGATGTCGACCATGCCCTCTGTCTCGAGCTGATGCAGCAGCTGCTGCAGACAATACTGTTTGTCTCCCGGTAAGTGGCCAATACACCATCTGTGGCCAGAACACTCGGTCAGCGCTTCACACAATGCGCTAGAGACAACAACGTCTGTATATTCATTGTCTCAGAATTGGTTCATTTAGGGGTCATTCGCAATTGCTGACATTTACCTATTCGTACAAAGCGTACTAATTTTCAGACCCCCCCTCTTCCCTAAATTATTTCTTAACATTTTTGATAATTTTCCAGGTTGAAAAAGGTATCAATGTAACAATGTCGCGCGATGAACAGTTATGCAGTTTAAAACAACAGGATGGCTCCATAACAGTTCACGCAAGGTTGCACAACATAACAGTTCACGCAAGGTTGCACAACATAACAGTGGTGATATTTCGCATGCGACCGACATTTATTTTAATTAGTACATGGGCCTTGACCCTCCTTCCACTTTAGTACGCTTTATACGAATAAGTAAATGCCATTTTTTTAATGGTCCCTTATTATCACAAAGCAGATTAAAGGTCCCTCGTAAATTCAAATTATTTCCCTTGTCTTGTTTCATTTTCGTTTCACCCATTTTGTGAAAAATTTTGCTTAGCTAGTGTCCACTTCAACATGCTAGCTTGTATGTTCAAATTTGTTATCTAGTTTTGTAAAAATAATCATACAAACTACTACATTATTTTTGACTGGATCCAGTCAGAATTCGGAAAAGAAATTGGAAAAAGTGGTCTGGCTTTAATTTTTGTTGCTATAGCATAAACCTATTCATACTTTTGCTAGTTGCACTATATCTTAACCTAGGGGTCAGTGGAAGGGCTTCAGGGGGTCCATGAACTTGGGGCAAAAATTTACTATTTTGTCAAGTTCCTTCCTGTTTATGTGCATTTTTATGGGGGGGATCCATAGCTATCTTTAGATTCTCAAATGGGTCCGTGACCCAACAAAGGTTAAGAAGCACTATCTAATGATCAAAGTCAATTCCTTCAATGATTTTAACAAAAGTATGATTCTTTTATTAAAACTTCATCTTCAACTGGTTTAGCCTCTCACGAATCTGGTTCGTTGATGTACAAATGTGTAGCATGTTAATCATTGAAAGAATCGACTTAGTTGTTAGATCTGGTAAGGCTCAAAATACTGAATATTCAAAATGGTAAACACTTTGTGGGTCAATGCCGATCATGGGCATGACTTCCATCCTCTCACTGATCACATGACAAAGTTAAAAAATTTCATTTGGTGAAATTTGTGAGTTTTCAGCTTTTCCATTTTCATTTCAATTATTGTTTGACCAAAGATTAAGTAATTTAATAGTTTGTCTGATGATTTCACAAAAACTACATGCAAAAGTTGCACAAACGAGCTGGCATGTTGCAGTAGATACTAGGTAGGTTTGATATTTCGCAAAATTTGAAATGAGACTAGCAAAAAAATCGAATTGAGGCACCTTTAAGCAGACTGTGCATATAACTATTCACGCACGCACACACGCATGCTCGCACGCACACACTTGGGCTAAATCAATTGAGGAGGGAGTTTTATAGATCCAGTTGTAGAAAAACATATCACTCTTAAAATGTTAGTTACTTCTGAAAGAATGTTGGCAAAAATAGCTGAGGCAGTTCGATAGCTACATCTAGTTGTTTGCAACTGCAGTTGATTTACTCAGTTACTCAGAAACATTGACATGAATGACTGACTAAGGCAGTCGCCAATTAGATAATCATATCTAGGTTGAATTCGACTTAGCGAAAATAGTGACCAATGGTCACATTAGTCGTGACCAGTGCAAGCTGAATGCGTTCTGTCTGGTCAGAACTCATATTCGTGCTAATATAGTGATTGATATTAATGTTATTGATATTACTTTTAGGGGCATTAGAAGCTGTATTCCGTTGGGTTTATGTTGCATGTGATGCTTGCTGCCCCTGTGAAACAACCAGCATTGACTAATTCTCGTTCAACTAAGATTTGTCAAATGGACATGTATGCATATTTCACATGTCATACATTGGTTTTATTCACTGACCACTGGTTTGTGCTAGTCGGTAAGTCGAACTTGACCCTAGTTGTCTGCAATGGCAGTTCATTTACCTGACAGCCTCGACGTCGTTGCAGCCAAAGTCCGACCAGTACCATTGGAAGAGTTTGGATACCTTCACCTGCCTCTGGACCTGGTAGATGCTAAGTTCATCCTCAAGATAGCGGGTAGTTGCAGCGGTCAGCTGCTCATCCAGACCACTCGCTGTGTACACATCAAAGGCTGGACATGACTGCAACATTGATACATTATATGACCAAAAAGCAGACTTGATGACTTGAGTCACCCATTTTCATGACTACGACTTTACTAGGAATTCAGAGAAATGACTTGAGACTTGACTTGCCAGTTTGTGACTTGCCAACAAGTCCGGTGGTGCGAAACGTATGCAAAACGAGACCACGTTGTGACAGGTCACACCAAATACAATCATTATTTTCAGTTGTTATAGTAATTGGCTAATGTTAAGGCGGGGCAGCACTAAACATTACCGCAACAATCATAGTGACTGGAGAACCCTGGTGACTTGGGACTTGACATTCAGAAAGATGACTCACGGCTTGACTTGGAGGTCATTGACTTGAGACTTGGCTTTTGACTTGTCAACAAGCTTATCAAAAAGGCAATCAGCCAGTGCTTGTTCCTAATGTATGTCAATATTAAAAATGACCTGCATGTTACTAGTGCAACAGCAATAATATTTATATAAAATGGTACATTTGTGAATTGCATCCAGCTTGAATCGACTGAGTCTGAGATGGTGACAAAGTAGCACAAATAATTGGACAAATCCGTAGGCTGTGTCTGATTGTTTGTGCCACTCCTAGGATGATTACGAGATTAAAAAATTGCTATCCAAGGCAAAAAACCCAGTTGGCAAACGGATAAGGAAACCATTGACCTATCAATTACAGCTGGATATATTTATTTATAGTAATTCCTTCATGTCACCCATCACTGTTCTATTCAAAAGTTGGGAAATATGCAGCTAAATAATCGATTTGCAACAACATTCAATTCCATTAATACTATCCACATTCTAAAGGCTGCCAGTCATAATTATCTAATGATCTAATCAGCAACTATATACGAATTACATTAATTAATTCACCTTGGCAGCAAAGACGAAGGCAAAGTGAACTCGTGGATCAAAAGATTTGACCACAAATGCAAGTCGAGGATCGGTCTTCTCAAATGGCAATGTCTTAGAGCTTGGATGTGGCCGATTTGCTGCAAGAACATAATAACAAAGATTGGTTGTAGTACTGCTCTGGTCAAGTAATACTGAATTAATAATAATAATAATGTTTTATTTCAGGCAAGAGCCCATAATATTATATATACATACAAGTAAAAAAAACATAAATATACACACATTATGAACAATAGAGGTACATGTAGTGAGAAAAATATATATATATATATATAAATATACATACATGACATGTAGTAAAAATATATATAAAATAAGTCAGGATAAAAAATATATTTGTATAAAAGTACAAACATCATGAATTAAAAGCATACAATTGATCAGTCCAATGTTTAATCAATGGACTTCGATAATAAATAAAAGTGTGAAAATAATTCACAAAAAGTATATTGTCGGATTTTTCCAACTGGCATAAAAGGCTAAAAATTGATGAGCGAATGTGTTCATTAAAGGATTTAACATAATTAGTAGCGAACATATGACTTGCACTACAGCAGGGTGACAAGTTGTGTATAATTCTAAAACTGTTGCTATAAGCAACAGTAATACCTTTCAGACTCTGTTTTTTTTAATTAAACCAAAGACTTGAGGTGTACATTGAACCACAGTATGAATTAAATAAAGTTGTTTTAATGGAACTGTTGCATAAGTAAAATTTTCTGGCTAAAGTATTTGCCTGTGCATAGATACATCTTTTCTGCCTGGCAATATCGTCATCACCAGTAAGGTTATTGTTTATAATATGGCCAAGGTATTTACATTTCTCAGTGTAAGGTAGTGTATGGTTATTGTCCCTAGGACAAGCCATTCGCTATGTAGTGTCGAAAGAGTTCTATTAATAAAAATATGAGCATTTCAGTTGAGTGATGCTTTTTAAATCCAAATTGGTTTACACATGTAGATAAAAAAGTAGAAACCCTGGATAATATCAAGGATTCAAATAATTTACTAGCAATTGTGGCTAAAGCAATGGGTCGGTAGTTGTTGTTATCAGACAGGTCACCCGCCTTATTTTTAATTTTGGGGGCTATGATTGTAATCATCATAGAATCCGGTAAAAAACCGTGAATTAACATGCTGCTAGTGCTATATAAAAGTGACATGAGAACATGAAGTTTTTCATTCGCATATTTAAAATGTTCGTTACTTACGCTATTATAACCCAGGGCTTTGCCTATAGGCATTGCATGTATTATATCTTTAATTTCCTTAACATTAACAATCATTTTGAACATTACACTGTACATTGCTACAGTATTCATTGATCTTCTTGATGTTGGCTGGAGAGCCAGGTATAGAGTTAAGTAGGGACTGGTAATGATGAAGCCACATATTCTTTACGTTTTCCACACCAGAAGCACCACCAACATTGCTAGGATTTGGCAACCTGGCATTATTCATGTCCTTCCAGAAGTTTTTGAAGTCATTATTACATAGTTTAGAAGCAAGTCTTTCAGCTTTAAGAATTTCATCATTTTTTTCACAGTCTTTTGTTGCGTTTAAAATGAGCGCGTCTAATTTTCATTATATCATACAAGGGACCATGGCGAGGACTCCCAGCAGACCGCCAGAAGAGAAAGGATTCTCTAGCAGCTTGATGGGAGTCTCTGACTAGGTCGTTCTAGCCTAGAACAGTATACTTAGAAGACATGTTGTTAGCCTTAGTAGGGATTGCCTCGGCAGCGTCTTTGAGTGATTTTATAGTATCATTGTAAAGATTGCTTAGCAAAGTGCGATGGGCTTCAAAAAACATTTAAAACATACAATTTGCACAGAGTTCACAAAGAGAGAAAAGGATTGTTTAAAAACCTTGTTCTGGGAAGATTTAAACACGGACAATATTCAAGACTTGTTTATCAAAATCTTCAAATGTCAGCTGCAGATAAATTTTCAAGAATGTACCATTTGTCGAGCAAGATGTATTGTCAGATGTAAGTACAGGGTCATGCTAGTGTTCAGTTTGTACAGTACAGTGTAAGAGATTGTATCTTCAGGGACTATTTGTGACAATAATGGCACCATGGTCTTACACAGCGTTGGTATCTGCCTTTAATAAGGCGCTCATAGTGCTTGCTGCAGTATCAGAGCAAGTTATTAAGCAGCAGCTAATGTGGCGCCCGTACAGGTCTTTGTAGATCGAGAACATTGGTTCTGTGAGTACACGACAGATTTTTCAATTTCTCTGCATGGGATCTTTTACTTCCCCTGACACAGGCACCAGATAGAAGGAACCAACGTCTTTTAGTGTCTCTTCCGAAAGATGCAGGCAAAGTGGGACGAACAAAATTGCCCAAGTTTCAAAACGGCAGCAGGTGGACTGGAACCCTGGTCTGGCGATCTAACTGTCAGGCTAGTGCGACACACTTAACAACCGTCCGTGAGCACTATACAATTAACCATGGAATTAGTGAGGTGGTGACGAGATTTTCATGAACCAGGTCTACAATAAACAGCTATGATTTATTCAATGAAACAGACGGATTCACAAGAGGTCAATGAATAATGAATATGTAATATAGCAACGCAAGGGAATTAAGTGCAAATGAAAACAAGGTAACATGTATATAAACATACATACAACTATGTATATCAACCTGGCACATGTATATAAACATACATACAACTATGTATATCAACTGTACAGTAATAATTAATGTGATACAAGTACTTTTATAACTGAAATGCAAGGAATGGTATTTGAATTTTAAAAATGTTTAATAATGATTACGACACTGATAATGTATGGCTAATCACATACTAACTTTGCTGTTTAATCAGATGATAATATAATGATGTATCCAAATTAAAATATATTCATACTAAATCATGACATTTGACGGATCTTAACTGGATTGCCTGAAGGTCAAATAACGACATCTCTCCGGAGGGAATGATGTAATCACCTTTTAAACTGCATGAAAACACAATAGGAGTCGCAATAAAACCCGTACTACTCACCTCTAAGGATGCCATGCATGATGTCAGGTAGACTAAGGACTTGACCCCCAACACTGTATGCAGTTGTCTGCCAGAGCGGCTCGAGTTTCATCACAGATTCTGGCAGTGTTTCCAGCTCACACAACCCATGAATTACAAGGCCATTGTAGATATCGTCAGTAATTAAGGCATTAATAAGTAAACACAAAACAACCACACATACACAAGACAAGTGTGATATCAAGCTATGAACAAAGAACACATACAAACACAACATAACTGGTAATATCAACATTGCTGCATATGGGCATTCATTATTTGTAGAGCTGACTTTCAAAACCATACATATTCATTTTTATGCGAATGAAGGAATTAAGGGAAAATGTCTGGAGTATTACAAAACAATTTTTTCTAATGTGACTACCACAGTGAACTACAACACTCAAGATGAATTTTACTTCCATTTAATTTTCACTTGGCTGGTATTTAACTATTTAAGGGTTAATAAAATGCATGTGTGAATCATGTATGATGCCATCTTAAACAGCATGTAGTCAGTCACATGACACAAGTCGATGTCCTCATTGGTTAATTTTGGAAATGTTTGGTTTTGAATGAAACACTCTGATGGATTTTATTTGTTCTGAATGATAAGCATATGTTTGCGTTGTTGGCTAATTTTGGAAATGTTTGGTTTTGAATGAAACACTCTGATGGATTTGATTTGTTCTGAATGACAAGCATATGTTTGCTTTATTGTTAGTGTTGTAATACATCTGGGTGTGATTGCACAAGTTAACTTACGGTATGCCACATGATACATGCAATATTATGTGAAAGGGGTTTACTCAAAAATTTTAAAAACTTGATGTCTGGTTTCGAAAGTCAACTCTTCATTTAGTGTTAGTGAGTGGTGTAAATTATAACAATGTAAGTTACAATTAGTTGTGGACTAGACACTAGCTGATTGTGTCGGAACAAGACCAACTGTAACAGGTACAGTTCCTATAGAAGCATCCCATCCTTTGAACCAACCAGCTGACCTTACATTCCACCCCGTGATTTACGTATGTGACTTATACTACGAATAGACATATTTATGATGCAGGTGTTTTATTATGCTAGTGGCTTTATAGGTAAACACAGCTCTGTTGATGATCACAACAGGTTACACCTCTATCTGTTCTCTTTATGAGGTCTTTCACATCCCGTACATATACATCAGGTAGAAGGAACCTACAACTTTCAATATTTCATACAAATGACACTTGTTAACAGTAGACTCGGCTTGAAACTTCAACGTGTGCAAAATTGTTTGGCTAGGGTAGTTACCCGATCTCCTTGTTTCTCTCACTCAGTATCACATCTAAAATCATTGGCTCCCTGTCCGATGTCACATGATTTTTTAAGATCGGCAAAATGACCTATCAAGCACTGTCATCTGTAGAAAGTTTCACCATGAGTGCTCTATTCATATAGAGTGTTACTGCTGAGTGAACGCTGGTGCGGGGACTGCGAGATGTAGGTCAGATGCCACCGTTCTCTTAATGATATACTTTATATGCATTATAAAAATAAATATAATAACATTTTATTCCTGCCAGCATCATTTGCCACCGAAACACCATTTATTTATGTGGTTTTCTTACATTGCATCACTTTCTTTGTACAAGTCCCAGCATGCAAACAATAGTAGTCACTGCCACTATGTAAATGTGTTCTTTCATCTATGTTAATGTTAGGTTATTATTGATGGCTGATGTCTGGTAGCTTAACACAAGCATTAGACCAATAGGACTAATTGTACACAGTTAAAATAATCTCAACAACAAGAAAAATAAATTGTCTGAGATGAAAAGGCATCACTGTTAGCAGTCAGACAGTTTATGCCTGAAAAAAAAGTAATTGATAAAAAGTATTCAGGACAATCAAGCATTCATTGTTGTGTTGGATAGCAGTGAAATCTTGTTCATGTTGTGCATGATATTATATTTATAAAATTATTAGTAATTAGTTTTGGCATTTCTTTTAGAGCGACTTATTAGTTTAGCTTTGGTGAGTTCACATATTTTGCTATGTAGTTTGTGTGTGCATAGTTGTAACATGGTTACATTGTAACATTTACATGTACTTTGAGAATGAACAGTTGAGAGAATGGGGGCATTTTAATTATTTAAAACACTCAACTGACTCACCATCATTTAACCAATAAAAATTATTGCACATACCATATAAAGCAGTGAGAAGTGATCAGTGTGACAGCCTGGAATGTAACGTGTCATGCTACTACACAAGGTTTCTTACTTTCCATTGTTCTCTAATGGGCATTTACAATGGTTGAGGGGGAGGGATTCAAGGTCACTCACAAACGTATCCTAACACTGTGCACAAGGATACTTATGAAGAATGCAGTCTTTGCTTGTTCTGTCAGTGATGTCACATCCACATTGCCTAAGTGTTGTACTAGTTGTCTGTATTCCTCAAAGAGACTGCTTCTTTTCCACAAGGCATAGTTCACACTTTTGCCATCAGCCGACATGAATTCGCTTTTCATCCTACAACAAAACAATTATATCAGTGATCACAACATTTGGCACACCACACTAAGTGTTGTTATTTGCTAAAAGCTCTCACAGATAATCACTGACTAATGTTCTGACTTAGATTATTATGAAAAATGAAATGGGTTATGTGTAATATATTTTTTTATGTTAATGTGTATGATAACCAAATATGTTAACCTGTTTAAAACATGAAGGTGCAGTTGTACAATTATGAATATCTGACTGATGAAAAATGCCATATCATTTTAATGTTCAAAATAAACAAAAGGCACCATGCTTTCTTAAGCAATTCTATTTTGCCAAATGTTATGTCAATTGGTAGTCCATTGTCACTTTGACAGCGAAGCGCAGCAATGAAGCAATGAAGCGAGGGACCAGTGCCATTAACATGTGTGAATCCATAAGTAGTGTTAGATGATAAGAATACCCTTGGGATTCCCTGCATGCTCTGCGCTATCAGTGCATGCATGAAAATAATACATAACAAGTATCAACACATACATGGAAATAAGACTGCTCTTATTAATTATTTATTTCGATATTGAAAAGGTCAATATGCATGAGATTTACAGATTCGTGAAATGAAAGCCAAATGCCTGAGTCTCACTGCAAATGTGTGAGACTTAGTAGCTCTGTTTTATTGCTACCACCTTTGTGACACCTTTGCCTTCAACAGATGCTTCCACCCAACCTGAAAAGATTGTGATGCCAGGCACAGCCTTAACGGTTTAAGACAAATGTCGCAACTAGACCTTTTTTAATTGCTGCACCAACTCTGTGGAACTCACTCCCTGTTAGTGTTAAGTCTGTAGGAAATATAACAACATCTCGTTGTAAACTAAAAACCCACCTGTTTAAACTTACTTATTTCCTCTATAGCTTCCCAGCATACCAATCCAATTGTTTACAACTGAAACTGTTTATCGATTATGAACTGCTTAACCCCTTTTCTTTTGGTCCGCTGCTGAGTTTGGGTCTCCCGAGGATTTTAGTGCAATAGAAGTGTTTTATGTGTTATATATTATATAGTGATGTTAACTACTACTTACTAACTTATTAAAAGGTTGTTGTCATCTTCTCTAAAGTAAATAACTCTTGATAAACTAGAAGCAATGGCCAATAAAATCAGCCAGTTATACTAAATCTGATGACATGTGACGTCTAGTCCTATTCCCTGGGCCTAGAGTAGAGAGTAGAGGCACAGCTAAATCTGCCTGGCTGTTCATGTCAGTGTTCACATAACTGAAGCGCTGTCAATCAAAACAGAATGATCATTACTATTACTAATCCATAGCGTTACTACCATGCCTAAGCCTATCCCTAGTATGTAGATCCTGGACATGTTCAACGGCCTTATCTTACTTAGTACAGAGCTCTACGCCTCTACTATTTTAGTGTCTCTAGCTCTACGCCTACGCTGGCCACGGCTCTCACGCAGGCCCACGCCTACACGGCTACGTGCACGAAAACATTACCTGGTTAGAATCTGTTGTACATCGATAGAAACTTCTTCTGCTGTTTTAACATGTTCAATTATATCAGGAGACTGATTTAATATCAACATAGATTGGTGTCCTGCCATTACTGAATGTAGATCTCAAGTTTAGCTACTTTCCAGATGAACTGACATGATCGATATTTACTTTTCCACAGAAGAATTAGCTACGCGACTGTTATGTAAAGACCGCTATAATACTTTACAAACATAGTCACCGGCATAGTTTTCATGCCAGATTTTGCCTCATTTTGTGATCTCGCTGGATCTAACATTATATATGTCATTAGTCCGATATAAAATCATATATCGGTCACTTGGAGTATAAACGTCTGACAAAGTTAACTTTTTCGGAGAAAAATTATGCATAAAGAGTTTTTGAGACATATTTTCGTATGTCTAGTCGACATTAATCGCCAATGTGGCACTTCTGGTATCACACAGGTGCATTTTGTAAATACGCCATATTTCACTTTATCGGACGAAAATGTATACAACTGTTCGTAATAATCGCTACAGGAAAGTAATTGAACGTCATCGTGATTTTGTATACATTTAATGCATTGCATATTACTGTACAATGAGCTAGGCCTTTTCGAAAACGCTCCTTTTAAAGGCAAATTCCGTCGTTAGCCTCCCTTTGGAAACGTATCTTTCCATCTGAATCTGATCTGAAGATCCCACTGCAGTTGTTGTATGTGGGTGCATCACAGAAACCGATCACGGCTATTAACGTACGTGATGTTTGGGATGTGCGCTGTTGTTCGATATTGGTTAGTAGTTCACTCAAACCAACTTTTCTAACAATTTGTTTGTACTTGATAGATGGAACAACTGGTAGTTGTTTCGAATATTGACCCCATGCGAAAAGCGTCTTCAAATGTTTGTGGAAACAGCATATTATATTACGAAAGGCAAAAACCACACCAACCAGTATAGTGATGTCTACCAGCAGTTACTGTCATACATTTGAAATGTAGGTACTGTGCGATGACAACGTTAAGTATTGATGCACTATACTGGAATAATAGTAGTACTTCCTGGTCATCATGACATTATATGCCCATTTGCAATTTTTAGACAGCTACGTGTCTATTGTCTAAACGTCGCGTCTTGATACCGATATGTTCGAAGCCAGAAATGACTGAGCAGCGGAATTTTCGGTCTGCGTATCTCGAAAAAGTCGGAATAAAAGGAGTTGAAGAAAAGAAATCTTTGGAAATCCTGTTAAAAGAGCAACCACTAGATATCATTAAATTAAACCAATTTTGTATTCGATTTCCTGTACCTGCTTCTTATCGTCCGTACCTATGGAAAGTTCTGTTAGGTATAATTGACCTTATTATCGCTCAATATTTGACGGTAAATAAATTGCAGAAAAAAATCTGTGTAATTAACAAGATTCAATGTAAAGAGCTACAGATAAAGTTGTTGCACACAATGTTGCTCAAAGTACAGTACTGCCTTTATCGTCCAGGCAAATAGGAAATTAAAAGAAAGCTATGATTGATTGGATTTTATTTTCTGTTAAGTTTTGATTTTATCAATATTACAATAATGTGATGAAGAATAAGCATTCGTAAGAGTGCTATGTTGAATATGTTCATATTGTTGCATTTGCTTATTAATAGGATAATTTCAGACCAAATCTCGTCTCGACAACAAACACTGTGTACATCATTTGTATGTTTGCGACTGTTATTGTAATATTGAGGAAAGTCATCTGAACAATTTAAATTACACATTAAGATAACGGTTGTTTAAATCTTCAATTCAAGACATTCGTGCCATTAGCAGTCAGTTTCAAAATGATCAATGTAACACAAACATTTCCATTAGCAATTACCTATTGACCATTGAAGACACCAATGCATCATATGGTTGAGTAATTACTCTATTATTGTGGGGTATTGTTTTACCATCATAACTATGTAATTTGTTTTTATCCAATGCTTCCATTCAAGGTATTTTTTACATTTCCAATTTTATTTTTTTCCAGATGTGTTGCCAGTGTACCAGGCTAGTCACCAATATGTCGCTGAACAGCAACAGCAGCAGTATGATGATTTACAGGAAGCTTTGGAGGCAATGCACAAAATTGATGAAACTACACCACTGCCTGAAGTTCATCTAAAGATGTTCCTCGTAGAAAATGGCTTGCTACCATTCAACCAATCTGGCATGGTAAGCTAAATTTATTTAATTATTGTAAATTAAAATAAATTTGTTTTTATTTATGCGGTTCACATGTATGTAAGGCTTTAGTTCCTTGAATTTAAACATTTACCCCCGGCACTCTTTTACACCACAAGTACAAGGCAACAAGGGGCAAACGGGTGTTATTATTGCGTCATCTGAAATTTGCATATTTCCTCATTTTTTCTGGTGATAAACAAGTCAGCCAGATGTCCCAAATGTTTTATTTGAGGAGTTGCAACAACTTCCTACCACAGTGGTTGATATAATTTCCTCTTTAGATCTACCCTTCTTTACTGCAACGACATAGTCTCTTTGCACACATATATTGAGTGTGCTGTAGAATGAAATCTACTTAATTGATTATAGGAAGGAAACATGTACTTGGGGGGGGGCAGGCTCACTAAAAAAAATTTTGTGGAGGGCTTGAGTATACTTTGGCCCCCCAATATTTGCTACAATCCAGGCATGGATTTGGTGGGGGCTCGAGATCTTCACCGATGGCCATGGTTCGCAGCCATCAACTTTTCCACCACAATATTCAAAAGCTTCCAATGCCTATGATGTACAAAGAAATAAACGTGGAAAGAAAGTACTGTAGAATTGATGAATTCATAAAGTTTAGATTTTCTGTTTGTTTTGTTTTTATTTAGAAAATATACGCATTTATTTGAAATGCTTTATGCAGTGTAATAATTGAAGCTATATTGTTTTCTTTTCACAGATGAATGATCCTAGAAATAAGATATTCCTTTCTGTGACGACAGCCATGAGTGAAGTGGCAGATGATCCAACTGACATCTATTGGCTGTCGACAAAATTCTACAAACTGCAGCTCAAGCACATTGACAGTCTGTCTGAAATGGTACATTTAGCCAAATGAAGTGCACTATAACTATCTAATTCTATTTCGAATTTCCTTGCATAAAACCACATGGCAAGAATTTGCCTGAAACAACTATCTGCCAGAAAATACCTCTTGTTAATAGGGTGAGAGATAAACTCATGGATTACATGAACTGCAGTATCCAGAGACTTGGGCACGTGGAACACTTGCCAAATGTCTTGAAAGACAAAGTTATTTGGCTTTTATGGGTTCAGCTTATCCGTGGCTGAGGTAAACACGAATGACACAGGGATTTTTTATTTTAATTTACTGTCCACAACTCTGCTTTATATATATTCCTAAATATTAAAATAACATGTACATTGGTTTTATTTAAAGTGCAATAATGAATAATTAACTTAAATAAATGGTAGTTATAAACAGGGTGGCTCTGATAGTGACTAAGCCTGGTCTTAGTAGCAGTCTCCCTGACCCATAATTTAATTTCTTTTACATATTACCTACTTTATATTACATACGAATCTGCAAACAAATATTGTGGGTTTTTTGCTTAATTGAAACTGTCATGGTATTGCATGTATGTATCGATTCTATGTATGTATGCATGTATGTATGCATGCATGCATGCATGCATGCATGTATGTGACTGTAATTTATGTTACCGTTTTGCTATGGGTCAAAATAAAGCACAACAAACAATCAATGAGTCAATGCAAGAAAGGGGTGGGGCAGAAATGCACCCACCCCCTGTAAGGGTATGCACTCCATGGCTATATTCTTTCACCCATTCCACAGTTATAACTTTGTATTATTAAAGTTATAACTATAAATAATAAAGACTTAGTACAGCAGCATTAATATATTAGTTACTTAAGCAAGTTCTATATTATGTTTTAGGTGTTGCCTTTTTTATGATATGTATGGGGTATTTTGGAACAGTGTAACTTGTTTACTTATGTAATTTTACATTTTCTAGACAAAAAGTGTCATGTTATATACATATATTTAGTTTCTGTGACCAATTTACTTTGCCCATATAGTAAACCATAATTACCAAAATGTGGTACTGGATATTTTCTGCGTGAGACTTCATGCAAAGCCGGCAACTACTCTGAATTATTTTGCATATCAACAGTTTTCATGTCCTAGACATTATCTCTGATGTGAGTATGTTATGCAGGTTGTTAGAGTTGACTTCTACATGAAAAAAGAAGACACAGATGGCTACCTGTGTGAACACTTGTTGAGACTGAAAGCCTACCAGCATCTTCACTTCACAGACTGGTTCAGCAGCTGCTTTGCCAGCATCCTTCCAAAGCAATCTCTTCCACGGTTGGTTTCATATAATTAGGCAACATAAATGATAAATTTCTCTTCTATCAACATTTATGTACTGGTCGGTGTTGTTTTTGCCTTACGTAATATAATATGCCGTTTTCAAAGAAATCTGAAGAAACTTTTGCACATTGGATTGATATTCGTTTTTGTTAAAAAAGTTATTTACATACCAATATCAAATGACGGAAAGACATTTTTCTCAAAGTGAGGCTAGCACCGGTAATTGCTTAAAAAAAGTGTGAATATTTACATGTCTGTATAAAAATCCGTTCAGTTACTTTCGTGTAATAATTATTGCAAATATCTGTGTACATTGCATTATGCATTAAAAGTGTATATATGCATTTATATCAAATCGCCAAAATTTATTTGTCTATGCTACTTTGAATTTTATGGTTTAGAGCAATAACGTTTACGTTCAACATTTTGTACATAGCAGTTGCATACAAGAATCTTTAATGACTGACCATTTGAACTTTTTGATGGAAAATACATTTTCATATTTATTTTCATTTTAATTCCCCTGTGGTAAAAAGTGTAATTTTGTACATGGTGTCACAAACAGTTGTCACAGTCACAAACTAAGATACTTACATTTTGAATTGCAAAAACAGTTAGGTATTCCAGTGTTAAGTACTGCATTCATCAGTAATCATAGTTGTATTTAAGTGAATGAATATCTGTTATATAGTTTATTTATAATAAATTATAATTCAATTTACAAATCTAACTTCATTCATGAACTAGTACTAGATAGTAATTAGTCTTTTTGCAGGAGTGCACTAAATGCAGAACACAAAGTAGTGTATTAGTAAATAAGAAAATAAACTAAGACATTAGCTACGTTAATTCACAAGTAGAAAGTTATAATGTTGATGTGACAACACAGTTAATTTAATGGTGTAATTTCACAGAATACAGTCATAGCCGTCATTAATATAAATATGTTGTTCAACAATGTTTATTTACAACCTTGCCAATGTTTACTGATAATGAAATTATCGTTATTTATTCTTTCAGGATTTGGGATAAAATAATAGGTGGATCATGCAAGATATTGGTGTTTGTCGCTGTGGCGATGTTGTTGACTCTGAAGCGACCAATGCTGAGCATGAAGACCATCTCTGATGTTGAACAATACCTCTCACAGGTAGGAAGGAATACAGTGCTCCACTTACAGCTTCCATGTGAGAGTTCACTGCCTCACAGTTCTATGTGTGCGTGCTGCAACTCTTTAAATCCACCAGATTTATATTATTTCATGCATGCACACGTGAATGAATGCATGGAGATTTCTACTAAAATTTGATAGAGGTGAGATGGAGAGTGAGAAAGAGGTGGAGAGGGGAGGGGGGAGGGGGAGGGAGAAAACCAGGGAGGGAGACATAAATACAAAGACAGACACACACCCATGGATGTGTGGCGATTTAGATGTGCAATGCTGTTATGTAATACAGTGCGGCAGATGTGTGCGCTCTTATGTAATATAATACAGCGAGCAGGAGAAAACATGCGTAGCACGCGCTGTGACATAACGTAGTGCAGCGAAAAGCCGAACATGCAGTAACGGTCACTCGACGTAGAGCAAGCGACAGAAGCAGAAGCTTGCTAGTCGATGTTCAGGAACATGAGCAGGGGTAGCTAACCCCTGCCCGAGCTGCCCTGGAGTCACTGTAGATGCCGTTGGAGCGAACATGCAGAGAAGCGTTACACACGTCAAAGGCGATCGACTAGCATGAGACTAGCGTAAGACAATCAAAGCGGAACGTCACAACAGTGGACGGCAGCGGTGCCGAGCGTCGACATCTCGCATTGAAGTGAACAAACAGTACATTGACGTTGCGAACTTGTGTCATGAACATTATATGTTACTCTTCCGTTATGTTTAATTAAACTGTATTCAGTTATGTTGAGTAATTGCGATATCATTTCAATTTAATATCATCCCCTAGCTGATAGCATGCATGCACATGAACACACACCACGCATGCACGCACACACACACCATAACCATTTGCAAGTATCACACAAGTGGTTAACTAAATATACTTCGTTGAACACCGAAAATATCCGAAAATATTGTTTGCAAGGGCTGCGCCATATTTGTTCAGAATCCTATATCAAGAGTGCTGACTAGGTTTCCCACAATTCCAACTTTAAATGCCTGATCGTAGACGTAGACGATTTAGTCACATACTTGCCAATAAGTTTGGACAGGCTGTTTGCGTCTAAAATCAACTTATTTGGCAAGATAATCCATTTATTCATTCTTTACTAGCCGCCTCGCGTTCCTATTTGACAGTTCTCTTGGTCGAGTGTTTGCGTTGTGTCGAAGCCTTCGGCTGAGGTACATGCTGGAAGATTGTCGGTACCGCTTCAGGCTTTAACGTTCTCCGTCGCCGACTTTTTTAAGTACCTTGACCCATTAGTTGATGAAAATATATCAACTTCAAAACAGGACTCTTCAAAATGGGCCGAACAAAGTATAGCATATCGCATGGGCTTCCAACCAGCCTGCCCGCAATTCTTTGTTTCACTACTGTCTGTTTTTTCCAGAGGAAATCGAAAAAAGACAACTCTCTGTACCTCGCTGAGTCATCTTTACATCCGAATGCTGCACAATGCAGCAGTGTACGAGTTTTTGCTGCGTGTAAATCCAAATAAAAATGTAACTGCACATCTCAACCACGCTAAAAATACACGCGATATGCACAACTTAAGTCACAGCCGCGTTGGGGTTAAGGGGCTGCTCGCCGCTGATTGTTTGAAATTGCAAACACTGATGAATATGTCAAGCTCCATGAAAAATGACGTTAGACCAGAATTTCTCACTTTTAGAACAGATTCACAGTAAACCACTTGCGTGATATTATTGATTATAGTTGAAAATGGTTATTTTTTTAGGCACTCGTATAGTTGCAAAGGCCCAAAACACTGCTTTTGGTTTCACTTGAAGTAAAAACGAATTGTCAATGTTAACATGGATGACAGTAGCATTTTGGGCACCCTAGAACTTAAATCGTGCATGGCGTATTTGTTTGCCCAATCATATTTTGGATTAACAGCCGTCTATGTCGTAGATACGTTTTCGTTGTCCCCAAAAGTGCACAATTGGTTAAAATCGTGTCTTATCTATCAGAACGTGAATTTTAAAGCTAGGTTTAAATAAATGTCAACATCGATTGCTCACACCAAGAGATGTACGAACATGCACAGCCCGTCTAATTAATGTTTAAAAAGGTTAACAAAATTAATGTTGAACTAAGCTTAAATGTAAGGAAGATATGGCACATTAATGTCCGCACGCACGCACGCACACACACGGGATATGTTTTATCTTGCAAATAAGAATGAAATTATGGGCAGTTTTCTTTTTCAGATTCCTGATGACAGTGGAGACATAATTGTGAATAAAGCAATTGAACTGTGGCAGAAACACGGCTGTCTGCTACTTCCAGTGTCTACTCGAGGCAACTCTCCTATCATCATTGACAAGGTGTACAGCTGACACAGTGTACAAGGTGTACAGCTGACATGGTGTACAAAGTATACAGCTGACATGGCAGACAAATGTGGTTGATGGATAGACGGGGGGTGATGGGTGAATGTGGTGACATCTGGTGGACAAATAAGATACTGGTTACAGTTGCCATTTGAAATGTTCAGACATCTTCAGCACTGCCTCTGAAGAAACAACATTGCTTTTGTTAATATATAGTCACTTGAATTACTGAGTATCAGATTTCCACAGGCATTCAATTCATAATACTGTTTCATCATATGTGTAAAATATTGCCTAACAAAATAATAACAGTTAAACTGTCACTGAATGTTGTAAGTTCGTAATAAAAAATATGCTATTCTATTATTTTATTCTTATCTGTACATACACAAATCAAATATTATGTTATCAATTGTTTTCATTTTAAAGATAACTTTGAATCAAACAAATTATATAAGAGGCTGCCATTCATTATATACAATGTCTATAAAAATATATAGTCTTGCTTTGAAAGGTGTTATGGTTTATTAGTTCTTCAATTACGAAATGACAAATTATCCAATATTTTTTTTAACTTCCCACTATGTTGACATCAGACTTTTATTTCATGACAGCTGCCAGTGCTGGGCATTATGCTTGTTTGTGTTGTCAAGAATCGGTGCTTGCCGTGTTGAGAAATAGTTGCCCAACGCGGCATGAAAGCATGTCTGGTTTCAGTTTGGTGTCACAAGGCGCACTCTGGTCAGTTTTGTTGGACCAGGGTCTGCATTCTTCTATTATATAATGTCTTGTTCCTCTCAAAGGCAGCATCCGTTGTTCAGTTCAATGGATCAACCATATCATAGACATATGCAAATATCCCAGATATTCACTATAGTTTGTCTACGAGTAGTGACCAAGAACTGTACGGCTCCCTCCCATAGATTACTACCACTGTGAGACACTGGCACCTTAATCTAGCAGGTCCTGTGATGCGCAGTGATGAAGTAGCCAACAAAGTCCTGCTCTGGAAGCCCAATGGCCCTCGGAGTAGCGGTTGATCAACAACAACTTGTCACACATCATAGAGAAAGAAACGAATGTCAGCAGGACAAATCTACTAACTGCAATGAAGAACCGAAACCACTGGAAGGAAATCATCATGTCACCACGCTATGTGGACGACATAAGTACATACACTGTAAGTAAGTATGGTGAACTGATGGGTGACTAAGCTAGGATCCCCTTCTGAGATCCTAAATGTGCCAGTGTGTAGGAGTAATTCTCCTGCAAAGTCATCAAGTAGATAAAATTTGCTATAAATATTGAACAAGCATATTTGAAAGTGAGTGAAACACAAATGCTGTGCCCAGGGAGACTACACTGAGGAGTGAGTTATAGAGGGTGTCCGTTAAATAAACAAATGGGAGGAGAAACAGTAGCAGAAGAAATAAAAATGTTGTCCTGTGCACTAGCAAAACAACTTGTCTATTTTTCACACAACCACATGACACTGTCTGTCAACAAATGTTTAGTTTGCAGAAAATATCACGAAATATCACATCACATGAGATTTGTTATGCCAGAAAGCATAGCTACTGGTCAAATTGGCATTGTCTGCACATTTAATTTTTACAACATACCTTTACTGCTGAGAACTACCTAGTGAGTGTCATGTGGTTGGTGTGGATGATGACAGACTCCCTTAGCAAATTCTATGCTCTGTTATGCGGGATCCATTTACACAACAAAACATCAAACAAATCAAGAAAGTACAACAACGAGCTGCAAGATTTGTAAACAACAACAACAACTAGAAAAGCCGTGTCACTGAGATGATGAAAGATCTTAAGTGTGAGTCCCTTGAGCGCCAGATAGAAATCAGCCACCTCCTCTACGCCAGATTAACAATGTCGGGGCCCTTAGCAAAATAAACACAGAAATCTATAACTATTATACAGAAGTCTAGAATTCTACAGAACATAGTAGATTTTGCATAGAAAACTATAGAATATCATAAATTCTATAGAAATAGTTTATGTTTACTTCAATTTTGCATAGATTTGTACAGAGCATAGCAGAATATGGTGCTAAAAATTCTATAGCTCTGCAAAGTCCTATAAAATATTCTATAAAAAAATCTATAGAATATTTTCTTAATTCTACATAGCTGTGTCCAAGAAAATATCTGGTATAAATTTTTGTGGGGGACTTTCACTAAGTGCACGAAAGACGAAGATCGAGATATGTGGCGTTGACTATGGGGATATCCATATATATTAGCGTTTATTCAACTATGCATTCACAGATTGTAGTCAACGATGGCATAAAATAAAAATGCATACAAGAAAATATTTTTGTGGGGAGGCTTACGAGTGTACCAGTTGTACCATGGTTAATCCGGCCCTGGCGTGGACAGACAGCTCTTCCTTTACCAGACCACCTTATTCGGGAAATATAACAATACACGTGGCCATAGTGACAGGTTTATCCAGGTGCCTGACAGGACACAGGTTTATGCCAACAGCTTTTCCAACAGAACTGCAAAGATTTGGAAAGGACTATCAAAAACAGTTGCGTCTGCAGCCACTGTGGACACTTTTTAAAATAAATTGGGCAGGCAGATTTAAATTACGTGCAGTGCTTTAGCACTCACCCACATATTGGCGTAATAACATTCGGGATCTTGTCGATTATCGTCATTATAGACATAGGCGAGACAGATACTGCGCAAACAACAAACGAGAACAATAGCACGTGCGTTTGTTTACTAACAACTTGGTCACCTCATTTTGACTTCGAGTGACGCGTGCGTACTTCGATAGCAACGCGCATGCGTCAAGCGTACCACGTGTCACTTCCGGATTTCTGACAGGCGAGTGATATGTTTTACGAGGTGTAAATGAAACGAATGAATGGATCGCATTGTGCGCCTAATTTTGCATGTTAGCGAGTGCATCTAGAAATAATGTTCATTAAGATAGTTTAATTGGTTAATAACAAATCGCTGTCCACCGAGGAAGTGCTGTTATCGCATGCAAACGGGACGGCTAAGCAGCCGGCATAAAATTGCCGCTGACGCTGTCGTCGTGTCGACTTGACTCCGAGTCGTTGTCAACGGCACGAGCCGTGACTCAAGTTTGACTGTTGATGATCTTGGTCATGGTTGACTTGCATCAATAGAACCACCGATGCGTGGCAAATGTAGCTCTTTCGGTGCACACTACATGTGATCCTGCAGGTCATTTCACTGTAGCGTCGTAGGATTGGTGTTGCTTTGCCACGCCCCTAGGCCTAGCCTAGGGCTAGGCGCTAGTCTTGGGCTTGGCTAGCCTTGGCTTGGCTTTGACTTTGCCTGGTTTGGCTTCGCTTGGCCTTGGGCATTGTTCATTATGAATGAACTGTAATCCCATACGTGATATACTATACAGTTCCTACAGTTTGCAGAAATTAAATCCTTCTATACATGTAGTGACAGTGCTGTTTTACTGTGTACGTGAAATCAGCTCAACATTAATTTGTTTTCGTTTAATGAATGAATTGTCGGGTAGATCAAATATTGTAGCAGTGTTTGTGATATTACTGAGTTCTACCAAAATATCTTGCAAATTTCTTATTGTGCCGGAAGCTATCTGATTGGGAGAATCTTGGTGCAGCAGCAACTTGAATTTGGTGCGGAGAATTTACAGAAAAGCGTGGAATATCGAATAGAATAAGTATTACTATTGCATATATATTATACATAAACGTATTGTAGACATATATTAGGAAACAGTTTTTGTTAATTATTAGTCAGAGGCAGTATTTTAGCATAAGTTAGTTCCGGACTCCAACACGGAAGTCAGTGAGCATTAATATTGGCTGTTTACCATTAAAAAATTTAGATAGCATAGTGAAAACATCAGAAACAGTGGATTATTGGTTAGAATAAGTATTACTATTACACATATATTATAAAAAAAAATTCTTGTAGACATATATTAAGAAACTGTTTGTTAACAAAGGCAGTATTTTTCATGGACTCAAATTCAACTAGTGATAAAAGGGAGTTTGTTTACAGGTCGTGAATTAAACTGGTGTATCAAACTATCATTTACATTGTTAAATATATATTAGATAAAGTGATACGTTTACATAAATTATATACATAAGGTAATATCTGACATAGTTGTAGTTAACGTTTTTGGTAAAAAGGAATTAACAGCAGGATTTTAGCATTGGTATACACTGACTTCGTTGTTTTGTTTACAGTGTTCTCCATATTCGCTAGGTGGCAGGCTTTTTCTTTGCTCATGTGAGCTTAGTAGAAAAGACATAGTGAACAAGTATATTAGCCTAAAGTGTTCTTTTGAACACAAAAACAGCCTTATTCAAGGCTAACATAGCAATCAAATTAAAACTAAATTCAGTGATGGCGCCGTGTAAACGGCAGGTAAAGGCCATCAGGCATTTAATATGCAGCAGTTGCAGCAACTGGGTGGACTTCGTCAAGTCCGGGTGTGAGAAGTCCTGGGCTGAGGTTCATTTTAATTACAATTACAAATAACACTCATAATTGTTCAATTCAATTACAATTACACTGTTTCAAGTTCAAATACAATTACATTATGTGGAACCAAATATATTCAGCATTTGTTAATTATATAGTTTTGCACTTTTGCTGAATTTCAATATTTTATTCACAATTGATAAACAAATATAACGGTAATGATTGTAAATTGTTGAAGAATTGTGACTTTGAATTGTACTAAATAAAAAGACAGCCATTTAAAACATATTTTATTATATAAACATATATTTTAAATCTGGTATGTAGACATTAATAACAACTAGCACAAGCTCTAAGTGGACTTTAACTCAGGGCTTCTGACTTGAAAAGATACTTCCTGGAAGACAACTTTGTGTGGCTTCACTGCATTCAAAAAGGGAATAGCTCAGACATACACAATGTCATAAAATATTTTACTGTCAGGCTATCTGGTGTCAATACAGCTACACAGGTATGCACACTTTGTGGTTTTGTATTAAAAAACATACAAAATTGTGTTGATCTCAATTATTTGTGCTAAATTCATATAAATCATAAATCAATGATTTTTTTGGAGTGATTTAAATCAATGATTTAAATAAAATTATTTAAATCAAACAACCCTGAACCTGTATGAGACTAATTTGAAACCATAATCAATTACAATTATACAATTTTGCTGTAATCAATTACAATTACATAATTGGACCCAGCCCTGGCTGCAGGACAGAATGTGATGGAAGGGATCCATCGGAAGAGCTATTCTGAGGCAGTGATAGAGGGGGTGAGGAAGAGAGTGAGGGTGTTTGTGGGGGACTCAATAGTTAGGAAGACCGACAGAGTCTTAAACAAGGGAGATGATGTGGTGGTTTGCCTGCCTGGGGCCAAAATAGATGCGATAACTGAGAGGGTAGAAAACATCGTTGGGTCAGGCAAGGGTGGATCTGTTTAGTACACATAGTGACAAATAACATAGAGAGGGAGGGTACAACTGCCATAGTTAGGAAATACAGGAAGTTGGTCAGAATACTAAAGCAGACGTGGATTGAGCAGGTAATACCGTCAGGGATTTTACCAGTAATAGGAAGGAGGGGTTAGATTGCCGGGGCATGGCAATTAACATGCTAGTCCAGAAGCTATGTAGGGAAGAGGAAGTTGGATTTGTGAGGAAGTTTTGTTGGAAGGGCTGATATGTACATGAAGGATGGGCTTCATATAAGTGGAAAGGGGGCAGTAGTATTTGCGGATGGACTCACAACAGCAGTAGACAATGGCATGGGTAGCATAACAAATATTTTTGGTAGTAAACATTGTTTAAACTAGAAGCACAGGGGGGTTACTTAGAGATGCCTCAAGCAGGACAAGAGGCCACTAGTACAGACAAAACAATAACAAAATGTCCAGAAAACATTCTGGAGCAGGTTATAGATAGTGTTTAAATGCTAGGAGTATAGTAAATAAGAAAAACCAATTAAACATTATGGTAGAAGATATTGACCCTCACATAATTGATATAACCGAATCATGGGCCAACACAGACATAACAGATGCTGAATTAGGACTGACAAGATACGTGATGTTTAGGAGAGATCGAATAGGAAGAAGGGGAGGGAGGAGTTATTTTATATGTTAAAGAATCTATTCAGGCTTATGAAATAAAATAAAAAGGGAAGCAGATTGCGATGAAGCTGTTTGGTGCAAAATAGTTTCAGGAAATTCAAAATTAACTATTGGATTAGTTTACCGAAGTCCAAACATAAACAAAGAGGATAACACAAAATTACAAAATGCTATAAAGGAAGTTAGTAAAGGGGGATGTATCATAATGGGAGATTTTAACCATGGACACATACAATCACATGGGTTTTTAATGGTGGAAGACCTAAATGGTTTCTTCAGTTCAGTGTTTACCAGAGAGAATATTAGTTCATTACCAGTTCCAGATGCAAAATTTCAGGAGGCTAAATCTGACTATTTAGAACCATTAATTGTAACTCCAGAAATGGTTGCTAAGAAAAAAAAAGACAATGAAAGATAATAAATCACATGGAGTGGTGGAATTCCTCCAAAACTACTAATGGAAGCAGTAGAACAAATCAGTGTACTACTTGCAAGATTGTTCAACTTGTCATTAAAAGAGGGAGTTGTTCCTTTTGAATGGAAAAAGGGTTCAAGAAATAAGTCAGAGAATTATAGACCAGTGAGTTTAACGTCAGTGATTTGTAAATTATTAGAAAGGTTAATTAAAGACCATATGGTGGACTTCCTTGTTAGGCATAAATTATTAAATTCATCTCAACACGGATTCCTAAAAGCAAGGTCATGCTTAACAAATGTTATGTTTTTTGGAAGAAATCACTAAGTGGATTGACGAGGGATCGCCAGTAGATATTATCTACTTAGATTTTTAGAAAGCTTTTGACAAAGTGCCACATCAAAGATTACTACCTAAATTAAAAGCCCATGGTATCGGGGATGGCTTAATTGACTGGATAGAACAATGGCTGACTGACAGAAGACAGCGTGTTGTAGTAGATGGAGAAGTTTCAAACTGGAAATCAGTTTTGAGTGGGGTACCACAAGGATCGGTATTAGGACCTTTATTATTCTTAATATATATCAATGACTTGGATGGCAATATAACAAGTAACGTATTTAAATTTGCAGATGACACAAAAGTGTTTAGAAAGGTTAACACTGATGGTGATTAACAACATTTACAAAACGATCTAGACAGATTAGTGAAATGGTCTGAGAAATGGCAGATGTTGTTAAATTTTAGGAAATGTAAATGCCTACATACAGGACATTGGAACTTGGATGTAAACTATAAAATGGGAGATACTGTTCTGGGTACCACAGTAAAAAAAAGGACTTAGGAGTTACAATGTGCTGATATGAAAGTTTCAAAGCAGCTTCAAAGGGTAATCAAATTCTTGGGTTGATTAGGAGAAACATAACTTACCAGGATAAAAAGCCAATTATACCTCTGTATAAAGCAATAGTTAGACCTCATTTAGAATAGTGTATACAAGATTTGATACCATATCATAAGAAGGATATAGATACACTTGAACGCATACAGAGGAGAGCAACTAAAATTATTCCAGAACTGAGAGACCTTAGTTATGAAGAACGCCTGACAGAATGTGGTTTAACAACTCTAGAGAAAAAGAGGTTAAGAGGAGATCAGATTGAAGTTTTTAAGATATTGAATGGGTATGAAAATATTGATAGAAATATGTTTTTCTCTCTCAAGAAAGATAGCAGAACTAGAGGACATGAGGTAAAGTTAGTAAAGGATCAGTGTAGATTGGATATCAGGTAGTACTCATTCTCACAAAGGACAATAAATGAATGGAACATATTGTCTATGGATTGTATAACTGCTAGCAGTGTGAATATGTTTAAAAACAAGGTTGACACATATCTAGACGAACACTGCTGTGCTCTCGATAAGCCAATGGCTTCCTTGTCCACTTGCCATCTGGGCCTTTGGCTTGGATGGCAAATCTTGAATTCTGTTTTACTCATGTTAGTGTTGGATACGCATGAGCGATTACTGTAATTCCCCTAGACTCGGCTGTTGCTATTTTTAACGTGAATCAATTCTCATTTGTCTTTCAAACTTGTCATTGCAGCCTTTCATCTATGTGCGGCCTATTGGCTGAGGCAATGGGCTGTATTTGAGCTTCCTGTTTGATCTTCCTGGTCTTTACCTTGGCGGCCTGCCAGAAACTACACTGCCTATATATTTATATATAGATATATCACCGGCTTGTGTACATGTTGACGTGCATCGTGCTCGAGTTGCATGCATGCCACCTAAAGGCGTAGACATAAGTATTAGTGACACAAGTGACCCGTGACCCACACGAGAACATATCTCACTGACGTGTCTAGTACGAGTTAGACTACAGCCAGAAGTACAAGTGACATCTACTCATCCCGCTGCCCAGTGTTACGTCTTGCTGTACTGTACGATGGAAGAACTTCGAGTTGAGTTGAAGAACAACGGCCAGGAGCACCTCTTGGCATTCTGGGAGAAGTTGTCGGTGGATCAGCAGAAGCAACTATTTGGGGACCTGCGCAATGTCAACTATCCGGAGGTCATGCGATACTTCAAGACTTGCACCGAGTCACTGAGTCACACTGCAGAAAAGGTGGACGACCACCTGCAGCCAATCCCTCCCAGCATACTAGGCAGTGTCACTCGCACAGACACCGACACGCTCGTCGAGTACCAGCAGGAAGGTGAGTGATGCTGTGTCCTAGTAGCTGAGTACGAGCCATGACCCGTACAAATCATGACTGCGGAATTCTATATAACATGATTATTATATCTGTATTATCAGCCCCCCCCTCTTACTCACAAAACCATGGATACTATTTAGCAGCTAGGTGCCCCAAATATAGTAGTCCACATATACGTAGCATATGATCCCATAAAAATTGCTAAAATAAAAAGCCCCTAATCATTTCAAGACGCTATCATGAAGCTCCCATTCACCACACCCAATCGCCTCTACTGGCACAGTTTCCACACACCAAATGACATGATGATGATGATTAATTATTACGTACACTATCCAAAATGCATGCGCACAAACCACTGCAAACTCCTGCATTAGCCCAAGATTGAGCTGTTAGGAATATAATTACTTGATAAGGTGAATGAGTGTTACTGTATCCTAGTAGTTTGACGTAAACTTTTGTCAAGTGGATTTCTTTACATGGTGGTAACATTCTCAGCTGCTTTACTTGTAACCTGTATTATATAATTATTATATAATATGTATACCTGTTCCACAGACTGGAAAAGGATAAAAGATATTTGGTACCATAGATTATCTCTGAGTCAGGTTCATTTGTTCATATATCTTTGTTTGTTTGTTTGTTTGTTTGTTTGTTTGTTTGTTTGTTTGTTCAGATTATTGTTTGCCACTGAAATGCATCAGCAAAAGAACCACCAAATATTAATTAATCAAATGCCTGGCATTCTTCCTGTTTCTATTGTGGGTTCTGGTAATTGTGTAGATCTTTGGCATGGATTACTGGTGTTATATGTAGAATGTTGTAAGGTTCAAAAAGACAGTAGATGAGACTAATTACAAAATGTTACGATTATTTGAAACTGAGTTTTTAGCATGTTCACACCTCTTTTAAGTTTTTAACAGCTTCGTATCATCCTTGTTGCCATGTTATGTTGACAGTGTCATGTGATAGTTGCATGTTAGCATTAACAGGGAGCGCCAAGGGAAAACATCAGACATGTTCAGTGGTGGATATAATAGGCATAACAGGGAAACCACATTCAGGCAAATGATGATATTGAAATAAATAAGTTAAGTTATTTTTGAATAAACATGCCACATGCAAATCATAAAGCCGTTATATTTTTATAAGAAATTATTGAAAATTAATCTGCAGTATAAATGTTATATATATTTGACACATGCTGTTTTCAGCAAAGGTTATAGAAATGTGTGCACCATGTGACATTTGTGAGAATGAGTGAGAAATTATAGCAATGTGTGAGTGTCGCATGCATGGTCACGCCTTGCTGCCACGCCCATGCTGAACAGTTATGAGGTTAAGTGATACCTGCTATGTCCATGTGCTATGCACCATTTCATATGTATGGATATGCAACACATATTTTTGGGAACATCGTATCCCATATTTATCCCATCCCATATTTATATGTATTTGTTTCGAATTTACGGAAGAATCGCTAAGCTCATTTCCAGTGAAACTTATCGGATTTTATTTATGTACCCATGGTATGCCTATATATTCTGCAGCCTGAAAGAAAACAACACTTGATCAAATAGAAATGCTGTAGGCTGATTGTGAATGACATTTTAATACATATTTGTATGGAGTTATGCAGAATTTCAAGTAAAAATGATAGATTTCATCCCAAATAGAATTGCATATATGTATCATACAGTGTGTCATGTTGTCCACTTGATCAGCACGTTGCGTGCTTTGTGAAAATACTTTTTGTTAAATACGTAATATGTGTGCTAAATGGTGAATCATTTGAATGTCGTGTTTTTTCATTTAATAAATTTATCTAATTGCTACAAATATTTAGACCGCCATTAGGCACCAGTTGTGTTAAACGCACTTCTGTGTTCTAAATGAAAGTCTGTTAAAGCATGTCTGGTTTATATCAACAGGGAAGTATAAACCTCAGATTGGAATTCTTTAGAGCCTGTCATGTTGGTTTGGATTAGGGAAGACGTTACTTAATTAAGGTTAAATGAATCTGCAAAGGTTACGCTTGTGGTTTTCAGCAAAGGTTATAATGAATGGACTCTCTTACATTGGTAGAAAAATCAACAGGGCATGGCAGAACTTTGACCAGTTGCCATAATAGGCACCTACATGACAGGTCAGATAAGATCTTCAATGAATCTTATTTGACCTACTGTACAATAGTTGAATTGAACCAGTGAGTACTGACATGACATGGATCTTGTCAGTTCACACTGGATGTGTGTGGTCATTGTGATATATGGTCAGACAGCATGAGCAATGTAACCTTCTGACTACAGGTGTGTAGCCACACTGTTCACCTTCATGCATGGCTACACTTTGTAATATGACTTGACATTTCATACCACTTAGTAAAGTACGGCTTATATAATAGCTCTTTCAGAACAGCCACTTTTTGTTAGCTGTACTTTGTATGGCATTTCTCTGTGTAGATTACCTAATGTGATATAAGAGCCTGTTCATGCATACAGTGTTTTTACACAGTTGTAGATAGATAATACATGCGTCTCCCCATGCATACAAATGCATGCATGCTGCATGCATGCACGCACACACCTACACAAACTAACTGTAATGTGGTATCAATGAAACCCAGGAGTTATATATATATTTTATACCTCAGTTACTTAACTATCAAAATAAACTGCCCTCCTCTCACCTTGCATAGCCATCACTAGTGCACTGCCATTTGCTTCTCAAGTAATGTCATCATTAAAGACATTAACTAAGCCAGTATCCTATAAACTGTCAGTTTGATTGACCTTACCTAGCCTGGTACCAAATACACTAGCATGCAAGTAAACAGTCTATTTCAAACAACCTTGATTAGATTTTATATGGTAAGTGATTTTCCTACACTATTGTAAGATTACCATGTAGGCCAGATATGTGTAAAACTATTGTAAGATTACCATGTAGGCCAGATATGTGTAAAACTATTGTAAGATTACCATGTAGGCCAGATATGTGTAAAACTATTGTAAGATTACCATGTAGGCCAGATATGTGTAAAACTATTGTAAGATTACCATGTAGGCCAGATATGTGTAAAACTATTGTAAGATTACCATGTAGGCCAGATATGTGTAAAACTATTGTAAGATTACCATGTAGGCCAGATATGTGTAAAACTATTGTAAGATTACCATGTAGGCCAGATATGTGTAAAACTATTGTAAGATTACCATGTAGGCCAGATATGTGTAAAACTATTGTAAGATTACCATGTAGGCCAGATATGTGTAAAACTATTGTAAGATTACCATGTAGGCCAGATATGTGTAAAACTATTGTAAGATTACCATGTAGGCCAGATATGTGTAAAACTATTGTAAGATTACCATGTAGGCCAGATATGTGTAAAACTATTGTAAGATTACCATGTAGGCCAGATATGTGTAAAACTATTGTAAGATTACCATGTAGGCCAGATATGTGTAAAACTATTGTAAGATTACCATGTAGGCCAGATATGTGTAAAACTATTGTAAGATTACCATGTAGGCCAGATATGTGTAAAACTATTGTAAGATTACCATGTAGGCCAGATATGTGTAAAACTATTGTAAGATTACCATGTAGGCCAGATATGTGTAAAACTATTGTAAGATTACCATGTAGGCCAGATATGTGTAAAACTATTGTAAGATTACCATGTAGGCCAGATATGTGTAAAACTATTGTAAGATTACCATGTAGGCCAGATATGTGTAAAACTATTGTAAGATTACCATGTAGGCCAGATATGTGTAAAACTATTGTAAGATTACCATGTAGGCCAGATATGTGTAAAACTATTGTAAGATTACCATGTAGGCCAGATATGTGTAAAACTATTGTAAGATTACCATGTAGGCCAGATATGTGTAAAACTATTGTAAGATTACCATGTAGGCCAGATATGTGTAAAACTATTGTAAGATTACCATGTAGGCCAGATATGTGTAAAACTTAAAATACTTCCAGTAGTGTTAGCAGAACTGGCAAAACACACCTCCAGACTGAACAATAACACACCTCCAGACAACAATAACACACCTCCAGACTGAACAATAACACACCTCCAGACTGAACAATAACACACCTCCAGACTGAACAATAACACACCTCCAGACTGAACAGTAACACACCTCCAGACTGAACAATAACACACCTCCAGACTGAACAGTGTCTATGGTACTTGGTGCTGTCAGTCAGAACACACCTCCAGACTGAACAGTGTCTATGGTACTTGGTGCTGTCAGTCAGTATATTGATGGCTTCTTGAAATCCAACTCTTGAAATTGTGACATAATACTGGCAGCTGTCACCTAGTGATGCCATGCCCTTGTGTTATGTTACTTCAGACATTCATACAAAAGATGCATGATGTTTTGAACAATTGTACATAATTTACAGTTGTACGTAATAACTACAAGGGGTAATTTGATTGTTCATAGAAAGGGTAATAAAAATAAAACTGATGACCCGACCGTGGGGTCGTAGATGAATCCATGAAAGTTTAGCATCCGTAGTATAGAATACATACAAACATACATACAAACATACATACGTACGTACGTACAAACATACATACAAACCTATGTAACATACATACAAACATACATAGCATACATACACTTGCTGGATTATAGTAAGATGATATAAAAATCCCGCAACAAATAAACCAGAAAAAGGCTACTGGTAACTGCAGCTCATGAAAGAACATAAGAAGACAAATGTTCCAATGATTACCCAGTTTACCAAATTGCTCAGACAGTTGACGATAACTGAACATTATCTTATTGCCATGCAGTCCTGAATAAATCCAGTTCTAAGTGATTTATGTCATTACTGTGTTTCGCACAGAGTGAAATAGCTGATGCATAAAAAAAGCTGCAATTGCACTGTTTGAGTTGGTCTGGTCCTTGAGATGATTCACCATAAGCACACAGATTAGTTTTAACACACAGCTTAAGTATTTTCACAAAACATGCTGACACACAGACAAGCCATTTTATCTGTGATTAAATCTGTATGTTTTACTTGAAATTATGTATACAAATTTTTAATTTTTTTTAATTGGCCTATAACATTCTGATTGGCTACAAAATGCCGAAATCCCGTTTCATCAGAAATACCCATTTTTATAAGTCATAGAAAGAGTAGCAAGTAATACATATATGTGTCTTGTTTTAACTAATTTATTATTATTTATTTAACTTTTTTTATAATTTATATTTATAAATATTTTACTGTGCAAATGTATGTTTTTTTAAACAAATTTATTATTATATATTTAGCCAATTAATGTATATTATATATATATATATAATATATATATATAATATACATGTCATATTTTAACTAATTTATTATCGTTTATTGAAACCATTAGTTTTATCACCTATGTATTTTAAGCACCCCTGAGTTAATTTTAGCCATATGTATTAGGCGCTATATAAATGTGGTTATTATAATTTATTAAAACATCAGAGGGACAGGCATGCTGGAGTGGAGGTTTCAGTACTACATGGTATGTGGGCAGACATCTATTAATAATTAAAACCTGCACAAATTGTATAATAAGGACATCACTGTGGTACATCACAATTAGTTTAAAAACTGGTTGTAGGCTGGAGACAGGTGACATGTTGAGTCTGTTTGATCCATCTACCTGTGTACGTGGTTGTAGGCCGGAGACAGGTGACATGTTGAGTCTGTTTGATCCATCTACCTGTGTACTTGGTTGTAGGCCTGAGACAGGTGACATGTTGAGTCTGTTTGATCCATCTACCTGTGTACGTGGTTGTAGGCCAGAGACAGGTGACATTTTGAGTCTGTTTGATCCATCTACCTGTGTACTTGGTTGTAGGCCGGAGACAGGTGACATGTTGAATCTGTTTGATGTGTACGTGGTTGTAGGCCTGAGACAGCTGACATGTTGAGTTTGTTTGATCCATCTACCTGTGTACTTGGTTGTAGGCCGGAGACAGGTGACATGTTGAGTCTGTTTGATGTGTACGTGGTTGTAGGCCTGAGACAGCTGACATGTTGAGTCTGTTTGATCCATCTACCTGTGTACGTGGTTGTAGGCCAGAGACAGGTGACATGTTGAGTCTGTTAGATCTATCTACCTGTGTACTTGGTTGTAGGCCGGAGACAGGTGACATGTTGAGTCTGTTTGATGTGTACGTGGTTGTAGGCCTGAGACAGCTGACATGTTGAGTCTGTTTGATCCATCTACCTGTGTACGTGGTTGTAGGCCTGAGACAGGTGACATGTTGAGTCTGTTTGATCCATCTACCTGTGTACGTGGTTGTAGGCCGGAGACAGGTGACATGTTGAGTCTGTTTGATCCATCTACCTGTGTACGTGGTTGTAGGCCTGAGACAGGTGACATGTTGAGTCTGTTTGATCCATCTACCTGTGTACTTGGTTGTAGGCCTGAGACAGGTGACATGTTGAGTCTGTTTGATCCATCTACCTGTGTACGTGGTTGTAGGCCTGAGACAGGTGACATGTTGAGTCTGTTTGATCCATCTACCTGTGTACTTGGTTGTAGGCCTGAGACAGGTGACATGTTGAGTCTGTTTGATCCATCTACCTGTGTACTTGGTTGTAGGCCTGAGACAGGTGACATGTTGAGTCTGTTTGATCCATCTACCTGTGTATGTGGTTGTAGGCCTGAGACAGGTGACATGTTGAGTCTGTTTGATGTGTACATGGTTGTAGGCCTGAGACAGGTGACATGTTGAGTCTGTTTGATGTGTACGTGGTTGTAGGCCTGAGACAGGTGACATGTTGAGTCTGTTTGATCCATCTATCTGTGTACTTGGTTGTAGGCCTGAGACAGGTGACATGTTGAGTCTGTTTGATCCATCTACCTGTGTACTTGGTTGTAGGCCAGAGACAGGTGACATGTTGAGGCTGTTTGATCCCTCTACCTGTGTACTTGGTTGTAAGCCTGAGACAGGTGACATGTTGAGTCTGATCCATCTACCTGTGTACGTGGTTGTAGGCCTGAGACAGGTGACATGTTGAGTCTGTTTGATCCATCTACCTGTGTACTTGGTTGTAGGCCAGAGACAGGTGACATGTTGAGTCTGATCCATCTACCTGTGTACGTGGTTGTAGGCCTGAGACAGCTGACATGTTGAGTCTGTTTGATCCATCTACCTGTGTACGTGGTTGTAGGCCTGAGACAGGTGTCTCAGAGCAAGGTGGCTGTGTTGCTGCTGGCAGGAGGGCAGGGCACAAGGCTTGGCTCCAGTCACCCCAAGGGCATGTATGATGTTGGCCTGCCCTCACACAAGACGCTGTATCAACTGCAGGCGGAACGGATCCTCAAGCTGCAGCAACTGGCCAAGGAACAGACAGGCAAGGATGGCATCATCCCATGGTGAGCAGACACGAGCATACATGTTAAGTCTCCTAGCAATCGCCAGGAAACTCCTGCAAATCCATGAAATCTCTTGTTCTCCAAACACAAGCATACATGTTAAGTCTCCTAGCAATTGCCATTGAAACTCCTGCAAATCCATGAAATCTCTTGTTCTCCAAACACGAACATACATGTTAAGTCTCCTAGCAATTGCCATTGAAACTCCTGCAAATCCATGAAATCTCTTGTTCTCCAAACACGAGCATACATGTTATGTCTCCTAGCAATTGCCATGGAAACTCCTGCAAATCCATGAAATCTCTTGTTCTCCAAACACGTGCATACATGTTAAGTCTCCTAGCAATTGCCATGGAAACTCCTGCAAATCCATGAAATCTCTTGTTCTCCAAACACGAGCATACATGTTAAGTCTCCTAGCAATTGCCATGGAAACTCCTGCAAATCCATGAAATCTCTTGTTCTCCAAACACGAGCATACATGTTAAGTCTCCTAGCAATTGCCATTGAAACTCCTGCAAATCCATGAAATCTCTTGTTCTCCAAACACGAGCATACATGTTAAGTCTCCTAGCAATTGCCATGGAAACTCCTGCAAATCCATGAAATCTCTTGTTCTCCAAACACGAGCATACATGTTAAGTCTCCTAGCAATTGCCATGGAAACTCCTGCAAATCCATGAAATCTCTTGTTCTCCAAACACGAGCATACATGTTAAGTCTCCTAGCAATTGCCATTGAAACTCCTGCAAATCCATGAAATCTCTTGTTCTCCAAACACGAGCATACATGTTAAGTCTCCTAGCAATTGCCATGGAAACTCCTGCAAATCCATGAAATCTCTTGTTCTCCAAACACGAGCATACATGTTAAGTCTCCTAGCAATTGCCATTGAAACTCCTGCAAATCCATGAAATCTCTTGTTCTCCTGCAATTTCTATTGGGAAAAAATCGTACTAATCACGAGGAGTAAACATGTTATTTCACTAGTTTGCAAAGAATTTTTTTACTGTCAAAATGTTTATACTAACATGCAAGTTTACCTTTAATAGTACATTGAGTGGCGGCGGTAAATTTATACATGAGTGTAAAAACTGTATGGTGAAAATGTAAAATACTCAAATTTTCTTGCAATTCTCTGATACTCTTATAGTCTCTGATTTACATGTGTCATTTGCCAGTACCCCAAGACCCTCCAATCTACACATAAATCTGCATTTCTGAAACTTAGCATGTCTGCACAAGACAGCAGTTCATGCCCTGTCTTGGTTGCCTTTTGTAAAGATAAAATATATGTATCAAAATTTAGTTCCAATCAACGCCATTCACAGCTAAATGAAAATCCTAATAAGTTCCTTTAGGTTTTATGTAATGTAGGATTTGTCAAGTGGTTTGATTTATTTAACAACAGGTCTCTTTGTAAAGTTCACTGAAGCATTTCAAGATTTTAGTATATTTGCATCAACTTTCGTGAATTAACCAAGTTCTAGTCAACGTTAAAAACAAATATTTAACAGTAGATAACATTTTTGTCAATGCACTGGTAATTTATGTTTAGCTTTTTGAAACTTTGCTGGAACAATCCAGCCTGTCACCTATTTATTTATCTTGAAGAAAAAGCGTAACCATTGATAAATTTTTATCCAGTCTTGTTGAAATGTCAATTAATTATTTCCAGAAAATGTCCATGTGTTTGAGTGTAACATGTGAAGAATATGTTAGAAAATCTTGCCGTATTTAAAAGAATTGTACTAGAGCATGCCAATTTAGCCTCAATTTTAGTCTTCTTTGGCTGCAGACATTTGTTCTCATACACCCACCTTGTGGAAGATTGTTGTGTTAAATAATAAGATTAACTTCCATAGACAACAGCTAGTTTGGCTTGCCATAAACGTGAGCTTCAGGAAATTCAGTGAACACGATTGCAGGAAAACGTTTTTCATATTTCCCGTTTAGTTTACTGATATTATGCTATATATTGAACTATTGGAGTTTGTGGCATTGTGCCAATGTTTATGCTCCAGTACGCTCCATGAAAGCCTCTCAGTGGTGGCTAATGGTGCAATATTTCACATAGAACATGGTTTCAATGTAAAGTGTTTTTTTAAAAGAAAACCACTTTGAAAAACCTTAAAGTTTGAGTTGACTTAATGTTAGTATCTATTATATTGGTATGTCATATAGATGCGATTATTTAAAACGACTTCCAACAAAACAGAGGTTTTTAAATATCAGGCCTATGAAATTGAGATTTTGTCAAATGTGTTTAAAAAATCAGCATTCCAAGTACAAATACGACAAAAGTGCTTCACTCGAGTTACCTGTCATCATGTTGCATTGTGGTTCTGTCTGTGTCAGGTACATCATTGTGGTTCTGTCTGTGTCAGGTACATCATTGTGGTTCTGTCTGTGGCAGGTACATCATTGTGGTTCTGTCTGTGTCAGGTACATCATTGTGGTTCTGTCTGTGTCAGGTACATCATTGTGGTTCTGTCTGTGTCAGGTACATCATTGTGGTTCTGTTTGTTTCAGGTACATCATTGTGGTTCTATCTGTATCAGGTACATCATTGTGGTTCTGTCTGTGTCAGGTACATCATTGTGGTTCTATCTGTGTCAGGTACATCATGACGAGTGAAGCAACAATGGAACCAACAGAGCAGTTTTTCATCCGAAACAACTACTTTGGACTTGAAGCAGAGAACGTTATCTTCTTTGAACAGAGCTCACTGCCATGCCTCACATTTGACGGCAAGATCATCTTGGAGACACCGTACAAAGTCGCAAGGGCTCCAGGTAATGCTTTAGACATACAGGCAGTTTGCAAGTTTGCAGTGTCATTGGTGAGAAATGGTAGCTAGGAAAATATGTTTTATATTGAAACATTATGGAGTAAGTTTAATTAATAGAGCATTGTTCCCCAGTGTACTGGTGTATTGATTTCAATGGACTTCACTTAGGAGAGAATCTGCCATTTAGTAGAATCAAATACATTGGCTGAGACGGTACCACTCCTTATTCCCACTGTATTAAAATGTGCCGCTTTAATGAATCAGCCGCTTAATTTTTAAATGGAGTCACATTTCTCTGGACCGAAGTGATTGTATTAAGCGGAATGCACTGTATACATTGCTAAGTCAGTGTTTTGATTAGAGTTGGGGAGGAACCAGTCTGTCACTTTCTACAGCTGGTACATTGCTTTTTTAATTCTGTTTCACAAACATTACTTCTGACTTGCTCAAAGATGGCTGACTGAATGTCTATACCTGCCACTAGGGGCACAGTTAATATAATCAACCAATGGCTGACTGAATGTCTATACCTGCCACTAGGGGCACAGTTAATATAATCAACCAATGGTTGACTGAATGTCTATACCTGCCACTAGGGGCACAGTTAATATAATCAACCAATGGCTGACCGAATGTCTATACCTGCCACTAGGGGCGCAGTTAATATAATCAACCAATGGATGTTTGGCACTGACTGTAACAACTGTTCCTGTTTTTGCGATCGCAAAAGTATACACTAAATATTCATAGCATAACATTAGACTTGAGTCTTCTCCAGTTTTGGGGCTTCATTTCTATTTTGTAATCTGTGGTTTATTATGTTTGCCTACAGATGAAGTAACGATTATTTTGTAATCACAATTATTGCGATTTACTTACTCAATGTTTCAGCTACCATCAGACACTTAATTCTGGGATGGCTAGTTCTTCCCAGAACTCAGATCATATTGAAGGCTATAGAAGGTAGCTAAAACGTTGTGTATCAGAAGAAAGTCATTACTACATTATTATCTACCAACCTGATGGACATTTTCAAGAATGTGATTTAAGCAGCTGTGGAACTTTGGTTTCAGATGGCAATGGTGGTCTATACAGAGCTCTGAGAGACACGAAAGTGCTGAACAATATAGAGAACAGAGGCATTGAGTATGTGCACGTTTACTGCGTCGACAACATCCTTGTGAAGATGGCTGATCCTGTCTTCATAGGTTTTTGTATCAAGAAGGGTGCTTCAGTCGGTGCTAAGGTAAGTCCTTACATGCCCACTCACCATGTAGGTGATAGTGATTATGATATCATCTCGCTGTTCTTAAGCCTGGACAACTAATCGCTTGTGTGAATGGACCTTTGCTAATAAAAATTTTGTATTGGTATGTCCATTATAAAAAGTTATCGAAGACCCAGATCTTTTAGAGGCAGGCTGCTTACATTTGACACTAAATAACTTGAAGCTGAGTGGATTAATTCAGGATTACCTATGAAGGTTGCTCAATAAGATACAAAGAGTAGTTGGACTCTCGATAAGACAATGGCTTCCTTGTCCACTTGCCATCTGGTTTTTTTTTCTTGTATGACAATCTTGTTAAAAGAGACTTGTTAAACCAAGATGCTGGCAAAGTTCTAGTTAGCGTTAGTTGTACAGTCGTGCCTCGTTATTACGTGGATTCGGATATAATGCGGTCGGTCGTGGACCCCGATTTTCTGCCACCAGGGAAAAATGCCAAATGGGCCTGCTTAAACCTACTTAGAATTGCTTTGACAATTCTCAAGAAACAGACGAACAATGTCAATGAACCAGTATCAACGTCTTGTTTGTTTTGCGATGTCGCCGACATCAATCGCTGTCGCTGGCTTCGCTTCAATGGTTTGTAAATTGCAATCGAGATTCACAAATATGCCTCGCATAAGAATTAGAAGAACAGTTTTAAATGCATTTAGCATGCAATACCAACATCACACTTGGGTGAAATGACATGCTTCCATTACATCGTAAGTTAATCGTTTTCACGATGCGAAACCAACATGCCAAATTCCTAACCCAATGCTCTACCGGTGCGCAAAAATACGAATACGCATATGAAACGATGAATCGATGTTAAGTAGTGCGTAATAAATTTATGCTTCGGTCAAGATCAGTTGAAAGACGAAGTGAAACAATTATTAATTCTACCTATTGTCGTTTTCTGTGTTTTATCAGCTTACATGCTACGTTTGTTAAATCATATACGTTTTTGGCTGCTCAGATCCAGGTTATTATTTTCGATTCGTAGGCCTATTGGTCCAGTACATCATCATCATCGTAGTAGATCTATTCCATGACGGTATACGTACATGTGTTTTATTCAGTTCAAGAATCAACATGGTGTGACTTTCTAAAAATAATACACGTTGATGCTAGTATAAGTTTAATAAGCTCCATAAACTGCATGTTGGCGTGCTGCAAGCACACAGACAGTGCTGCAAGCACACAGGGCTTCAACAGCGTTCATGGACTTGGTGCAGCGGGCGATGATTGCTGTTGTTTAGTAACTCCCTGGTGGTAGATATGGGAACACCTAACGCGCCTCGCATACAGCGTGGTCCGAAGTCGTGGACCCCGACCACCACGTTATAACGAGGCTCGACTGTAGTCAGAGTCTGACATGGGAGACATGTTCCTTACAGGTGGTGGAGAAAGCCTTCCCGACCGAGCCTGTGGGTGTGGTGTGTAAAGTGGACGGGGTTTATCAAGTGGTCGAATACAGTGAAATCACACTACACACAGCCGAGCTACGCAATCCAGACGGCCGACTGACATTCAATGCAGGAAGCATCGCAAACCACTTCTTCACAGTTGACTTCCTTAAAACTGTTGTCAGGTAGGCACTGGGTGTGTGAATTAAATCAGATACTTATCCTTTTTGTACCCTAGTTGGTTCATAAGGCCGCAATAAGCATGTAGCCTTGATTTTTACAGATGTTTCTTGATCTTTTGAATTCAAGAGTTTGGCACAAGGTAAATAGAGTTAATTTAAGTTACAATTCTATGTTCCACACATTTTCTTAATTTAAATAATGTTAAATATAAGTATTATATTATTTTAATGCATGTGATCAAGTATACTGTATTGCATTTTTGTATTAGATTTAAATTAATTTTTATTTAATAATATATAATATTACATATATATTTTAATATTGGATTAAAAGCATAATTACACGCATTTTTATTTATGTAACATTTTATTGTAAAGCACATTGATCTGTTTAGTGGAGGAGTCTGTGCAATAAAACTTAAACAGATTTTCCATTGTATTTTTTGTTGCATTTGTGCCACAAAGGGCAACATTGTTTCATCTAGAATAGTTTGTGGGAAAGTATGATCTGGTAGATGTATGCTGCCCTAGTAATGTTGTAATGTATATATGGTTGTTATGACGAAGCTTAATGACTGACTGACTTCAGACCCTGCATCGGTCAGTTGACTTTCTCTACAGTACATTTGCACACAACCAGGGGCTGTACATTGTACACTGTAGTATATTGGGTAGATCAAGAGCAGATTAAATTTCCTAGACTGCTTCAAGTATTGACAAGCCTGATCAGGCTTCGATATTTTTCCGGGAGTCAGCGAGCCTGAGACTCCTTGTTTTATCCTCCAGGCTACTTATATAGCCCTTGTGACTCCCTACTTTAGAAGACGATAAATCCAGTGGTCAGCTGGATAATTTCAACATCAACAATATCGTCAATGTGCATGTGCGCTGCCATCTTGAATCGGCTCCGGGCTGTACTGAACGGTCATCCTCGCTGATGTTTGTTCAAAAATCCTTGTGAGCACAGCGTATGCAATCCGACATTGGGGTCATCTTAGATGACGGGCCAGGAAGTTGATACAACAGTGGCGCCACATAGTGGACTGGTTGTCAAATATGAGTAGAGTGGGAGTCTGCTGGATTCCCACCAATTTCCCATAAAAATCAATATCTGCTTGTGTGTCTCCAGGGAGAGGGAGGGGGAAATGGTGCACCACGTGGCAAAGAAGAAGATCTCATATGTGAGCGAAGATGGCAAGACTATCAAACCAACACAGCCAAATGGGATGAAGATGGAAAAGTTCGTCTTTGATGTCTTCCAATTTTGCAGGTAGATGGTTTTATATGTAAGCCCTGATGGACGGCACTGACAAATAATTTTTTTGTTACAGTCGAAGAGTCAAAACAATGGAAGTAAATTTGTTGTATTTATAGAAGTTAACGCAGTATGTATCCTCAGGTGTTTTACCAACTACTTGCAAAAATACAGATAACCAGTTACACTGTACCACCCTCTGTAGAATACATTCAAACCAACAGAACTCAGGGCCCTGATTTTCTTAAGAGTCGGACTGCACCTATCGAACCAACCATATGGTGCAGACCAAACGGACTTCCATTGTTTGTCACTCTTCAACAGCTATTTATCTCATATCAATTTGGCATGCTGCTTGTTGTTGACTGTTAAAGGGGCCATATCGAAAACATAAAAAATGTAATCATTTGGTTGGAATCTTAATTACTGTGCAGTAAAGCATTGGCGTATCTAGGATTTCACCGGGGGGGGCCAAGCCTAGTCACCCATGCAACCATGTAGCGTTGCAACGGAAAAAATACAGAGGAAAATAAAAAAATTAAGCCCAATGCCCCCCAAAAAAAAACGCCACTGGTGAAAGCTATCCCTTAGAAACAGTGCTGCCCCTGTTATTGTTTTAATGAGAACCTAATTTTTGAAGCAGCACTATGTGCTTTGTATAAAGAATATCATGTCATCAATATGCACTAATGAGCTTATAACTAACAAATGTTGCATATTGCAAGGAGTTCTATGGGTTTGGTGGCTGCATGGGGCATCTATGGGGCATTTGGTGCCAGATATGTTGCGCTTGGTGTTTTTGCACTGTACTTGAAAAGAATTTTTAACCTATCATGTGTTGAATTTTATTTTAACCATCTGCCGTTAAGGCAGGTTTTCGATCATGTGTAATGTGATATGAGGCTGTCTACTTTGACACGCATTTATTGATACTTGCTGAAGTTACCAGGTTACAAAACTTACGTCACACTCAAGATATCCACCAGTTTCACTTTCATTTTTAATAGACAGTTTCAGCCATACATTCCATACATGAGTTTCACTTATCTCATACGTAGTCATAATGTAGTTTCAGCTATGAGCTTGAAGCAGTGAGATAGCACATTGATATCTAGATTACATTGCATGTAAAACATAAGCACGTGTTCTTGATTACATCTAAAAACTGATAAGTAGAGTATTCACTAATGGAGGCCATTCTATCCATGTTTATGTATGTGTATCTCGGAGTGAAACTTATGGAGAACACGTGGCTGGCAGCGTTTCCAATTTCCACCTTCGCACTGATATACTTGGTCGATAAATTCTTTATGAAACAGTTGGGTTGACATGTAGTGTAAGTGGTGATGAGGCTTGCAGCATAGCGTTGAAATAATGTGTCTGTGTTTATGTGGTAGACATGCAGTGTGTGAGAGCACCATCCACGAAGTGCAGTTGTTGAAAGTCACATGGCACAACCTCACACACAATGCATTGTGTGCTTTTTATTGTATGCAACTATTTTAATTAGAATTCTTGACAGTAAAATGATTCTATTGTATGACAAGTAAATGAACCAGACCTGGGACGATTTGAAGGCCGAATCTGGAATCGGTTGATGTGAAAGCATAATTGGAGGGTATCGTAATCGGACATAACATATCATATTCGACCTATTAAGAGTACATGCCCTAATTAGCGTACACCTGCTTTTTTAATCAGCAGAATCAACAATTATTGTAATTTGACTAGTGTGGAACAACTGAAAAGTGTAACTATCTGGTGTTAAACAGTTGGCACCACTTTTCAGTAGTTTTACCATAGTCATCAAGTAACACCACTAGTGCTAAACAGTTACCTTATTGTCTGGAGAAAAAAAAATTGGTGTATGCTTATAAGAACACATTCCTTGACATTTTTCTATAGTCCAATTTTTTTCCAGTGCACTGTATACTTGTTAGGTCGAATACTGTAATCATAATCACCATAGGGTGGGTGGAATCATAATCACCATAGGGTGGGTGGAATCATAATCACCATAGGGTGGGTGGAATCAGAATCAGGTCTGACATGAACAGACGAAAAATGTACTTCTGGAGAAGTTGTACCTGCATCGAGACGTTCTACAGTCGTGTTCTACATCTCACAGGTACATGTGCACCTGTCATTCCAGGACATTGCCAGCGCTGTGTAGTTATGGTGGTAACTAGTTGCTTCGTTACATTAACGGCACGTCAAGCCACACAAGACATTAATCTTACTATGTGTAAATATAATATATAATGATATGCTTATATTGACAGCTGCTGCCAAAACTAATATATTGTGTTGTTTTCTTCTTCCCGGGTGCGTGTCTGGTGGTACCTGTGGCGTCCTCTGTGTATCGGTTTGTGGTCCTCTCGCTGTCGCCATCTTGCTTCTGCGCTGTGTGTTACATTTTGTGCTTTTAACATAACCTACTGCATGGCTTACTCACAAACTGGCATGTGTCGCTTGCTCCTACTACATTTATTCCCTGCATGTTTATAATCAATTAAAACGCATTGCACTTTATGGTTATAATCATCCATTATGTTAATCTTTAAACAAATAATTCCTGTCGATTTATTTGTGTTTCTTATCAATTTTACCTTGCTCCTTATTTATTACTTTCTGATGTTTGTACTAAATTTTTCATTATACAACTATGTATAATGACAACTGCATGTTCTGCCTCCTGTCATTACTACCCACCCTGACTGCCTCCACTGCCTGTCTCTTCTTACTCATATAACTCGCCCTCCCAACATGCTTTGTCTTTCCTTTCATATCCACATTGTATCTTCACACCCTTAACATTCATATCCATTCACACTATTGAATCATTCATCTGCCCTTATAATTTTTCCTTGCATCATCACCCATTAATATCCTTCCCCCATTGTCCCTGTCCCATGCTTTCATTACCCATATGATACCAATCCTATGATTGCTTCTGTTGTTTCAAACGCCCTATTACTTTCAACCCTTCTACTGTTACTAAACTTCTCCGTTCCCCTCTCTTTGACCGTCTTCCTCCGTTCCCCTCCCTGTGTGCGTGGGTTGTCTGTGCGTGTTTCTGTTAAATGGGACAGCAACTTTGCTGCGTGGGAGGTCCTGCGTGAGGACGAATTCGCTCCACTCAAGAATGCAGATGCTGCCGCCAAGGACACACCGACGACCTCTCGGCACGCGCTCTTTAACCTACACCAACGATATGTACTGAAGGCCGGTGGAAGCTTTGTACGGGACAACGGAGCGCCTATTCCACATATTCCCAGGTTTGTTCATGATAACAGTCATATTCCACTGGTCTATGAAGTTGACATAATGCTTGCTAAGCGTACATTGCTAAATTGCCACGACTGAGTTTTGTTGAGTTGCAGGCCAGCGTACATTGCCCGAAATCCTGCCAAAGACCGACACACATTACAAAATATTTGTTGCTGCGAATCAATTTATGAATTGGTTCGTCAGCTGTTGCACCAGCCAAATCAACGCTCACATTTTGCTGAATTGCAGACCAGCGGCTGATCCGTTTTAAGTCAAATAAACACAGCAACGTGTGCCTAGTGTTAGGCACTAAAATGCTACAATCATTTAAATGTCAATTCCTCCCCACCCAGCCTGGTTCCCTTGTATCACTGTTGTTGTTTTGTGCATGTTCCTACCTCGTAGCATTTTACACATTGTAGTAACAATGTTGGTGTCATAGTCTGTGTTTTATATGTTGAAAAGATTACATCAGTTTACACATTGTAGTAACAATGTTGGTGTCATAGTATGTGTTTTATTTGTTGAAAAGGTTACATCATTGTTTCGCAACATTTGTTACTGCTGCTTTGGCCTGTGTAGAAATTATGTAGCACCATTAATGGTTGTTGTACTAGTATAAATACACCAGTCTATAAACGTTACATATTCAGAGCAGTATGTAAAAAAGTTATTGCCAAAGTACTCTTTGAAGTAAATTATAACAATAAAATTGAGTTATTTCTAGTTTTGGACATTTCGTGTGACACTTCATCTGCAGGATGTGGAGATGTTAATGACCAACAAATTAATCATAGAAGTTGTAAAAATGGTGTACAAATGAGGAAATGTTGTGTCTAGAGATTTGCTTTCCAATGGAAGAATCTAGCGAGTCACATTAAAAAAAACTAAAATTATTTGGGTTTTGGATTTACTGAGTCTTGCACATTGTCTCAGCTGAGTAATATTGTAAAATAGCTGTCAATTTGCTTTCTATTACAATGTCAGAACTTAGCCAAAGCAGATTAGAAAATATTAATGATTAATTATTGAATATAATACTTATTTACCACAACAATAGAGTAATTCCCAGTGTGAGTCAGTAGATCAGACTTGCTGTAACTAATCCAAGAGAGTTCTTGTCTGAAATATGATTTTTGTGTTTTTCTCAGAACAAATGTGACTTGCTAGGTCATTGGATAGCAGAGATGTATACAAGATGTTGCTCCCATTAATGCATGCCCCTCCCCTAGCATGTTGACTAACCCGCATGTCACCTGTTTTTATTCCCGTACAGTAGTAACTCTGGAAAAGCAAATGGCGTCAAGAAAGCAGATGACAGCAGGTCAGCCTTTTCTGTTGAACACACGGACTTGTGCCAGATATTTATGCACACTACATGCATAGTATCATAGCAGGAACTAACTGATTTATCTTATTTAAGTATGGCCATATACTGACATTTTTAAAACATGATTTTAGTTTTAATTAACTCATTGGACAAACTGTTAAATTATTTTCAGTCAAAATTCAGCAAAAAGGGGCAAAGGTGCTTTCGTCTGTACATACTATAACATAAAGCTGCTAACATATATGTAATGATTGAAGTCAATTCTTTCCATAACAAAAGTATTCAGTCTTCTATTAAACCGACAATGGGCAAATTTAATTGACGATGGAGCTTTAATTGGCAAGTCAGATGTCCACAATAGAAGAAATGAAATTAAAAAATCTGACAATGTACACATAAAGTAGTTTGTCTCACAGCTTATATCAATGACTCTTGCAGTCGCACAGAAGATGCAGAAGAGCCAAATGTTGTGTGCGAGATCTCGCCCCTCCTCTCCTACGGTGGTGAGGTAAGTACCCGTGCCACACACGCAGTGGGGGATGTGCAGATCTAACGGGTTCCAATGGCGTATCTAGGATCTCGCAAGCTTAGTCACCCATTAGTTTACCATGCGCAGCTTACATAGAAAAAATTTCTATTTTAAGCCAAAGGGGGGCTATGGTCCAATGCCCACCCCCCATAAATATGCCACTGGTTCTATTGGCAGTTCAAACATGTATTATTTACCAGGTTATACATGTTTCTAAAGGTAACTTCTGCTATGCCTATTGTCCATATCACAGTCGGATTATTCACACACAAAAATCAACTCCAAGTAATGAATGTTTCCACACAGCACTGATGTCTGACTGGGTTTGTTGACAGGGTCTGGAGGCCCTGGTGAAAGGCAAGCGTTTTGTGCCTCCGTTGGTTCTGAAGGCAGCGACCGAGCCGGGCAAGAACGTCATAGTAAATATGTAGATGACAGGACGACTACACCAAGTCACCTCTAAGAGCAACACGAATCTCAACAGTAGCTTAGAACTAGTCACATGTGACAAAACGGGATGATGTCTACTGTCCATCTCGTCAGTCACTCCATCTCTCCTGGCAGTATTCGTTAGTGCACAGCAAATGTACAAAAGTTCTTTTAAAATCCACCAAGATAACATTGTAGTTTCTTCACGTGAAATCGTCATTCCTAATGTAAACGTGTAACATACAGCATGTATAATTTATCATGTTAATTTCTACTGGCACATTTGTTGGTTGTACAACCATCATATATTAAGTAGTTTAACTATTAACAGTAAAAACTGACAGGAAGGAATATCTCTTCCTAATATAGCAATATAGCACTACAAGTCTCCCATACTCATCTCTTAAGCAAATCATGTGAATCGGTGAAGAGGGCGAACAATAGATGTTGAATGTGCTGACTATGCAATCATATGAGCCATACAGTGGTTAGTGTTATTTAGTAAGGGAAATAATCATTAAGATTTGAAAGTAGAGTTTGATTAACTTCACGCATTTTAATGTTAGATAAGTGTGCCTTTATTTCAATGATGTATTTGATGTATTTAATGTGCCATTGTGATAGATTTATTTTCTCTTGTAAACTGTTTACGAACAGATTCCACAAGCTCCTACCAAAGTTGTATATGGTTTCTTGGTGTGCATTATACACTTCATTTCCGCCAGTGTGACGCCTTCTGCGTTGATGAAATATTTTTATAAGCATATTCACGTTTTACAAGACGGCTTAAGCACTGCAAGCTTACAGGCGTTCGGCCACGCAGGACTATTTTATTGTCAAAGTTCCACTTTTAGTAACAGCACATCTGTATTATATTGCACAGGACGCTGCACAATGAAAGATCATTAGCGTCCATCATTAGGAGAGATTTCTTGATAATTTCCAGGAGCTTTAATGCATATTAATAACTCTTGTCATGTCCACTAGTGTCTCTAGAGACATTATTTGTGGTAATTAACTAGGCTTTTAAAGGTGATATTATTTATACAATTTCTTGTGCAGCCAAAGCATCGATTATAGTATAGGATATTATTAAACAGGTTTGACAAGCTACTGTTCATCACCAGATGGCATTCTGATAAGGAACTTGTCGAACAAGATTTGATTGCATTTAAAATATAAATGCTTAGAAACGCTAAGCCCATGTGTTAACTTTGTTTTCGCACAAAAATGGTTGTCATTGATTTAGTTAGGAAATGGGAAAGTCGTAACTGGTGGAAGATTATGGGTGTTGGCAGTTAGAAAATGGGAGTCATAATTGGTGGAAGATTATGGGTGTTGGCAGTTATTGACGTCAGTGTGTGATTGTGAGGTTCAAGGTGAGATCATTCATCAGCTTGTGTAATTGAGATGTTTCCGTTGTTCCCAATGACACAGATGACCAAATTAATAAATGCATAGAAATGCAACGTTTTTGTTTTGATCCTTGCACGTGATTGGCATCTTTTTATCGTGTGTTATGTATCATTACACTAACTTTAGCGGCAGCCTGGCAGTATCTCCTCTCAGACATCAACTCACCTTTCTTCGCCTCCTTGCACCAGCGGCCTCTGATCTATCAATTGGCGATGTATTTAAAAAAACACAAAAGCAGTTATTTAGATCGATTCACTATAATGCTTTTCTATCTGGCGGACAAATATGGAAACAGTAGCTGAACCGAGTGCGAGCCATTCTCCAGACGAGATCAGACAGTAGTTGAACTTCCTATTGTTTCACACGAATGTAGGGTGTATTAAATCTTCATATGATTTCACACGAGTGCAACTGAGCAGGCATATTCACAGGTTTGTTTGTAGAAGCTACTGTCGAGTTCAACAGGAAGGATTTACTGGGAATTGTTCTGCAATAGGCCACATTGGTGCGTTAATACATTGATGTTTATGTGAACATTGACGGGCATCACATGTAGGAGTGTTTGAAAACAGCTGGATGTATGTTATTTGGCCTAAACTTGGTCGGCATGTCAATGAAATGATGGCAGCTAATGTAGTTTTCAGAATTTTTTATGGCTGTTCTCACAACCAGACAAAACGTTTGCATGGCCACAAATGTGCTTTCACCCCTTTTCTTACATGATTACATCTTGGCCGACCAAATGTGTTTTAATGAATCACAAGTTTTAAATATAATCTGACCGTTATCTGTTTACAATATCGACATTCAGCAGGGACAGCCTAACTGTGGTTATGTGGATAGCACTCGGAGGAGCACATTTCCAACCTCTTAGGAGCAATAAATAAATAACTAAAATAAGAATAAGGCTTTTAGGCTATATGTAAACATCATACAATTTGTTTTCATTTCATTAAGACGTCTGGGCAGTCAGGCTGTTCGGGCAGGTTGAACCTGATGTCCCAAAGATTGGGACGCCAAGGCAGGAATAGACCACGAAAGTGTCACGTTGTTCAAACTGGCTTTATTGCTAGTTTATTCTACATCAAGCTGTGCCACGGGTCCTCGTGATCTTCTTTCTTTGTTTATTCCTGAAAAGCAGAATTAATGCAACACTAACAAATGTAATCATATTTTTTATGACTAAAATAAAAAAAAATTAAAATACATCACATCAAACAGTATTTCGTCTTTGCAATTCTGTCAAGAACACTCCTGATCAGGGTCTTACTCTGGATACGAGTGTACGCATAAAGTTTATTATTATTTAATTAACTTGTTCAATTAACACTATATTTTTTACCAACAGGCTATCCACCTGTAACAGGGTATCCATTTGTAACAGGGTATCTAATAGAATACATTCATTTTGTTACATCTACTTACGGCAGGAATCTCGACATCACCGCTGTTGATGCCGTCGATGACATCATGGGGATGGCTGCTGTCTACAGTGCACCCAACCGACTGGCATGTCCCTGCAGTCACAATTACATCATTTTAAACAACCGACTGGCATGTCCCTGCAGTCACAATCACATCATTCTAAACAACCGACTGGCACGTCCCTGCAGTCACAATCACATCATTCTAAACAACCAACTGGCAGCAGCAGTCACAATTTAAAATAAAGTGACTGGTTATATACCTTTCTGACATGAATATCTCAGTTTGGTCTAAGATAATAAAACTGCATGCAGTTTTGTCTTGGGGAAATATCTGTTGCAAGCATTATATAAATTGCTATGGTTAGCATTTCACCAAATGTCAATAATCTCACCAAGGATTTCCTTGCACGTGCCAGCGAGCGTTCGTGACATACTTCGTTCACTCATGGTGCGTGCAATTGTTATCACCTCGTCCAAAGTCAGGTTGCCACTGTGCTTGACTGAAATAATATAGTGTTCGGCTGCAGTTACTGACAGGGCACACACAGAAACACCCTGGTCATTACAACTGTGGGGGGTGACCCATGCGCTTACTTTGGCTTATTAAATACAGTACATCAGATGACCCATTACTTGGCAAATATAAACCATTAAACCCCCTTCGAGCACTGTTTGCAGGAGAAAGTTTAACCCCAAGCCAGAAACCCCACATCATATACTTAAAAGTGCACGTATGAAATCAAATTATGTACATATGTATTACCATTCATACCATCACTGACAATGCCATCTGTTGATCACATTATCTAAGTGCAAAATCTGATGCAACTGCTTCCCACAAAAGCGCTTCAAGTGCATGTTTTGTACCATCAATACTGAACACAAGATAATATACATATTGTGTACATATAAATTTCCACAAATGCCATAAGAAGGTGTTTGCATGCCACGTAAAATCATATTTTATTAAATCTGGATGAAAATTTATTTTACATCTGATAGTGTCAAAATAAAAAATAAGAGAATGTAATATAAGGCTGGATATGTGGAAAGAAGGGAAGGGGAATGGCTAAGGATTAACGGAGAGAGCAGATGAGCTGTTGTGGGGGGTATAAGAAGATTGAGAACCGTATGGAGAGGGATTTGGTGGGACTGTGACTTGGGAGGGGAGGAAGAGGGATGAGGGAATGGAGACAGCAGTAAAACAGGTGGCGAAAAGAAGAAAACAAAAATGAAGGACAAGTACCGACGCCACCCTCACCCTCACCCCGGACTTCAGGAACAAATAGCATAATAGTGAATGCTTCATGACTTACCATGCTTGACCTTCTTGCGATCCCTAGGTGGTTCCTTGAGTGCCCGGATGACCAGGGATGATGCTGAAGGCACCACGGACACCTTAGCCTGACGGTTCTGGATGGTCAGCTGGACAGTGATCCTCAATCCCTTCCACTCACTCGTTGCCTTGGCGATGTCATCACCAATCTTCTTGGGAGACTAAAAGAAGAAGTGACACTACTTTTAATCTCACTGATGTCACATGCTTACAGGCCTCGAATTTGGCAAAATTTATAATGATATTAATAATTATTTATGATTTTATCTTAAATACAGTTTTATCAAGTATTTGTAGTTAACAGAATTTTTTCTTTAAATACTTCCATAAAGTATCTGAAATGTTTAAATACATTATTTCTGATTGATATAACAAAATTAACACAAAGGCTTCACTAAAGGCAGCATCTTTTCCCAGTCGGAAACCCATAGTTAGTCTTAAGGTAGCTGGGGTGGCTATTAAATGCTTGTCTTGAATTGAGTAGTTTCAGTAGAAGTTTTTACGATAAATTAACCATTTCTTCATAGTTTGTAGTTGAAATGCTATATAATGTTCCAGATTAATAACATTTTTAGTTTTTCATTTATTTGGTGCATTTTTTACACAAACCTTGTATTAAAACTACGATGAATGCTCCCTACTGATATTACTCAGGCTACAGTTTGGTAACATTTCTTGCAATGTCAAACGTGTCATAAATACACGATTTATGGTTAACATAAATGCAATATAGCCAGAACGACACTTCGAGATGTTTATTAACCACCACCGTATACGTTCACCGGACAGCCGGTCCAATGTTCTGAAAAACCTCCGGACCAGTCAAAATTTCACCGGTCTGGATCAACGCCCGATGACTTTTCGCAAAGACTGATATATATATATATTCTTACGGGATACGAAAAAAGAAATATAAGTCAAGTTTATTTTATGGCTTTTTCTTGCAAACAGCTTTGGTGACAGACCCCTAGATTAAGTAAAGTGGGTCTGACTGCCCCCCCACTATTTTTGGGCCAAATTATATCCCTGTTAAGTAACTTAATAGTTTGTCTGATGATTTCACAAACACTGCATACAAAAGTTGCACAAATGAGCTCCGATGTTGCAGTGGAAATTAGGTAGGTTTGATTTTTCAAATGAATATGAAATGAGGCTAGCAAAATAATCAAATTGAGGATGGACCTTTCATGATTATATCGCCATTGAAATGGAGTGTATTATAAGCAGGCCTGGGGTAATAGTAATATGTAATAGTAATGATTACAATTGTTCAAGTAATAGTATTAGAAAGCAAAGTAATCAGGGATGTGTCCAATTACAAAAATCTAATCAATTACAATTACTTAAAATTTTCCAGTTCAATTACACAATTACACTTCCAATTTTTTTTAATCAATTACATTTGTATTATGCAGAAACATTTGTTAATTATGTAACGTGTTGCTGATTGTGTGTATACGAATAATACGAATGATAAACAAATATAATGCACTTGGTGATGTTTGCACATTTTGTTGAACCGTGACTTCACGATTTCATATACAATTAGCTAGATCAATATTATTGTTCCTTATAAATATAATGTAATGTTTGCTTGGTTCATTAATTAATGTTTAATTACACGGAGTACAGTACAACTATAAACAAAGGCCACAACCATTTGAAATCCTAATGAATCTCTCCAATCTACTAAGCCATTTCAAAGCAATTCTACCTTATAAAATGTAACCACAAATAATTCATACCACTACATTAGCAATGTTTACATCAAGATACGTCCCGAGGGGTTTTATACAAACAAAACCCCCAGGACAAAATACAAAAATTTGAAAATTGGACAAAATCCCACAGGCCATAATACAATATTTATTTGTAGTTCTTCTCTAAGCATCCTTTCTAGTTTTATAGACATTTATCTGTGTGCATTTCTTACATTTTTCTTCGAAAAATACTAATAATAGGGTATGATGTGTTTACTTTGAGGTTGTAGCACCTGCTCTAAGCTAACATTCTTAATTGGTCTGCCCTTTGCTTTGTGTTGGGAATGGGGAGAGGCCATATAAATGGTCCTTGCCACCTGACCTGTCTCCAGTCCTCCACAACACAGGGGGTGTAATTGGCTTGCTAACTCTGCAATGTTTCACAGAGCTGATATTTTCTGAAGCAATATCAGGCTACAGGTCTTTCCATGTTGTTTGAATACCAGTTTAGCCTTTGTCTGACAATGTCTGTGCATTGTTTATTGCTTCCTGGATGTTACCAACTTATTGAAAAGGCTAATCGCTAAGGCTACCCACCACTAGCACCATGGACCAGTACCCACCAGAAAGTAAATACTGTAACTGAAATATAAGCAGGTGTTATTATTAGTCTTGATTTTCAACTCATGTGAGACTTATTATAAATTATGTTTTTAGTGACAATTCTTTTCAGGTAGTAGTTTGTGATATAAAACGTACTGTAATTGATTGTAATTGACATACATTTTCAATTATACAAAATATAACAATTACAGCAAAATTTCTAAACCATAATCAATTACAATTACACAATTTTGCTGTAATCAATCATAATTACATAATTGGACCCAGCCCTGGTACACCCATTCTGTCTACTGTGTTATACCCAAATAAGTATACTTTGCAGTTGTGTTTTGAGGTTGTACCCCAGTTTGCCTACCATGAGTCTCTTGGCTTCAAGCCCAGTCAGTATTCTTGCTTGATAAACCTGTGGGCTCACTCTCAACTGAGCTTATTTACTGACTTGGGCAGTGTTAATTACATGATCTAAGTACTGTATCAACAGAAACCACCACATGGCCCTTCACTGCATACACTGTGATAGAAAACTACAGAATCAAAGAAAAGACAGACCAATGACCAATTGGGGTACACCTTGAAAACAGCCAATGGTGAGGCCTTTTGGCATATTTGGAGACCCTTTGGATGCCAGGTATGAAATGTTTGCTGGTAGATTGCAATTAAATATTGCTTAGAAGGCCAGAGGTATGTTGTTGGTGCACTTGTTATAACTGAATATTCCTTTGATTATATGATTTTCAATGTGTGACAGATTATTTATATTTTTGTAGAGGTTTTTTTCTGGTAGTTTGTTAGACAAAATACTGTAATTGATGAAATTACACAACATATTTCAATTATAATTACAATTACAGCATAATTTCAAAACAACACTTTGCTGTAATCAATTACAATAGCAATTACATAATTGGACCAGGCCCTGATAGTAATTGAGCTATTACTTTGCTATTACAATTGACCATTTCAATCACACCAAAATTATATTTTATTGAACAATCAGACCAAAAAATCCTGTATTTTGACATAATGGAACTTGGACAGACATCATGTTCAGTCGTTCACATGCAGTTTTATTTTTCAACAGTGGTAATAAATGGTTTAGTATCTGAATCATGACAGTCAATGAATTTTAGCACTATTAGCAGGAGACACTGTGACTGCTGCATGGCTAATTGGTCATTTGAAGCCAAGTCCACCAGCCATCTATCCTTTTCACACAAGTCTATTCATTCATTCACTGAAGCAGGATAAGGGTTCCAACACTAAACAGATTGTCTTTATAGGAAGTGACAAGTCCAAATATGTACTCCTGCTTTGTTCACTTCAAAGAAAAATGAAGTAAATTCAATTGGGCTTCCTTTACAAATTCAATCACCACTCTTTGTGTTGGGAGAGGCTTCTAGAAGCTATTCCACAAGCCTCTAAATATATCTGCTCATCATGAACTACTCCAACTGTTCAAAGAATTTTTTTTTTACAATTAAATGAAGTAGATTCAATTGCACTTCCTTTAGAAATTCAAATATTTCAATCACCACTCTTTATCTTTTTGTCTACTTACACACACAAAACATTGAAATATTAATTTTTTTGTCTCTGTCAGATCACACTTACAAGACACATCTCCATAATTGAAAACAATAAAAAAGGGGTTTTGTCCATTTTCTCATTAGGGGGGGGTTATGACCGGCAGGTTTTTTTGGTCCATGGGGTTATGTCCGGCAGTGGTTCTGTCCTACACTCCCACCAAGCAGCAGCGGAGAAGCATGGGTCTACTACGGGATAATCAGACTGTGTTATATGACAGTGACATTGCTTTCCAATGAATATTTCCAATGAATATATGAAAGTTCTACATCCGACTGGAATTGTGAGCTTAACTTAATTGAGAAATTGTAATTTAATTAATTATACACCCATCAATTAATTTGAATCTATGTGACTAAGCATGTAAAATGTCTAATCAAAAGAAAATAGTTCCGATGGAAAATGTAATACTAATAGAAATAGTAATATATTACACTGCCTTCGGCATGTAATAGGAATAGATAGGAAATTAAGTAATAGTAATATTATTACATTGCAATGTAATAGACTACAGGCCTGATTATAAGACATGGCCAGTTTAACTGTGAACAAATGTTGCTACCGCCAAATTTGAGGCCTATATTAGTAAATTTTTATAAGCTGGATTACCTACGTATTTTTAAAGAACAAGCGAGATGAAACAAATATCCAGTTTTACTAGTCATTTTTAATGAAATAAATGCCAAATACAAGGACTTACCAAGCCAAGTGGACCGATCTTGGGGGCGAGGGCTGATGTAGCTCCCACCTCACCTCCAACCACACGCAGGTAAACTGCAACCAGATATCATCACATCACAACCGGATTTCTAGTTGATCAATTTACAACATACACCAGACTGATTTTACATAGTTTCAGACTAAAAACACTGAAACAATGTTCATTCCATGAAAAAAAGCAAATGTTGTTTTTGACATTGACATAGTTGTGGAATGTGTAAATTATGTACAAAAAACATTTCATCCCATCTTCCGATGCCCAAATGTGCAGATTGCATATGGGTGAGTGATGGTAATTCATGAGCGATGTTAGGTAAATAGTGTACTTGTTTTATTATTTCAAGTGTTTATTTTGCAACACATGCTTCATAATACCTCGAGATCTATTTTTATCTGGCTTCAAAAATTACTTTGTTAGCAATTTTGTAGGCGCTTGAAGCAAGTAAAAAATCTTGTCGACACCATACTGCCTACAGAAACACTACAGCCAAGAAACCAAACCACCAGAGGTCAGCAGTTAAAGCTCCAGAACCAATGTATATCTAAATAATTTTTTCCCTCTGCCATATGACTACTTAGTGAAATGGTAGGCAGAATCATCTGCCCCGATATTGAGCTTGGGGCGGAAGTCTCGCCTGTTAAAATTATATGTTGGGCTTTCTTAACTTAAGTTTTAAAACTGATACGCACTAACCGTATCACATGTGTATTCCGTGACATACAACCAACACTTCGGCATCAAGAAGCAGAAGAAATGTGCTCCAAATAGTTATTTATGAGTACATTTATCAGTCACATAGAAAAGATTTCATAAATAGCCGCCATACTGTGCACGTGATGTTGCCGTTGGGTCACATAGTGTATTGCGATGTCGTGTAGAATGAGGCCAGAGTGGGCCAGCAGCAGACATAAATAAAACACCCATTAGTAAGTTTATAGGGGGATGAATATTGTAGGTACGTGACAATATTTTTAGAATACATTGTATCTCAATAAAATTGATACCACTGAAAAGAGCTTGGACACACCTTTAACATGGTGCTTAGATATTTGTTCTGTGGTGAATATTAAGAAAGTTATGCCAATTTGAATGTCGGAAATTATCTCTAAATTTCGTCCCTTTGTTATACAGTAAAACATAGGCAAACATGTGACCAATATTCAAGTTTTTGCACTTCAAAATGTCATAACTTTCTTAATATTAATACTATCGAGATAAAAATTTTAGTGCATAATTCCTATGGATAACTATTTATAATGGTATAGTTTTCATTACATTGTGATGCTAATTAAGTTCTTAGATTAATAATTAATTACTCAAACGAGTGATTTCATGAAATATTTTTTTTATAGAAATTCATTCGTACATCATATTTTAATGAATGTTCAGCAAGATCACGCCACAAAATAACATACAAACTAGTGATGGGAATGTAATGTGTCTGTCCATAGTATTTCTCCAATCACATATCATTAATTACTTCCCGAATCACTAATTAACCAACTTATTGGACTGATAAATTTCTTTAAAATGTCATTCACAATTAATATATTTCAATGACATACACACACAAAAACACTACTATGGAGTAGAGAAACTGGAGATAGCAAAATTAAGTATTCCACAATTACACATAATTAATTATTTCATGAATAATTAATTAACTGACTTATTTAGACACACAATTGTTTTACATGTATTCATAGTTAATCAGACACTTAAACAATTTCAATGACATTTTCAGTAAACAAAAACATAAACTGGATAGCAAAATTAATTGTATTCCACAATTACACATAATTAATTATTTCGTGAATAACTAATTAACCAACTTATAATTATAGACATACAGTCATGACATTGTTTTACTATATTCATTGTCAGTCATCGACACCATAACAACTAATTTTTTCCAGGTTCATGAAAACATCAAGTCTCTGCACACCAGATCTGCGGCCAGCTCATATCTTGACACCTCAAAATCGATGGCATCATCGTATGTTTCGTCCTGGCGCCAATAACCTATGACATATGTCCCACCAGCTTTCTTTTTCAGTTTTTCCACTTTACCATTGTACAGCATTCTCTGCCTAGACTCTCGACTATACCAAACATGGCAAATATCTCGTCCAACAACATGCCCCCCTAGAGTGTCCATAAGATCACTTCGCGCATCGTCGGCCAAATCAGGGAATTCTCTTGTGATGTCCAAGTCGGCGGTCCTTAGAAGCTTCTCTATCTTGTTTCTTTCTGCTGTAACTTTCTTTTCCCGTTTCAGTGCAATTCGCTGTGACAGTTCTTCCCTGATCTGCACAGACTTCCTTCTGCTTGCCTGCCGTTGCTTCCTTCCGATGGTCTTTGACATCTGAACCACCTTGTTCCTCTTCTCTTGCTCGAGACTGTCGAGGTACTCCACAACTCCATTTTTCTGAGCCCGTATCTTTGATGACAGGTAGTTCAGTGTACTATTTGGGGCGTTTTCCTTTGCGGCACTGAACATCCCCATGATCTCTTCTGCATCGATGTTGTGGCATCTTGCAGATTCGGTCTCAGCTCTCAGCGTGTCTGTGAGATCCATGGTGAAGTATCTGTCATATTGTCGCTCAAGGACAGTCACAACAGATGACAGGCACGCCTTCATCATTGTCACAAACAACTTCTTGTTATCAGGGCTATCCTGGAGTTTCAGCAGGGTTGTGTTTGCTGTGTCTAACGCATTCCCGAAGAAGTCCGTCTTGGTGGTGAGTACACGCTCTGGCTTTGCCACATATGTTTTCACAACCTTGAGGACAGCCTTCACAATGGTGATCCCCTCCACGTGGCTGACCTGTTTCTCTGCCGACGTGTAGAATTTGGTCATCCACGGACCCGACAGTAGCTTGCCAATCAACCCGAGGACACGCATCTCATCTTTAGCAACTGCAGTGTCAAAATCGGCCAAGATTGATGCCTGGAGGCCGCCACAAGACACAGTTGCCGTCTGCAGAAACTGCAGGAAGTGATCATGGTGCTCCACATATTTGCCGCATATGTGAAACAGAACGTGCAGCCAGTTTCCCCGGTACCTCGGAATGAGGCCCCGGGGCAGTCCTTCATCGTCGAGGAAGTTGGTGAATCCTTTCGGGTCACCTTTTCCATCTTTGAAGCGAAATTTGTTCATTTGTACAACAATGTTCGCGGGGGTGGAGGTGGCAGTTCAACTCATTCAGTGTTTTCCCCCACATCTCACACACTCGAATGATTGTTGACTGGTTGACTGCTGCGCGATCTGTCATGGTGTTGGCAATGTTGGTGATCATGTGTTTTCTGCAGGCTTCATACTCAGTCATGTGTTGCGTTGTTTTGCTCTGAGCTCCTTCAGTTTCACCAAGTATTTCTTCTGCATGTGAACTTTGCTTTTTGAAACAAAGTCCAGTCTCCTCTTGATTCTTTCACGGCGTGGGGAAGAAAAGCCTTTCCTCAAGGAAGGCTTCACAGGGCGAGGTGGTGCAGGTGTCTGATCAGCTGTGGTCGATGTCGACGGTACAGGTTCGAACGGTGCAGGTCCGGTAGATGTCGACGGTGCAAGTTCGAACGGTACAGGTCCAGTTGATGGTGCAGGTTTGGACGGTGTAGGTCCGGTAGATGTCGACGGTGCAGGTTCAGTCGATAGTGCAGGTTCGGACGGTGTATGTCCGGTCGATGGGGCAAGGTCGGAGGGTGCAGGTCTGGTCGATGTCGACGGAACAGGTCCAGTTGGAATAAACACTCCACGGCATAGCGCATCGAACTTCACAAACTCACTTCCTTCTGACAGATGTCTGTATTTGTCCAATGTCTTACACACTTTCTGGACCTGGTACTTGTACGACGAAAGATCCCCAGGAACAACATCCTTTAAAGCTGTAAGTGTACGTGAAATCACACGATCATGTTCACTGAACACAAACAACACATGACCATTCAGAACATCTTCACCAACACATGGCAAGGTAGCGAAGTTGTCCGCTAAATGCTGCCTAGCAAATCCAACTTTGGCAACAGGAGGCTTCCGTTTCTTTTTTGGAGGCATCTTCTGAAATAAAAATGTATAATATGTATTAATTACTATGTAATAGTATCCAGATTACAGATAGTAAAAGAAGATTCAATAGTATACTTAAGTGTGCATGTGATGTGCGCATGCTGGAATGATTATGTATTAACTGAGTAACAGTTAATCAATTAATATATAATCACACCCACCACTCAAATAACCTGAATACTACAGCTTGTGCATTTGTGTTTAAGGTGAGATACGGCAGCTCGGTGGGATTTTTTTTTAATTTGCATAGTTAGTGAAATTTTTTCAGGCCAATTTGTAGAGTAGGTCATACTGAGTAAAAAATATATTGAACTTTTTTCTGCCAGACCGCCGTTTCCATGGTAACAAACAAAATGGCCGCCATTTTGAACAAATATTGGCAAATTTGGAATCAATGCCATGTTTTGTTGAACAAAGATATCATTATAATTCTTGCAGAATCAAATTCAGTATGCAGTCTGTTACACAGCCACCAGAAAATATTATTTAAAAAAAAAATTATTTTATTTTATTTTTATTTGTTTGTAATTTCCGAAAAATATACTTATTTTTTGGCTAAATATACTTGTATAACTTTCAAACTTTTGATTATTTGTATAATGTAATCTGGTGGCTGTGTAGAGAAGGATAAGCTGAATGCAACATTCCAAACCTTATGGAGCTAGCATAATTACTTCCAGAGATATCCTTCTTCCAAATGTGAAAAACGTGGTTTCGAGAAAACGGCCGTCAAACATTTTTTTGTAACGAAAATTGTTGTAACTTTCAAAGTATTTGTTTTTTAGAATTTTCTTTTGGCAAATTTGTAGATATAATTATGTTGCATACAACAATCAAACTATTATGATGATGGCATCATTACTTCCTGAGATATATTTCATGCAAGTGTGACACAAGGAACATACAAAATGGCCGCCATTTTGAACAAATATTGGCAAATTTGGAATCAATGCCATGTTTTGTTGAACAAAGATATCATTATAATTCTTGCAGAATCAAATTCAGTATGCAGTCTGTTACACAGCCACCAGAAAATATTATTTAAAAAAAAAATTATTTTATTTTATTTTTATTTGTTTGTAATTTCCGAAAAATATACTTATTTTTTGGCTAAATATACTTGTATAACTTTCAAACTTTTGATTATTTGTATAATGTAATCTGGTGGCTGTGTAGAGAAGGATAAGCTGAATGCAACATTCCAAACCTTATGGAGCTAGCATAATAACTTCCAGAGATATCCTTCTTCCAAATGTGAAAAACGTGGTTTCAAGAAAACGGCCGTCAAACATTTTTTTGTAACGAAAATTGTTGTAACTTTCAAAGTATTTGTTTTTTAGAATTTTCTTTTGGCAAATTTGTAGATATAATTATGTTGCATACAACAATCAAACTATTATGATGATGGCATCATTACTTCCTGAGATATATTTCATGCAAGTGTGACACAAGGAACATACTAAATGGTCGCCATTTTGAACAAACATTGGCAAATTGAAAATGAATGCCATTTTTTATTGAACAAAGATATCATTATTTTTACATAACCAACTTCAGTACACACTTTGTTACACAGATTTTTCTGTCGTACCCCCTGTTTCCATGGCAACAAACAAAATGGCCACCACATTACTGAATTTTGGCTTATCTGAAAAGTTAAAACACTCAAAAGGTAATAGACATTTTAGCAAACTGTTTTCACAATTATCATTGGTGTATTTTCCTCTAAAACTTCACTAACAAAATTTCAATCATACTACAAAAATGTATTTTATTTTTTATTATTGCTAGACAAAAAAAAAACGGTTCGTTTGTTTACACAACATCCAAGATATTGTAAAAAAATTAAAATCTATTTTGATGAGTTTTTAGAGTATACATGGCTGAACACAGTAATGCCAACAAAATGACCATAGCATTTTTACTTCCAGAGTGTTGTAACTTTTCGTTGTCAAAATGACAGCTCTGAGAAAACAGCCATCAAAGTCTGAACTAAGTTATTTTTATGTTTTTCTCACATTTAATGTCTGAGATGACCAAAATTCTGATACCTTGAACATATGTGTACAGTATGTGCATGTTATTTGGAGTAATATATGATGAACAGTGACAAAATAATGTCATCTTTTACCCCTACCCCCTTCCAGAGTGATGCAAATTTTCGTTGCCAAGAACATGATTTTGCTCAAATGGCTTTCAACAATTGTAATACAACAATGAATAAATGAACAACAGCGAAATGTTCATATTTACACTATTTACAAAGGTTTATAGAGCTAACTAGAAACCGCCGGCCACATAAGATGATCATTCCCTGTGGAGTCACACCAGTACCGAGCATCGGGGAAGAGTGAGTGCTGCCAAACTCGAATCGTGTGGTGAATCTATGAACGAGAAAACAAAATAGGTCAGATACTTCTAAAAAAATGTTTTGTGAAATTGGAGAAATAGATACTTTCATATAAATTGTTTTAATAAAATTATGAACATTATAATTATGATGAGTAAATGACTATACTCAATTGACTTACCAGCTTCTAACTTCAGATAGATAAGATAAAACTAATTGAACATAACTATGTAAACAATAGCTGGTACCGGGTATGCAGAAGCCAAGTTGAAGTCTAAAACATTTTGTTCTGTTGTCTACTTCAAGAATTCCTCAGTCAGTTGGTAAGAGTACATTGTCCTTACTGAAAAACTCTGGTTGTAATATAGGACTAGCAGGCAAATAAAACAAAACTTACCACCAGTACTGTCACTGACACTGCCACTGGTAGTGGAGCTGTCATCTCTGACTCTGACTGCAACATCGTGATCAATCGAGGTTCAAGCCTGGTTCATTGGCACCACGCATTAGTGCCAGCTTCGTACGCAACGCGCAGCTGGGCATAGCTTCAGTCCCTGTAGCTACCACAGCCACACTGTCACTAGTAGTAGCACTGGAGGTAGAAGCAACTGATCGACACAGCGACGTCACTGTCGCCAGTGAAATTGTCGGGCGAAGCCGCCGAAGTCGGCACAGATCGACTGTGACCGGCGTTTCTCACGTGCCTGAGCTGCCAGTAACTGCAGTTTTCTTTTCTCAGTTGTAAGTCTACCAACTCTAAACCTTCCGTCAAATGTATTCACCATATCTGCTTCTAAACTCTCGTTTCCGTCACAATTAATCGATCGTATGTGGTCGCTAGAAGCCATTTTATATAAACAACTCGAGCAAACAACATACTGCATGCTGGGAATAATCTACTTGCACACGGCCCGCGAGGTCACGAATTGCGTCACGGAACTTGTCGAAGCTGCCCGTAAGCCAATGAATGACGCCTATGCGCGTGCCGAATGCCAAATAAGGAGATACTCGGCGAATGAGAGGTTGCATTAATTACGATGTAGGCCGAATGTCAGCAAGAGGGCGGGAATACCGACTGGCCTGATTGACAGCCAAGATCTTGGCGGTTATTTTGATACCAAGCAAGATGGCGATAGTCGAAGGAAAGATCGCGTTGTCAAGGCGTAAACATCGACAAATGTCAGCTGATTTCGCTTCTCGCGAACAAAAGTGGATATACGATTGTGACAGGGGATTGTTTATTATTGAATAAAATTCATTTAGAGGTATGTTTGGGTCAAAACGTGAAGTGTACTTATAGTAAACATACTAATTAACCAAAAAACGCAAAAAAATATTTTTTTTTGTTTTTATGAAAAAACATCATTTCTGCTGCCGTGTCTCACCTTAAGTATTCATCACATAAACCACATAAAAGACACCTGCAGATTATGTATTTAGCTTTAAGTACTGTTCATACAAACTACAATCACTTACAAGACATAAAAGTAGTTTCAATTACAATTTACAGGTAACACTGGCTTCTTTTGTTTTGCATCACCTTTTGTGTTGGCTCCAATAGGCTGAAAAGCCAACAAAAGCAATGAGGAATGCTCAGTTAAATAATCTAATTGCATGAAATAAACAATCACTATCAAGTAAAATAACCAAATACTAAATACTCACACTAAGTTAGTCAAACATTAAGTAAAAACAACTGATGTAGCAGAATTGCATTGACACTTCTATAGATCTAGCAGCAAACAAGCTTAAATGCACATGTCTTTGTTTGTAAGCACTTGATGAATAGCCAATGAGGACGCCTAAAACAGGTCACGTGATCACCGGGCTGGTGACAACAACTATCGAGAACTCAAGTCTCAAGTGGTTTACTCCAAACAGCCCAAACTTGGGCTAACGCAGGAGTTTGTGGTGGACTGTGCGCATGCGCTGTGGGTGGTATCACAAATCGACAATCATCCATTAATCCGTATTATTGCATGAGTTACCAACAATCCATAACTGGCTAAAATATAATAACATTAATATTGGATGCCTTAATTGCACAATTAAACATGGTTTTGATGGTAAAATGAAACATTGGGTGATCGTTCGAATTTGTCAACACCGACATTTCTCGGAGCGAACATCGTTTTTCCCGCGGCTAAAAACAAATACTTCTCTGCCATAGATTTCTCCCAAACTTGGCCAATATATACATAAATATATATTAAACATGTGTATAAAGTTTAAAAAGTTTCATATCCTTACCTTCAAGAAGAATATTGACGCTGAAAATGACGTTCGATTTCAAAATTTCACTACTTCCCAAGTTTCTCTCCGATATCAACAATACGAAGACGAGGTAGCAGGGGAACATGTGAACTACGTCATCAGTATGGTTGTGGCTTGGGAATCCCTCAAATAGACCGATGACGCTACTGAAAAGGGGTCGACCCCCTTGCCCGCAGCGCTCCGCAGCGAAACAATGCTTGCGGCCGAAGCGGCCGCCGCGGGGTGGTGCGGTTTGTCACGTACCTAAATATTGATGTAACTCTATGGCCTATGGCAATTCTTAGTGTGATATAATATTGACCTACGAGATTCCCGTTTTGTATTCGTGTTCACAAAACATCCGGTTTTCTGCAAGATGTCAGAAAGACATGCCTCCTGACATAAAGATAATAATTTCACACTTTTACATGGTTAATGTCAGGTAACTTTAGTGATATACATATAAAAATGCATGATACAGACATGAAATGTGTATGGCATTTTTTTTAAGGTTTCACGTTTCATGAAAATGCGTACGTTTTTGATGAGCGGGTCCTTCGCCTATACAACAAAAGCCAGACAGAAATTATTGTATGGCGATTGACTTTGCTTAGTGAAACGGGCCAGGACGACTATTTCTTATGTCAAAATATTTAACAGCGAACCGCTGCAGCAAGTTGCAAGAGTAAAAACTCGAGCAGAGCTTCATCAATAGCAACACTCCTTACAGCAACACTCGAGACCACACAGAAGACAACGTTGGCATTTCAGCACGGAATAAACGTTATCCATGTGGGCGATAATGTGGTTAATTAGCCATCTGTTGAACGGCACATGCGCGGCTTCAATATAACGTTGTCTTTCCATCAATAACGCCACTCACCATTCTTGATTTCATTGGGATCGAATTTGGGAGCCATTTTTATGTAGCTTTGTTTTCACGGATAATTCGTGAGATGTTGGTGGTGTTGGATGAACCCAGATTCGGGACTACCAAATTTTGTTGCACCAACCAAACAAGCGGCGAAATCGGAAAGGACGTTAACTTTTGCAGGTGGCGGCGTCAAGCGGAGAATCATCAAGATGATTACTGACTCGCTCTAGGCCCATCACGTGGCGCCACTATATAGCTACCAAGCCACGCTTGCGCAACAAAACATCCGAGGCTGGCAACCGATCATTATTTTATTTCCGGGTTGATGGTAGACGTTTATGATGCATTGCCAAAAGGTGATGTGGTGAACCCCTGATTATGTTCAGCAGATGATAGGCCTATCACAGAACCCCCACGTTAATTAATATATAAAACAGTTTGAAATACTATATAATTATATTTCATTAAATCGTAATTATCATGGTTAACTGAATGACATACAATCTAAAAAATTTGAGATATCAATATTTCAACATTGTTTTATGTCCACGGGAACATCATCACGCACGTGAAAGGGGCATAGGACATTACTGCTGTTCTAGTTTTAATATATAATAATGTTGAATCATGCTAAGAATAACCCGCTTTTTGAGAACAGTTCGGTTGTTTAACTTATTTATGAGATGATTCATAATAACACGCCTTAGTCGTTCGTGATGGTGGACATAGAATCACACAATGAAAAAAAAATTATCTATACAGAACACCATCACACGGTTCCCAGAGTAGTTGAAGTGTACTTGGTTGTACGGCCTCTGTGATATTTTAACTGCTATCTACCATCACGCACGACATTTACTGGTCGACGTTACATTTTGACTGCACAATCACAGACGTCCAGACTCAGTTATCTTCCCGTGTATTTTTTTTAAATGCAAGATTTCAAACTATCATGGGATCATATAAAAAATATTCACCTCTAAGTTGTCAGTATGATCTGCACTTTTTCCACGTCTACTGCGGACTTCGCCACTTCTGCTGCGCACAGGCTTAAGTGATCGAAGCATGTTCGCAGCAGAAGTGTCGCAAATCTGTAGTTGCTAATTGGCAGCATAACAAGATCGCCACACAAAGCAAAACCCAAGAGGGCAAGTGGACAAGGAAGCCATTGGCTTATCGCTCTCGGAGAGTGCAGTGACGTATCTAGTGCATTATGCACGCGAAGCAGCAGCGAAGGCCGGACGAATGTCACACCGTCACTAGTTATGCAGTCATTGCTGTTACGCGGTATTCTGTTGTGTCATTAAAAAAACAACGACAGCAGCTTCGAAGTGTAAATGCGGACACTGTCTGGTCCGAAAGACGTCATTTGAAGTCTATGAATTATTTGTGCCACACGTTTCCATTGGATCTGTCGTTTACAACGATCGAAAGTAGATTGGTTCGGAGCATTTTTACGGTATTGGAAACCTAAGCCACGTTGCACAACACCAGGCGGATGCCAGTTAATATTGCAGTTAATAACTGCGTACACGTGGCGCAATAACTACAGTTGTAACTTCGTCTAGAAGTTGGTTTTGGAAGCCAACGGTGTTCCATCGAGTGTAGGACAAAACCCCTCACGGACAAAACCCCTCACGGACAAACCCCTCACAATTTTTGAGGAACCACCTTTTAGAGATAGTAAAGGTGATGTTTGAATCAAGCTGCTTATGTGTTTCTGTGTGAACATTACTAATGTATTGGTATAAGTTGTTTGTGAGACACAATGTCTGTACATTTTGTGAGCTGATTTGAGTTAATGTTTAAGAGAGACTGGTTTCTTTGAACACTGATTGCATTTAATGGATACTCTTCACCTGGATTTATTTGAGTTCATATTTTATTCCGTGCAATAAAATATTCCCCAGAATAAAAGGTGTGAGTTAGTTTAGGAGGTTTATGGGTGCACAAAGAAATGTACTTGCTTTGACTTTGGTTTTGGTTTCTACGAGCAGACTTGAGCTAAAGTTTGAGACTGGGTTGCAGACAAATTAGGATTTGAAATGATTGTTTGAACTCACTGATTGCAATCATATTTTAGCAAGAGACTGGAGACTGGACGCATTTTTTATAATGCTTGGTTTCTTAACAAAACATGAAGTATGTGAGAAGTAATGTATGTATATGTGAGTGAATAGTTACTTTTAAATATTTTATTTGTAGTCTATGTATTTAATACGAACCCACACTTAATAAAAAGTCTTGCACATTTATTACTGATAATAAGACGAATATGATAATTTATTTCCTGTTACTTTTTTCCGGCGATTTTATTTCCAACATTCAAAATAACAACTATGAGGGGTTTTGTCCGTGAGGGGTTATGTCCGTGAGGGGTTTTGTCCGTGAGGGGTTTTGTCCGTGAGGGGTTTTGTCCGTGAGGGGTTATATCCCTGAGGGGTTTTGTCAGTGAGGGGTTTTGTCAGTGAGGGGTTATGTCCGTGAGGGGTTATGTCCATAGTTGTAACGTTTTGAGGGGTTTTACCCGTGAGGTCCGTATCCCGTTCCATCAGCTAACAATGAAACAGGTAAAAATGGTAAACCGTGGTTAAATACCATGATATACCATGGAAACCATGATATACCATGGAAACCATGATATACCATGGAAACCATGATATACCATGGAAACCATGGTATACCATGGTGGTTTGAAAAAGGGAAACCATGGTAAAATACCATGGCATTTTGAAAGATGGAAACCATGGTATATCATGATATAACAATTACATTACACAACATATGAAAAGCATGGTCTACCACAGTTTACTATGGTATGCCATGGTATATCATGTAATACCTACTAATACCTATCAGAAATGCAAAGCCTACAGAGCAGTAGTATAACTATAATGTTTGCATCTTTAATTTGACACAAATTCGTTATTAATATTAATAATTTAATTAGCTGGTATGGTTACCGCGAATAAATATATCATCTCAAGTGCAGCACCACTAGTTATATTCAGTACTTCGTGTAAGTGTAATCTAACTTATTTAGCATTGTTCTAGAACGGCCACTATGTAATAGCGTAGGCCTACTGCAAATGGCGTGTCATTGTACATATATTTACCTGTAAAACAAAAATGTGACTCGTAATGATGTGGACATTATATTCAGATAAATAACACTGTTTCCCTACATACTAGTTGTAGTTTGTGTATCACGTGAACAATCTGCTACGCGAGGAACTATCCCTTCGCATATGCGACGTTGGTTCGACGTATGCGAACCTTGAAAAAGGCTACGTGATAAATTGCAGTGTAATTCGAGAGTGAGTTCCAGAGCTGTTTGCAAGGTCACGGCAAAGGTCACGATAAAGGAGCGTCTTCCTTGTGTTTTCTTTACTTAGTGAAACATATAGGTCAGATTTAGCGGTTTGTGACGTTTTGATTTATTTTATAGCGAGATACGTTCAGAATTATAATGTGCACAGCTGATCGTTTTTATCTTAAAACAATTAGTACAAATTATATAATTATATTCTAACATTTTGATCGCCCAATGTGCTTTAATGAGACATTGTATTGGCAGTGGGGAAAATAGTGAACTGAACAGTTATGTTCTATGATGTCTTACAATGCTGTTTTCCTGCCAGATGTCGAAATAAACCTTTCGAAACGATGTCATAATAAATACATTTTACTTCTCTCGGACCTTATGGCGACATGGTTACATTAATGTTCAGGGGCGGATCTAGGCTTGTTAGCAGAGGTCTCAGTCAGTCGCAGTCATGTGTCGTTCTACTAACGAACCGGGGGGGGGGGGATATTAGCCGGCTGCTAATACTTCATTCTTTACACTGACATTACTTTACTGTAATATTTGTCATTGACACAGGGGGTCTAAGAGCCCCCCTCCATGGTCTAGGGGGATTTGAGACCCCTAAAAACCCCTGGATCCGCTGATGTTGTAGATATAATGGTATAACTTTCACAGTACGAAAATCTATATGTGTTGCGTGCTGTCTAAACACTGCAATACGTGTTGTTGTTGTTGTTTTTTTTGAGAAAATGGATATCGTAATAAGATTTTTTAACAGGGTCGCTACCGTTCTTGACGTTTGAGATATTCACACGCATTTATTCCACAACCTAGCCAAAGCCTTGTTTTTTTTCAGATTTATGTGAGGTAATGGCGCTCTAGTGCCTCAGTCGTTATATTATTCCTTTTCTTCGACGAAGAACTGAAATGTTGCTGCTTTTTGAGACATTCTATCAGCACGAATTTCTTAAAGAATTTGTCAAATAGTGGTCTATTTTTTTATCTGGCAATATTTCGGTATACTGGTTCTAAGGTTAGGAACAGCCGAAATTGCATTTTGTTTTGCTCAGGATTTTATTGATGATATTCATTGCAATTTCAACTTGCTACTGTCTGTGGACATGCATTTTTGGCAATTTGGATATAATCCAGTGTATGTTCACTTAAAGTTCTCTACTCATTATGTTTTTTTCGTTCGTCTCATTTAAAATTCATTTTGATACGTGACCATCTAGTTAAATGTGTTCATGTCTAAAGGACGGCCACGTACGGATTGTTAGTTGTCTGCTCCTACGATCAAAATAAATTCTTTCGACGGGGTTAATAGGTCAAGGTAACAGAAGCGTCCACTTGAGACGTAGGGGTGATAGCATCTAGGTATGAACTGGATTTGGTTAAATTGGTAGCATATAAGAATATGCCATTATGCATTGTAATAATATAGGAAACATTGCTAACGACGTATAGTATTTTATTTATAACTCCTGCCTTGAAACGTGATGTTATTGAACTCCCGGTAAGCCCCTCACGGTAATGAGTGTCGCGCTAATGGCATTGTTAAGTAGCTCGGGTGAGTGTCACCTGCGGCGTTGTATCGGGTGGACGTGGAGCAGGCCAGTGCTGACTTTCGCACATTATGTATTCAGGCGAAGAACTTCGTTATGCTGAAAAAGTCGTGGTTTTGACGGGAGGAACCAGCGGGATTGGCAAGGGTTGCGTGCGAGTCTTCGGTATGTGGGCCTACAATTTCTATATCAGACAGCAGCGTGAATATGCTCGCAACCTATTACTAAGGTAATTGATAAATATTTACATAATACTTTGAATATTGAACAATGTGGTGATTGCTGTTAACATGTCAAGAACAAATAAAGAGTTCATGTTATATATATCAAAATATTCTATCAGACCGAAAGTCGGTTTAATAAAAAAGTGCGTACTTTTGATAATATAATAAAATATCTCCATAGACAATATTAAAATTTATAATGTTCACTTGTACTACCTTATATCAGCTACTGTTATGAAATATGGGGGAACACAAAAATAGAATTGTATATATTACAGAAACGTGCAATTAGAATGTGTGGTCAGTTGGAATACAAAGCTCACTCTAAGCCAGCTTTCGCTAAATTTAATGCATTACAATTTTTTACCTGATTGATTTTAAATCCATGGTCATAATGTTCAAAATATATAACAAATTAAAGCCAAATAATCGTCTTTCTCGTTTTAAAATGGTACGTACCACTCATCGTCACAATACACGCCAAGAAAATAACTTTGAAACTAAGTATTGCAGAACAACATTGAAATCTATGTGTATCAGTGTGAATATGTGGAATTGTTTAAATAAGAATATTAAACAATGCATTAATGTATTTGCCTTTAAGAAAAGGTACATATCACAATTGGTCAGTAAATACAATATATAGTCTTCTTTTATTTTATATTACATTTTTGTGTGTGACTACTTTCAAATCTTGTGTCGTGTTGCAATCGTGTGTCAAATTTATTTAGATTAATTATATTTATTTCATCTGTTAAATTATCTATAAATTCATGTCTGTATCATGAAATAGGAAATGCTATTTATAAGTATTACACTTCTTACATTTCCCTTCAACATTTCAAAGTAGGTTTTCAGTATGTATTACAGGGTATAGCAGCTTAATGTTGTTGTCAGATAAATTTTTACTGCATTCGCTGTGTTGTATGTTTGTATATATGTTGTTGAAATTTTGAATGAAATTCAATTCAATATTTAACAAGATTGCCATCCAAAGTTACAAATTCCAGAAGGCAAGTGCCCAAAGATCCCATTGTCTAAAGTCCAACAGACTTTTCAATGTTATTCTTAAACATGTTTTCACTGCTAGCATTCACACGATCATTTGACAGCCTGTTCCAGTCATTTATCGTCCTATGTGAATATTTTATTGAATATACGTGAGAATGTGTAGGCCTACGCGTCTGGCATTTCTGCTCTGTAATGAGCAGATCATGGAATCGTTGCCTGACACGTGAATCCACTGTCACAATATGCTCTTTGAAAATGTGCTCTATAATGAGCAGATCATGTAATCATTGCCTGACACGTGAATCCACTGTCACAATATGCTCTTTGAAAATGTGCTCTATAATGAGCAGATCATGTAATCATTGCCTGACACGTGAATCCACTGTCACAACACGCTGTTTGAAAATGTGCTCTATAATTAGCAGATCATGTAATCATTGCCTGACACGTGAATCCACTGTCACAACACGCTGTTTGAAAATGTGCTCTATAATGAGCAGATCGTGGAATTGTCTGATGCGTATGAACAAAACATTTGAAATTAATTCAAGTGCGTTTACACAATTGTAACACAAACATCTGCATATTCATTTAAATGCATTTATATGCGATCCTAGAAAATATAATGTTAATTTAACTAAATCAAAACATAGGTATTTAAATGCATGGACGCGCATTTGTTGACAAGCCTAGTGCGTGCGCGCATGCATGCATGTGTTTGGTGCATGCATGTATTTGCGGAGTATAGAGACCATAATCGAAGTCGTTACTCTCAAGCAGGCTCTAACGTCGACGGTTTCGCTTTATTGTTTCAGTTGAAAACGGCGCCAAAGTTGTATTCTGCGCTAAGCAAGGTATGTGTCGTCTAAAATGAACCATCGCACAACACAAACAATTGTTTTGTCAATTCGAAACACTGTTGTTGAACTGCTGCATTCTAAATCCGGTATGGTAATTAAGCGTTGCAAACGAAAGGCAGAAACGCATTTTAAACATGGTCAAATATGACAAAAGAAATTTTCATGAAAACATAATTATTTTTAGACAAAATATGTTTAAAACAAGCAAAATCTATTTTATGGCCAATTTAAACCGGCCTCCTCGACTGATTTAAAATTGAATTAGGTTCAGTAATATTCAAACCTGTAGTGTGTAAAACAGTTAACTACAAGGCATATTTGGTTTAATAAAAGGCTGGTACTGCCAGTCGTCGATTTTTCCCCTTCTTCTTCGTCACTGATCCCGTTTCACTGCTGTCTCCACCAACCGTCTCCACCCCTCCCACTCCCGCCAAATCTGTCTTCCTGCAGTCCTCCAATCTCAGTCTCGGTCTTCCTCTTCTCCTTCTACCCTCAGCTCCCGTCGTCAGCCGTTCCCCTTCCATTCTTGTCAGCCCACTTTAGCCGGCTCCTCGCAGCTTCCTCGCGAGACTCTCTCTCACACCAAATTCCTCCCTCAGTTCCTCCATTCTTCGTTTGTCTGTTCTTTTCACTCCATTGTCAAACTTGTGAATCAACTTTCATCACAAATTCTCTGAAAATGCTCTCTGTATTGTAATGAGCTGATGAGCTCTTTGTGACTCGGCTCAGTCAATTGTGCAAACTACTTCGTCGCACGAGGACACGGTTGAATGGAATCATTGTCTGACCTGTGAATCCACGTTCACAACATTTGAAATGAATTCACACGCATTTAATAATAATAATAATAATATAAAATATTTCTATTGTGCTAATATCCTCGGGAGAAACAAGCTCGGCAGCACACCAAGACATATAGAGGATAAACACGTTTAAATAGGTGGGTTTTTAGTTTACGACTGCACAGCCAAAACATCTATAGTTGAATGCGAACCCAACACAGTGCGATCATGATAAATTGCATTTGCGTTTGAATAAAATAAAACATTTCCATTAAATGTGTTGACAGGCATTTGTTAACAAGTCTGATTATGTGAAGCTAAGCGCTCCCAAAACGCAACCATGGCGAATGGAAAATACGGCAGCATAGTGGGATGGGGGAGAGGAGAGAAATTAGACGCACTATCAGTAATGCCAACTTATGATATTAACACCATAAATAAATGTACTGGTGTCGTTCACTTGCCAATACTAAACATAATAGCTATGACGTCGACAACAGTGACTGCCTTTTTTTAAAAGAGGAACAGAGGATCGGCGAGGAACTTGAAGATGAGCTCAATACAAAGGGTCCAGGGAAAGCCATATTCATTCCATGTGACGTCACTCAGGAGGAAGACATTAAGGTGCGTCCAAGTCTGTTGAAACCAGAAGCAGACAAAGCATTGTTGGTGTGGTCGAAACAATTGTAATATTAATTTATTCTGATCAGCAAATGCCTAACGCATACAACGTTGCTGCAAATGCCGAAGCACACTTACATGTATTGTAAATGATTTTACAACAATTGTCTTAGATGTAATGAGATGCCGTCATCTTCTAGACAGGCGCTCGCACATGAATTTTATATTAGGGGCTATTCATAAAGTGTGTCACGCTACTTTTGGGCATTTTTTTAGAGCTCGACCGCCTTTTCACGCTTAATAACGCTGGCCTGTACATCCCCCCTAAAACTACGTTCGTTTTGACAACGTCCCCCATATATGCATACCCCACCGCCTTGTTACGCTTCATAGCGCTGGTCTGTACACCCCCCCCTAAACTACGTTCGTTTTGACAACGACCCCCCATATATTCATACGCCACCGCCTTGTTACGCTTCATAGCGCTGGCCTGTACACCCCCCCTAAAACTACGTTCGTTTTGACAACGACCCCCCATATATTCATACCCCACCGCCTTGTTACGCTTCATAGCGCTGGCCTGTACACCCCCTAAAACTACGTTCGTTTTGACAACGACCCCCCATATATTCATACCCCACCGCCTTGTTAAGCATCATAACGCTGGTCTGTACACCCCCTAAAACTACGTTCGTTTCGAGAACTTACTTCACTGATGCATGGCAGAGTCCGTATTGCTTTTCGGTTCGAATTCAGTTGAAATACACCCCAAGCTGGCTTAGAAAGCAATGCTACCAGGCTGCTACCGACAGCTAAACGGGCAAAAAACACTTTTCATAATAACAAACGTAACGATCGCCCCCCCCCCCCACACACCCATGTAACGCTCCGTAACGCTTGTCAGGCCCACGAGCATAACTTACGTTATGGATGGTCCCATTGATTAAAGGCGATGTTTAAAATGCATTTAAAGGTGCTGCATCTTAGAACCAGGCACAGTACGTTTGGTGTAAACACCCGACTCTTCACATTTGGGACAATGTATCCTTCGTGGCTTGGAATGTCCACTTTAATGTATGTCCAGTCTCGTTAATTGGAGATGTAAGAGAAACACAGAGGACGACATGTACCCTGGCAGTGACCACCCTCAGTGACATGTACCCTGGCAGTGACCCCCCTCAGTGACATGTACCCTAGCAGTGACCACCCTCAGTGACATGTACCCTGGCAGTGACCCCCCTCAGTGACATGTACCCTGGCAGTGACCACCCTCAGTGACATGTACCCTGGCAGTGACCACCCTCAGTGACATGTACCCTGGCAGTGACCACTCTCAGTGACATGTACCCTGGCAGTGACCACCCTCAGTGACATGCACCCTGGCAGTGACCACCCTCAGTGACATTTATCCTGGCAGTGACCACCCTCAGTGACATGTACCCTGGCAGTGACCCCCCTCAGTGACATGTACCCTGGCAGTGACCACCCTCAGTGACATGTACCCTGGCAGTGACCACCCTCAGTGACATGTACCCTGGCAGTGACCACTCTCAGTGACATGTACCCTGGCAGTGACCACCCTCAGTGACATGCACCCTGGCAGTGACCACCCTCAGTGACATTTATCCTGGCAGTGACCACCCTCAGTGACATGTACCCTGGCAGTGACCCCCCTCAGTGACATGTACCCTGGCAGTGACCACCCTCAGTGACATGTACCCTGGCAGTGACCCCCCTCAGTGACATGTACCCTGGTAGTGACCACTCTCAGTGACATGTACCCTGGCAGTGACCACCCTCAGTGACATGTACCCTGGCAGTGACCCCCCTCAGTGACATGTACCCTGGTAGTGACCACCCTCAGTGACATGTACCCTGGCAGTGACCACCCTCCGTGACATGCACCCTGGCAGTGACCACCCACAGTGGCATGCACCCTGGCAGTGACCACCCTCAGTGACATGCACCCTGACAGTGACCACCCTCAGTGACATGTACCCTGGCAGTGACCACCCTCAATGACATGTACCCTGGTAGTGACCACCCTCAGTGACATGTACCCTAGCAGTGACCACCCTCAGTGACATGCATCCTGGCAGTGACCACCCTCAGTGACATGCACCCTGCCAGTGACCGCCCTCAGTGACATGTACCCTGGCAGTGACCACCCTCAGTGACATATGTACCCTGGCAGTGACCACCCTCAGTGACATGTACCCTGGCAGTGACCACCCTCAGTGACATATGTACCCTGGCAGTGACCACCCTCAGTGACATGTACCCTGGCAGTGACCACCCTCAGTGACATGTACCCTGCCAGTGACCGCCCTCAGTGACATGTACCCTGGCAGTGACCACCCTCAGTGACATGTACCCTGCCAGTGACCGCCCTCAGTGACATGTACGACAAATACGTCAATTAATAGAATGTGCCTAGTGTCACATGAAGTTCATCTAATGTTTGTTATCTTATACTGATATTTGCAGTAATATTGTGATTCCAACATTTTGTTTGATAGAAAATTTTAACTGGAAAACAGTCGTCTTACGTGTACACGGTTCTCTATTTCAGAACTTGATTAACAAAACTGTCGAAAAATACGGGACAATTGACTGCTTGATCAACAACGCGGGATGTCGTAAGTCTATTTTCTATTCATAATTGTTGTTTGTAAAACACCTTGTTCATGCGATACCACGCATATGTGTGCTAATGTTTCACGAATTCATGTTTTATTGGGCACACTATGTTCATGTACCGCTCTTGTCTTCCTGTTCATCGTATGATGCAACAGCCAATGCTATGTTAACTAATAAAATCGGATTTAAATGTGATTTCAGCAAAATAATATGTTTTAATTTATTACATGAAAAACACTTTACTGCTATTTTCAAAATAGTACCTTATGATTATTGCAAGAAGTCTGTACAATTCGTCAACATCCGTTTACTGTGTGACTTTTACACACTGTCGTGTATTCCTGTATTGGCCTTAGTTGTTCTTACGGCCTTACGGTCCGTGTACCCTCACGAGCCGGACTGAGCCTTACGGTCCGTGTACCCTCACGCGCTGGACTGAGCCTTACGATCCGTGTACCCTCATACGCCGGACTGAGCCTTACGGTCCGTGTACCCTCATGCGCCGGACTAAGCCTTACGGTCGGTGTACCCTCACGCGCCGGACTGAGCCTTACGGTCGTGTACCTTCACGCGCTGGACTGAGCCTTACGGTCCGTGTACCCTCACGCGCCGGACTGAGCCTTACGGTCCGTGTACCCTCACGCGCCGGACTGAGCCTTACGGTCCGTGTACCCTCACGCGCCGGACTAAGCCTTACGGTCCGTGTACCCTCACGCGCCGGACTGAGCCTTACGGTCCGTGTACCTTCACGCGCCGGACTGAGCCTTACGGTCCGTGTACCCTCACGCGCCGGACTGAGCCTTACGGTCCGTGTACCTTCACGCGCCGGATTGAGCCTTACGGTCCGTGTACCTTCACGCGGCGGACTGAGCCTTACGGTCCGTGTACCTTCACGCGCCGGACTGAGCCTTACGGTCCGTGTACCCTCACGCGCCGGACTGAGCCTTACGGTCCGTGTACCCTCACGCGCCGGACTGAGCCTTACGGTCCGTGTACCCTCACGCGCCGGACTGAGCCTTACGGTCCGTGTACCTTCACGCGCTGGACTGAGCCTTACGGTCCGTGTACCTTCACGCGCCGGACTGAGCCTTACGGTCCGTTTAACTTCTTTCAGATGTTCTGCACAACCGTGCTGCTTTTTGTTTCAGATCCGCCGCCCAGGACAATAGACGAATTCAGCGCGGGGGAGTTTCGAGAATTGTTCGAATTGCACGTGATTGGTCACTTCTTGACATCAAAGGTACTACATTTCATAAGTGCTAACTATGGTTTACCCCTAAGTCTTTTCTTAAATGTGTCGGCCTTACAGACGTTGCTTACGGTTTTGTTTGTCTTGAACAAGGCATTTTGTGTATTACGGGGAAAGGTTCGCCTTGCGAATAACATACACTCAGGTATCCATGTCTGAGGACCGACATTCGCGAATATTTTAGTTATGCGCAGTCATCTGCTCCTAACTATCACAAAATCCAGTTAATGTATCCCAGTTTGCATGGCGAGCACCATTTGCGCATGCGCGGCATTCCAGAGATAATCACACGGGTTCGTTTGCGATCTTACGAATGCCTGTTGCCAGTCTTACACGTGTGCACCACTGACGGCTGGCACATACGACGCATGGTTATGATAACTTACCGTAATAATATTTCAAACAACAGTTGCATATTGTGTGGTAAGAATATCGCTGGCAGTGTCTTCAGGTTGTGTATCTCCTGGAGCGAGTTCTTGGTGGAGCGCAGGTTGGGGGAGGGCTGAGAAAGGATCAGGGTTTTATGTTGCAGTGTCGCCACCTTCTCGTGGTTATCGCTACTCTAGGTCAATTGACTCAATACATATGAACATTGCAACTTGCAGGCGACTACACAGTCAGTGCAACCTGGTCGAATGCTTCCAAAATATATTGAGTGCACGTGTGAACAAATTGGTTTATTACACAATAACATGCTCAGGTCGCTCTGAAAGACTGGATTCTGAATTACGTAACATCAAATATATTCTTATAATGCCGGTTCTCGTAGGATAACGCCGATTGGTGTGTCTAGTTATTTGATACCGGAACATCATCTTGATTAGGTAGGCCTAGTCTAGTCGGCAAGGTTTAATGTCCAGCAACGCAGTGAAAGCGTCGGTTTGCTTTAAAGCCCTTCGCGTGAATTGTTTTGCGCAATGTTGCATAAGAAGGTTGTGTTTTCAGTACGCCCTGTTTTCAGTACGCCCTGTTTTCAGTACGCCCTGTTTTCAGTAGGCCCTGTTTTCAGTACGCCCTGCCGCACCTGAGGAAGTCTAAAGGAAACATCATCTTCAACGCGAGTCTTGTCGCTAGGATGGGTCAACGTCACGCCGTTACGTACGTTGCAACAAAGGTATGTGTCCACTTCTATCGTCACGCCGTTACGTACGTTGCAACAAAGGTATGTGTCCACTTCTATCGTCACGCCGTTACGTACGTTGCAACAAAGGTATGTGTCCACTTCTATCATCACGCCGTTACGTACGTTGCAACAAAGGTATGTGTCCACTTCTATCGTCACGCCGTTACGTACGTTGCAACAAAGGTATGTGTCCACTTCTATCGTCACGCCGTTACGTACGTTGCAACAAAGGTATGTGTCCACTTCTATCGTCACGCCGTTACGTACGTTGCAACAAAGGTATGTGTCCACTTCTATCGTCACGCCGTTACGTACGTTGCAACAAAGGTATGTGTCCACTTCTATCGTCACGCCGTTACGTACGTTGCAACAAAGGTATGTGTCCACTTCTATCATCACGCCGTTACGTACGTTGCAACAAAGGTATGTGTCCACTTCTATCGTCACGCCGTTACGTACGTTGCAACAAAGGTATGTGTCCACTTCTATCGTCACGCCGTTACGTACGTTGCAACAAAGGTATGTGTCCACTTCTATCGTCACGCCGTTACGTACGTTGCAACAAAGGTATGTGTCCACTTCTATCGTCACGCCGTTACGTACGTTGCAACAAATGTATGTGTCCACTTCTATCGTCACGCCGTTACGTACGTTGCAACAAAGGTATGTGTCCACTTCTATCGTCACGCCGTTACGTACGTTGCAACAAAGGTATGTGTCCACTTCTGCTGGTCTCGTTTCATTTTATGTCTTCCATAATCGACATTGCTGATAACAGAACACAGTAGTATGCGTAACGGCTGATGTGTAATACTGTATTACACTAGGATTATCTGCGGCTTACGTCGGTTACAAATGTCTGTGTATTTCAGGGAGCCTTAGTTGCGATGACCCGAGCGCTGGCCATAGACGAAGCCGTACACGGAGTTCGGGTGAACAGGTGCGTTTCACGACCATATTCTATTACCCCGGGATTCACCTTCTACATAGGTGTCAACATCTGGTCACGGAAAAGGGGGAAAGTGCTTACGAAAAGCGGGAAACTCCTTCCTCCAATCAACTTTCATCGTTTTTAGCGGTTTTCGTTGTTTTCGTTGTTTTCGTCTTCTTTTACGGGTGGCCATTTTGAGGTGACCAAAGAAATTCTATATGCCTACAATGGCCGCGAGTACAACAAATATATCTATTTAACCGAAAATTTTACTGTTTTTGAAAATAAAAAAGTTACATTTCGAGGTGAATCTAACCAGAGCTGCACGTCTATGTTCGAGATGTTTTGGCAAACAGTTTATTGACCCTGTCTGCTACCACACGATATCGAAAACAATGGTTGCTAGTCAGCAAACTGTCCCGGATGGGAGCCTTTTCTTTTAGCAGCTAGGTGATAATGACGTGCGTGTATTAGCTAGTGATGTGTAGCATTGACACACGTTCCGTCGAATGTTTTCAGTTTTTCTCCCGGTAACATCTGGACTCCGCTGTGGAACAAAGCTGCCAACGAGACAGGTGACCCGCAGGGTGCAATAGAGATGGGCAAGCAAGCACAGGTATTATTTTTTATAAATTTATTGACATACCTGTCAACTTTCATGCATACGCCGTGAGACTCACGGTTTTGCTTTAAATGTCACAGCGTCACGGCAAAGGGGATTACAAAGGGGGATTACAAAGGGGATTACGAAATTTAACGTCCCCTTTTTGCGAAAATTAAACAGAGTATCTATTTGTATGTTGTGCAAGCGAAGGTCTCAGTTACTGTTACCGGTAATGTCCGCCTTTTACCAAATATGGTACGAAACGCAGTCAGTGACTGGTCAATCGTTGAGAATTAACCGATGAGATTTCTTGCAGTGTAAGCAAGTATTGAGGAAAAAAAATGTCCTAACTTTTTTTAATAAAAAAAGTGTCTTCGCAGGCCCCCAAAATAATGCTCTTGGCATTGACTGTGTTCCATGAGCAGTGGGACTTCGCGGCATGCGGCCCCTGGGCCCTGACTGGGAAAATTTATCACGCTTAAGAAACCTCCATGGGTTGATAGCTATGTATTTATAATTGGCAAACCTCACCCCACCTGGCCGGATATTAATGGTAGTTCTTAAGCTTCAAATATGTTTTTAATATATCCGAGTCTAGTTGATACGAAATCGTTCAGTTTTACTGTACGATGTTGTTCAACGTAAGCCCAATGTCTGAACATGTATCAACTTTGCCAGTGGACCTGTGTCACAATCCAAAGAAATATTTTCGACAACCTTGCCAGATTCCGTATAGTCCTGGGTATATAGCTATAGTTTGATATGTATCTGTAGTCAAAAATGCATTTGAACTATCCAGTGATGCATGCGTCTTGTTTAAAGGTTTACGTAAGTTAGTAAGAATAGTCAGATTTTCAGATTGTTGATCCTTGTCAACGCTTGTAAAACCAAATGAAAGTTGTTCACGAGTTTGGCGGGCTCGTAGCATTTTGTTACAGTAAGCTTTTCCAAAAACCTCCAAAAGCAAATGTTGCAAAGCCGCTCGATTCGTGCAACTCGTTTAGGTGATATCTGCGCCATCTGGATGGTGCAGATATCACATAAACCAGCTCGTTTAGGTGATATCTGCACCATCTCAAACGTTATTATTTTGTATTTACATTTAAACAACCGTTAACATCACGGATCTGCGCCACCGATACTTTTGTGGTTTCCTAATGTTTAAGATTTCTCTAATTCATTAAATGTGGAGTTCGCACTAAACGATGCGTTTCTTGCTGGTCTGTCCCTAGCTGATGGGACGTATGGGGACGCCGACGGAGGCGGGACGGCTGTGTCTGTTCCTGGCGAGCGAGGCGTCCTTCCTTACGGGGGTTGATATTCCGCTGTCGGGCGGTGCCGAGCTGGACTACGGCTCCAAGGCCCGCACCAGTCCACACACAACACCGGAGATGTGACGGCGCGACGACCGCGACGACCGTGACGACCGCGACGACCGCGACGACCGCGACGACCGCGACGACCGCGACCCCCGCGACGACCGCGACGACCGCGACGACCGCGACGACGACACCGGTTCATTGACAGCAGACCCGCTTCCCGATAGACGACAGGGATGCTGCAGACCCGTCTCGTGACATACATCACCTGGATAGTGACGGTGGGCCCATTTCGTAACAGGCGATGAGGGCGAGCAGACCCACTACGTGACAGAGATCACCGGCAAATTGTCTGACATCTACGTGACCATCTCCTTAACTGCTACATTGGTGACATGAAACGCCGTTAACGCACAATGACTTGTTAAATATAACCAATCGACGAAAGGCAATGACCTGCACATGTGTACTTACGGAAAACATACATCGTTGACATTTTAAGACAAGTGGTCGCAAGTCCCCGCAGTTGAAATAGCCGTGAATTTTAGTTAAAACACCGATACATTTTTTCTAAATATTGTTCTGTGTTTCCTTAGGCAGTAGATATAAGTAGATATAAGTAGATATGTTCCGTTTTACAAGTAACATTTTGTATAAAATATTTTGCTACTGCTAGTTGCGGTGTTGGTTCCGTCATTTGTGCGCGTGGGTGTGCGTGTGCGTGTGCGTGTGCGTGTGCGTGTGCGTGTGCGTGTGCGTGTGCGTGTGCGTGTGCGTGTGCGTGTGCGTGTGCGTGTGCGTGTGCGTGTGGTGTGTGTGTGTGTGTGTGTGTGTGTGTGTGTGTGTGTGTGTGTGTGTGTGTGTGTGTGTGTGTGTGTGTGTGTGTGTGTGTGTGTGTGTGTGTGTGCGTGTGTGTGCGTGTTTGTATGCGCGCGTGCATGTATGCGTGCATGGCAGCGGCAGCAGCAGGTGTGTGCGTGCGTGCTTGCGAGCGTGCTTATGCGCGTGCGTGTTTGCGTGAGTGCGTGTTTGTGGGCGTGTGTGTTTGCGTGCATGCGTGATTGCTTACGTGCGTGCATGGCAGCAGGGGCAGCAGCAGCAGCAGCAGCAGCAGCAGCAGCAGCAGCAGCAGCAGCAGCAGCAGCAGCAGCAGCAGCAGCAGCAGCAGCAGCAGCATAAAGCCGTGAGCAACATCGCATTGGCGTACACATAGTCGGCGCGGTCAATCAGCGTTGTCACTGCCACCACGAGGCGAATTTCGTACCGGATATGACGAAAGTTATGGCGCTATGGAAACTAAATCGTAGGCCTAAACGTTTTATTACACGTCTCTACACAGGGGCGTACAGCACTTACTCTGATGTATAGGGTAGAAGTGTTGCAGCCCACTTCCACTGGTCAGGCAACGGAAGCTTTGTCGGCGCGCAGTATTTCGGGATTAGTCGGAACTCTGAACGGAGCCACTTTTAACCATATAGGTAAGACCACAGTTAGACTTCCGGAAATGTTTCTAATGTAGTGCTTAAAAATTCGCAACTTAGCCGATTTCAGAGATTATATTGGCCAAGAAGCAACTGTATTCAGCTAGCAAGGTTGGAAAGTTCGAAATGTCGCCCCTTTGGTAATGAGATGTTGCACTACGTGATATTCCCGAATTGTGATATTCCCAAATTGTGATATTCCCGAATTGTGATATTCCCGCAACACCGGTAAGTGTATTAATATTTGGCAAAAACTGCCAATTTTAAGATTATGCGTGTCAGGGATGGGTTTAAGTACTCGAGTACTTGAGTACTTGTGTACTTAAGTACAGCAAGTACTGTACTTGGTCTTGTATTTTTACTTGCCATTTTGTTGAGTGCAGTACTTGGACTTGTACTTGGCCGTCAAAGTACTTGGATTTGGCAAGTACTTTTCCAAGTACTTTTTTTATGTTTTTGTTAAATATTTGGCTCTGTTGTACTCATACACAATGTACTCAGATGTTACGAGTACATTGTGAGTACATCTGAGTACTTTCTCAATATATGCTGTGAAAATTAATTTATTTGTAGTTAACAAAATAAAAAATGAAAGTATTTGAATGTTCAACTATTTTTTTAAATACTTTGTTATTTCTGATTGATTACACCACCCCCCCCCACCACCACCACCATCCTTACACATAGTACACCCCTATTCTCCAATAACCATGACTATGATACCAAAAAAGGCAACAGGCAGCATATTTTCCCAGTCAGAAACACCCTGTTAAGCAACGGCCATAATCCGTTTGTTTAATTAAGCCACCAGGATGTCCACAAAGGGCCATTCATCAGTTAACCCACCAGTTAGCCATGACATGCCTTTGATGCAGTCTGGAGACCATGCCACTTGACATTGGTTGACAGTGCTTAATGGTAATGGTCCAGAGTCGTGAGACTATGTAGGTAACATCTGAGGACTCCAGATCTGGAGGACTCCTAACTGACCCTTGACTGCATTGCTAACAACGACTCAAGTGCTTCATAACAATGAATTCAGTGTGGGATCAGTGAAGCCATGAGACATGCAGCATGTTTCATTAAGCCATGAGACCTGCTAGTCTGGGTCTGAGAGAGCAGGGACTGAGGGAGCAGAGATAAGAGAAATGCTAAACAAAGAAATGTAGCCAGTGTGTTGTCAGGTAACAAATCCTCCTGTTGGTTGCTTGTTTTACTTGAAGTGAAACTTTTATTGTTCATGAAATAGAGAGGTTTTTTTACAGTTTTCCTCATAAATACCCGGCACCGCAGACATGTAAGCATATGCATAATACTGCTGCTTTTGTGGTTTTATCGCTTTGACCTTCACCATTATGAAACATAAATGTTCGATGTTGTTGACTGTACTTGACTAAATTTTACAAAGTACTTTGTACTTGTACTTGCCTATATTTTTAGACGAGTACTTTGACTTGTACTTGGACTTGATAAAATTAAAAGTACTTGTACTTAAGTACATTGTCCATGTACTTGACCCATTGCGCGTTACCGACATGATTAAAAGAGCTGGAAATATGTGATTTTGACGACAGTTGTCAAGAATGTCAATGACATGGCTGTAATCTTTTTCACAATTTTGTATCGTTCTCTTTTCTTATAATCAGACATAACGTTAGCATGGCCACCAGTGCAATAATGCAATGTGGTTTACCTCCACAGCGACGTCGCCTGGTTTACTGTAGCCACCTTCAAAACTGTAGCTAGCGTCGTTCGTTTGTATTACCTATGCCTCATTTCATCGTGAAATGGGAGATGGTGATGATTTGCTTAACCGCGAAAGGAGTTTACTCACCTCCCGACCATGGTTACCTAGAATAAATTACAGCGATCCAAACCTTTCAGCACCTACTAACCACATGATTTTACCTTTATTCATCCTACCGTCCTAATAAGTGGCCCTACTGACCAAATATGTTACAATTTTACCAATATTCACATAAGAAGCATCCCTACTGCGTGTCTTATGTAGATTTTGAGAAATTTCTCCGAACCTGCACAGCTCTGTATCATTTTTATTTGTTTAAAAACAGCCAATATATATCCATGCCTATCTTTGAAAGTGAGCTTTATACAATGTTTATATATATATATATATATATATATATATATATATATATATATATATATATATATATATATATATATATATATATATATATATATATATATATATATATATATATATATATATATATATAATATTTATATATATATATAAATTATATATTATATATATATATATATATATATATATATATATATATATATATATATATATATATATATATATATACAATTCATAAAATGTTTAATAACACTGTTTTTAGTAGTCTTATCGTTTAAAGATATACACAAAACATGTATACTGAGCAAAAAACTTCACAGGTAGATAAAGAGTCTAGTTGTGTCCTCGTCGCATAAGATGAAGGTTAGAGGAGATTATTATATTATTATATCATATCTTTATATCCTGGGTATAAAGAACACAAGAACAACAATATGTGAGTGTGAGGTGATTTTATTCCAAAATCTCTAGCAAATTGACTATGGGCTATAATGAATTGACGATGGACTATAATGAACTGACGATGGGCTATAATGAACTGACGATGGACTGTAATTAATTGACGATGGACTGTAGTGACTTGACGATGGACTGTAGTGACTTGACGATGGACTGTAGTGTCAACGTGGGAAGCGATTCACCAAAGAATCTTCCTCTTCCGGTTCAGACCAGCAGTCTTTCAGCCCACTAATGAAGCCTGCCCCCATGTTGTAAATCTTCCCATTGCAGCAGACAAATATGGTCCATTCTGGTTTGATTGTGATCAATTGGTCACCGCAACAGACGTGGGTTTCTTTGTTAAAATCTTCGCCAAGGCATTCTGAAACAGGAAAAAAAGGTGTGTGTGTGTGTGTGTGTGTGTGTGTGTGTGTGTGTGTGTGTGTGTGTGTGTGTGTGTGTGCGTGCATGCGTGCATGCGTGCGTGTGTGCGTGCGTGCGTGTTAAGCCCGACATACATGTCACGACGCGTTTTAGCGTCTTCGACGCGTCTGCGATAATATGTCGTGACGTATATGCACCCCTTGCAACGCGACGGTTCTCTTGAGGGCAGTCTTTATCCAGTCTTTATGGCGTCGTAGAATATCAAACATGTTTGATATTAAAGACAAATAATCGGTGACAGAGTTTTTGCATTCCGAAATGTGTTGAGGCACTTAGCCAATCAGGAGCTTCCTACAAGTCACGGGACGGAGAAAATGGCGCTGGTTACAAGCACCGCTTGTGTGTGCGTGTGCGTGTGCGTGTGCGTGTGCGTGTGCGTGTGCGTGTGCGTGTGCGTGTGCGTGTGCGTGTGCGTGTGCGTGTGCGTGTGCGTGTGCGTGTGCGTGTGCGTGTGCGTGTGCGTGTGCGTGTGCGTGTGCGTGTGCGTGTGCGTGTGCGTGTGCGTGTGCGTGTGCGTGTGCGTGTGCGTGTGCGTGTGCGTGTGCGTGTGCGTGTGCGTGTGCGTGTGCGTGTGCGTGTGCGTGTGCGTGTGCGTGTGCGTGTGCGTGTGCGTGTGCGTGTGCGTGTGCGTGTGCGTGCGCGTGCGCGTGCGCGTGCGCGTGCGCGTGCGCGTGCGCGTGTGCGTGTGTGTGATGACATGCGCGCAGCTCAAAGCTAGAGCTCTCCAATGATGAACAGGCAAACCCGCCATTTTCAAATAGTTCCACATGATTCCGCTGGGCAGTGGCGGTAGTTCCAGCCGCTACCAGCAGGTGTACATGCATCAATCTGTCGCAGTCGCCAGTTGTGGTCGCGTCGTGACGTGTACGACCCCCCCCCCATCCGCGACAAATCGCGATACCGTCGCTAACATATCATCGGCGACAAATTGTTGCATCGTGACGTGTGTGTCGGGCTTATGTGAGGCAATGCGTTTCCTTTAGTTCGTGTCAGTATCTAAGCGACGCATGGTAAGGTTGGTTTCTTTTAAGACTGTTAATTTTAATATGCTTTCCATAATTATCTCTTATAATAGTTTTAATGCTATGTGTCCAACTAGCAAGAGTGCTTTCTTAGTCTTGTTGGCAATTAGTCTATGCGGGTCGATACTTCAAGCAATATCGGAGACAGCCACCCGGTTTGCTTTTGCACCATTGAACGTTGTGGAGCAACTGGGCATAATAATAATAATAATAATAAAGTTCTATGGCGCCTAATCGCCGCCTATATAGGTAGGAAGCTGAACTTAGAGGCGCAACAAAACAGATTAAATAAGCATAATCATGAACAGAAACACGCAAAAGTCATTATCAGAACGAGGGATCACCGAAGATTTATGGTGGAAATGCAATTTGGAATAAATATGTCTTGACTTGTTTTTTCCGGAAGGTAGCTATAGTTTCAGATGTTTACAAAGTAATGGGGAATTAATTCCAAATCCTACGCGTAGCGACAAAGAAATTACGGTTGCCCAGTTATATGTAGTTTTAGGAACAATAAGTTGTTAAATGGATTATCTACGCTGCCTAGGGTTATTTGAAAGACGCAGGAGACTAGGCAAGTAAGACGGTTGTTGTGTAGATAAAGCACGATATGTAACTGTCGCTGTTGTAGTTTCCTGGGAAATATGGGTGGCTCAACTAACCCAGTGGCTCAACTAACACTGCCTGCCCCTACATCATACGGGGCACGTTGTTACAGCAAAGAACGTGTGGATCGCAAAGTGTCACTCGTACATGTTACCGTTATTATATTAATTGGATAATACACACTTCTACATCTTATACACAGTGTGCATAACAATGTAGGTATTCACAGCTTCATGTATTAAGTTTTTAATTTTTAGTTACCAAAAGGGGCTCATTTCCCGGATTCTTACGTAACATACAACTGTGAATGGAATATAAATTATTGAGTGGAAAATGAATAGTGAATGACAATGTATATAATGCGACTCCTACTTGATCGAATGATACAAATACGTACGCACTCACGCACGCGGGAACGAATATCCACATTTCAACTAATCGTGCAATATTTATTAATTGGTCATATAGGGCTGTGCCATAAACATTTATAAGATTGAACTAGATTGCTATCCAAGGCAAAACGCCTAGATGGCAAGTGGACAAGGAAGCCATTGGCTTATCGAGAGTCCAGCTATTTTAATTTATGTGTAAGCCGCCCTTCTGTGATAGTTGTTAATTTTGTTTGACGCTGATAGCATTTACAGTCCTGGTTATAAAACAGTACGCTAGGCTTCAAAAGTGAAATAAAACGTTCACATGTCGTGGTTAAATAAGTGTTGTTCTTTCAGTCATTGTCAGTATACAATTCGCTGGCTGAGCCATCGGCACGAGCCACCCGTGCGTTGTCGCAGTCGTAACAACTTGCCCCAATACAATTGTAACAACTTGCCCCAAACACAAGTTTTGCAGTTGAACGCACGTGGACGATAACAGGTCATGTTTTCAGTTTAACTTCTACTTAGCATAACCCTTTATACTATAGAGTAGATATGTCTGAAGTTTCATTCACGAAACGTAAAAAGTTGCTACCTGAGATGATATTATGTGGGTATACATACCAAAAACAGTTTTAGGTGGTTAAAAAGTAATTTTTGTCCACACCTCGTTAATTTCGATTTCTTGACTCCCGATTTTTTGGGATAGTGTGTCTGCTGGTGGAATTCCAACCAACTACTGTCGATGATATCCCCATATGTGTGCTATGTTTTCGTAAAACGATTCTGTAACAAATTACCCCTGTATACAACTTGCCCCGATCTCCCCTACGTTTAACGTGTTATGGTGTGCGCAACTTGGCGACAGGAACTGCCTTGAATCAAGAATCACTTGTGTCTCCTATAGTCTAAAAGTTGCACTTCAGCGAAACGTGTTTACATAGCCTTAGTCTTTGCGGCGTTCTATGTGAAATCAAGTAACCTAGACTACCTGTGACGTATTAAGCTCTGCTGGTATAGACAGAACCAATGCAAAGTATAAAACAAACGTGATATTTTGTTTCAGAAAGAGGACTAGTTTAGCAAACAGAGGCCAACTATGTTATATAAGTTGACTTTGGACGCAAAGAGCGTAGCCATATAAGTATAGGAATACGTTTATACACATATATTTTCACATGGCGAGCGAATATAGCCAAACCACGACACACGTGACGTAGAGTTATCTGACAGTATGGCGCATCCCATGAAATTAAAATGATGTGTGTTCAACAAGGCTTACCTAGTTAACCACTGTAAATGTAGTTACAAATTGTTATGTTTTAGCTATCAGTGCACAGGCCCAACCATGAGTTTTGTTTCCCGTAAAGTGAGCTTACTGTCAGGTTTAAGCGTCCAGGCGTCGTTGCCCGTCGTTAGCACCAGCAGCAGGAAACATATCGTAGACTTACTGACGGAGACCATCCTGGACAAGAAACAATGACGCTAGATTGGTATCACACGGCAGTTGTAACAGACGTGAGTGTCACGTTACAATTATTCGAATATACGCGTATTTCAGAATAACATACTTGTCTACCACCGGCAAACAGACTACGCAGCTAGTCTCAATGCTAATTACAAAACCGTAGTGTTTACGGCTGAACCATATGGGTTGACAGGTATAATATCGTTTCCAGAGTGTTCGTATTTGGCTATTGTAAATATTGCATCCATCTCGTAGAACGTCAACAGAAGTGAAACGTGAAGTAAATTCCGCTGAAATTAATTAGCCATGCTTGTGGCAATGGGAACGTCCATTGTTTTGATGTTGCCTCAACACATCAAACCAAGCTTACCTACATGAAGGTTTCTTGAGTCGGGTGTTGTACAGCGGCGGAAAACCAGGTGTGATTAGGGGTTTCTCATCCGAACCTTAAATAACATCATCTCAATTGTTTCGTTGCGGCTGCTAGTGTTGTTTCGCACGTAGCGTATTAACGGAGAAGCCGCTGAAGAGCAATGCATGACGGGATGTACTTTACGCTAAGTTGTTGGCCTACTGCTGAAGATAACTTGGAGTGCGTTGAAACAAGAGTGGCATCCGATTTCGAGTACAATTACTGGGAATGTGAGGTCCTTGACATCCCACATACAAGCTGGGCAAAGTATTTCGCAAATAAATGAAGATAATATTAGTGGGGTTACATAAAGTACCCCCTCTCAGGGGTATGGGTGTCTGTGTAAGCGCAACGGAGCGTTACAACGGGTGTTTTGGTGATCGTTGCGGAACAATTCTAAAACATTTTGGCACGGTTTGCTCTCAGTTTTTTGTTTGTTATCATTATTATTATTAATGTTACTGTTGCTGTCATTGTCGTTATCATTGTTATTATTGTCATCATTTCATCATTGCCACCCCATCATTATTATTAACTAGCATATATACCTATATTTTAAATTATAGCTACGATTCAAAATATACATACAACAAATGCAAAAATAGATCAATGCATTTTTATGTGGGTGGGTGTTTACTCTTCAAAACAAACGCATTTTGTAGGGCCGTATATAGGCCAACGTAACGAAGCGTTACAGATGAGGCTGGGTGTCTGATAAACGCCAAATCGTAGCGTGTCGTACTTTGTAGATGTCCCATTATAGCAACGAGGCAGTGTACTCATGTCAGAACAATTCGTAACTACTTACGTAAAGGATACACACTGCCTCGTAAAACTGGACGTGCATTTGCAAAACTATTTAAGAATATGTGTTTTACACACACCAGTGTACAATCAAACTGGCCAAATTGTGTCAACATTAAAATAACTAATTACTGATATGCAATTGATGTATTAAGGTGTACTGTGTACATGTACATATGCACTATAATGTACATATGCACTATAATGTACATACGCACTATAATGTACATATGCACTATAATGTACATATGCACTATAATGCAGTGCCAATCAACTGGTTGGTACATGCACTGCGTGAATTTTTTTATTACAACATTAAACATACAATGAGAAAAATGGTAATAATGTACTTGGACCGTGTTGACTACCTTCTTCAGACTAAAATATACTACCATGTTTTGAAACCATTTGCAATAGTTGCTTGTTTGTACCATCTGATATGCTGTTTCAATGCTTTGGTTTAAACACGTAGGGCTATAGACGATTCATAACTAACAATACCTCAAAACGGAGTAGATACTTCTGAGATTTCTTTGCATTCTGATTTACAATGATACGATTAAAATATGATGAGGATAGTTCATTGAACTTAAGGGCCGTGAACGGCGTGAGTTGCATCGATGTTATTTCCGCGGTGTGGCAAACAAGTGTTCCTTCTTTAAGCGATGAGCTGTTTGATCCTCTGGAATAACAGACGTGAGATCTCAATAGGTCACTTGAGGCGCTGACTGTTTCGAGTGTTGTCCTTGTCAACGCTGTCCTTCGAGCATCCCGACATAAAAAGTCCAGCTTGTTGAAGTCTGGAGAATAATTAGAGCAGATGTGGTCTGCCTTGAAGGAGATCGCACTTCCACCGAACTTCTCTACAAGTGGATTGGTCGTCTCCTCGGCTGTATGATGAGTGGCATCACCCCGTTGAAACCATTGAGTGTTGAACCCTGCGACTGAGGACGGCAGTGTCAAACTTGCAGATTACATCGCGATAATCCACCCTGTTTAAAATCATTGCATTCTCAAAGCTAGTCTGCCGAACCGATTTTGGCGTCCAAAACTGTATCCACCCGAACCGACTTCAGCAACCAAAACTGGTCCCTCGTGAATAAAACTAATCCCCCTAAATTAGTTTTGGCTGCCAAAGTCGGTCTGGGCGGATACATTTGGGCCAATAAAATCGGTCCACCCGGATCGACTTTGGCTGCCACAACTGGCTGCCACAATTTAATAAAACTAATCAATATATTATACATGAGAACGGAAGCTGTTGTTACGGTTCTGGTTGGGTGACGTCGCAGTAACGTTCTAGTTTGGTGTGGTCAAGACCGCACCTAACTGCGACATCGCAATCACGTTCTGGTTTGGTTTGGTCGAGATCAAGAGAGGTTTGGTCGTCGCCTAAATGCGACGTTGCACTAACGTTCTGGTTTAGTGTGGTCGAGATCAAGAGAGGTCTGGTCGTCACCTAAATGCGACTTCGCAATAACGTTCTGGTTTAGTATGGTCGAGACCAAGAGAGGTCTGGTCGTCACCTAAATGCGACGTTGCAATAACGTTCTGGTTTAGTATGGTCGAGACCAAGAGAGGTCTGGTCGTCACCTAAATGCGACGTTGCACTAACGTTCTGGTTTAGTGTGGTCGAGATCAAGAGAGGTCTGGTCGTCACCTAAATGCGACGTTGCAATAACGTTCTGGCTTGGTGTAAGGGAGACCGCATCAGATAGCGAAATCGCATTCGCTTTCTGATTTGGTGAGGTATGTAATATGTCACCTTAAAATGGTGTGAATATCACGTCGCATTATGGGAAGCCCGTGAATGACTAAAAAGTGACGGAGTAGTTAGGGGCCTGCGTCACAGATACGTCACGTCTTTATTGGGCAGACCATTTCTAAGTTTTCTCTTTTATGCGGGCGCATGTGTGTGTGTGTGTGTGTGTGTGTGTGTGTGTGTGTGTGTGTGTGTGTGTGTGTTTGTGCGTGCGTGCGTGCGTGCGTGCGTGCGTGCGTGCGTGCGTGCGTGCGTGCGTGCGTGCATATATGTATGTATGTATGAATGTATGTATACTGGCCCTAAGCATGGCGACGACGGGAAGGCCCAGGCTACGGTGGATCAACAGCAGACACCTGGGGGTAAAGAACATCAGCATCAAATATGTAATAAGAACGATGCGGTACAAGAAATGTACAGAACGGAGGACCGTGATTTCTATTCACACCGACATGAGTTCTAGTGTCACTTGATTTCCTAACTAGAGTATGGTAAGCAATGAGCATCATAATTATAGCTAAACCCCATTGAAATCGTTTGTTTTAGAGATAGTTGCGCCCCTCAATGTTTCCGCAGGCAGCCGCTGTAGACGAAGAATGTGAAAGGTTCGTGGCCATTCACTGATCTGGTTATTGCAACATCCGACGACCTCCACTCCATTTACTGCGCACTCATTCAACGCACGTCGAATAGTCATTTCCTCGTGATTACATTAAAGTGGCACTAACCCATGAAGCCATATCGGCCTTACGTACCACGTACCTTATTATTTAAATAAGGACGGTGTGTGGTTATCTCAGAGTTGCAGTGTGCACTTGATGTTTACGGTGGTACATTCCGCCCTCTCGGTAGGTTTTACATGCACTAGTTTAATTGCTGCATAATAACAATTTGCAGAATTTCTAATCTGTGTGCAGCGATGTAATGATTAATTGATCATACAAGAATCAAACTCTTGTAATCGCTATGATTTTCTGGATATGTATCATTAGTTTTCGTAAGTTGAACTTGTAAAAAACAACTCGTTCCAATTACATACAAATTATGAGATATCTAACCACCATTCAAGTACCAATATCTTCTTTATGATCTGTAAAGAACTCCAAATTACTCCACCATGTACTTCAATTTATAGCAATTTCGTAATTGTTCCTAAATAATAGGCCTAATATCGCCCGGAACACTTCGCTTCGGTAGCTGTCAGAGCTAAATAATTTCGAAGTTTTTAATGTGGCAGGTGTATAATGTGGCAGGTGTATAATGTGGCAGGTGTATAATGTGGTCGTGGTGACACTTCCAATTTTGAGTAATATTATTGCAGTGTTCCTGATCAGATTTTCTTAAGCATCTAACAATAATTCAAGAGTTCCGGTTCCATGGTGCTTCAAATTTATATAAAATTGCCTGGTTGGACCAGAATTTGTCCAGGCGGTGTTTAAATGAATTTATGGATTTTGCATGTACGACTGTTTCAGGCAGGGAATTTCAAGGTTCAGTCACTCTGAGAGGGAAAGCATTGTTTTCTTATATTTATATCTGATCTTTGGGTAAACAAAATTAGCGTCTGAATTTTCCAAATCCTGGCTTGATTGTAGTTTTGGATATTTAATATTGCCAGAAGGCTTCTGGGTTCGTTTTTATTTCATTTGCTACGTCTCTTTCAAACTCCTTTTGAAGGTTTTATGTTTAGGCGCTAACTTTATTTCACATTTTGCAATACTCTAGATATTTATTCCCATCTCTTGTTTCAATATATCTTGTCCATAATCCACTTTTACATCTAATCAGTTTTCTTGTGTTTGCATTCTGGGGGAATTACCCTTCCTGAGGTTAGAAATTTATTTTTGTGGCATGTATGTTCTTCTAATAAATTTAATTCTGTTTTAGGAATTTCCCACTGTCTGTTTACGTTATTATCAGAATCCTTAAACTTGGTTTTCCAAAATTAAGGATTTTGACAAAGTTTAATTTACTTTAGGATTATAATTATACGCGCAAGTAATGTTCATGTTTTTAAAGTGGCTGGCACTAAAACGTATAAATAACTATTATATCTTACACAGTGTAATTACATTATTAAACGAACCCATTAATTCATTAATACTTGTCATGCAGTTACTTGTGGTTGTGTTGAATTATCATTATATTCACCATATCCAGTCTCCAAAGTGTAAACTACATAACGTGCAAGCAGTGTTGTTGCTAAAACTTTGGCCAACTGAGTTTTACTGTTTTGATTCCATCGGGCAAGTGCATGGACAAAACAAATATTATGGAAAGGATGTCCCATAACTGTGCATTATTTATGATTACGAAAACAGGTCATCATGTCATCATAAAGGTGGTTTGATTTAACCAATCATCAGTTCAACATAGATATTAATAAAAATGCATTTATTGATAACAAAATTCCTTATGCTACAGTGCATAAGAGGATAGTTAATTTGCTTTGCTTATTACTATATTTATAAATTATGAAGTACTTTTCACAATGCTAGAGTTTTGGTAGACAAAGCATAACCACATAAGTGGGCCTATTATTTTCCCGATATAATTATGTGAATGATACATATAAACGTACATAAAATTAAATATCTAAAATCATTTTACTAAGGTTGGGACTTAAGGTTACTGGGACTTGATTAAAATGGTTGAGAAAATGGTAGATATTATTCAATTGAATAAAAAATATGTGTTAGACTCCACTTTGAATATTGCATTCAGTCATGGAGATCATATCAGAATAATAATAGGCAAACTGAAAAGCATAGACACATGAGCAACTAAGCTGATCTACTAGGAGAGCTTAGCTACGATAAATGCCTTAAAAATGCTGATTGACAATACGTGGTGTAGGATTTTTGGAGACTGGCTTGAGGCAATTTATTTACGTTTTGTATATTGTGTTGTAGAGCCATCAACTTTAAATAGTGTTCAAAGTTTTATCATATCAAACATATAATGTTAATCTAGTTGAGTCATCATTGCTTATGATAGCTTGCTTCAATTCATGTCATTTTGAAAATAGTCAGAAGCCATTTGTAACTTAGCTTCTAAATTTTGGCAGAATGGCAGGTAGTAGAAATCAAATCTTACAGTTAGAGTAGAGTTGACAGAGTCAGGCCATTCGAGCTGTAGATCCGGGTCAACTTTTAAAGGTTGAAAATTTAGTAAAAAATTATAGTCTTTTATCAAAAGTCCTTTGGAGATGGATACAATTTGAGACACCATAAGAAAATAAGTTGAGTTAAGTTATTGGCTCAAATCATCCACTACTTGCTAAAAGTGATGTTCTGGCCCATAGAATAATTAATTTACACTTCAATTGTTACATTACAAAACTGAACTTACAAGCTTTAATATTAGTAACAACATTAAAGTGTAAATATTGATATTTCAGGTTCTTCTTTTGTTTTCAACCATATATCTAAAATCCAGCCACGTGGTAATAACATTGTTTCAACTATATACTAAATTAGAATAAATACAATTATTCTTATTATCCACTTGAACACTGGTAAGGTGTGGATAGAACACTAGTGGGGCGTGGTGTTGTTGTGGATAGAACACTAGTGGGGCGTGGTGGTGTTGTGGATAGAACACTAGTGGGGCGTGGTGGTGTTGTGGATAGAACACTAGTGGGGCGTGGTGGTGTTGTGGATAGAACACTAGTGGGGCGTGGTGGTGTTATGGTTAGAACACTAGTGGGGCGTGGTGGTGTTGTAGTTAGAACACTAGTAGGTTGTGGTTGTGTTGTGGATAGAACACTAGTGGGGCGTGGTGGTGTTGTAGTTAGAACACTAGTAGGGTGTGGTTGTGTTGTGGATAGAACACTAGTGGGGCGTGGTGGTGTTGTAGATAGAACAATAGTGGGGCGTGGTGGTGTTGTGGATAGAACACTAGTGGGGCGTGGTGGTGTTGTGGATAGAACACTAGTAGGGTGTGGTTGTGTTATGGTTAGAACACTAGTGGGGCGTGGTGGTGTTGTAGTTAGAACACTAGTAGGGCGTGGTGGTGTTATGGTTAGAACACTAGTGGGACGTGGTGGTGTTGTAGTTAGAACACTAGTAGGGTGTGGTTGTGTTGTGGATAGAACACTAGTGGGGCGTGGTGGTGTTGTAGATAGAACACTAGAGGGTGTGGTGGTGTTGTGGGTAGAACACTAGAGGGGTGTGGTGGTGTTGTGAATAGAACACTAGAGGGGTGTGGTGGTGTTGTGGATAGAACACTAGAGGGGCGTGGTGGTGTTGTGGATAGAACACTAGAGGGGGTGGTGGTGTTGTGGATAGAACACTAGAGGGGTGTCTGGTCTGCGAGGGGTGTAGTGCAACGTGCTTTGAGCGGTCCTACAGACTGGACACCGCTTTATATAAGAACATAGTTTTTATTATTCCTCTAATTAACATATGTATCTTTTCATGTTGTCTGAAGGATATGGCGGAATCACTCACGAACCTCAATAACAGAAAGTGTGCTACATGGATTTATGGAACCACAACTCATTGAAAGCAGCTTTGAATTAATAAATCTCAGCTAATTATTGCATCAAGTTATTAATCAATTATGGACCAAACGTAAAGGTAATACCGAAGCTGAGTGTTGGACATGGCACAGTTGATGCAGCACACAAATGGATATACTAGACTGCACTAGTGACTAGAATACAGCATATGTAAACGAAGAACATATTATTGATTTGTTCATGGACCTGTACTAGATTTGTTTACCTATGATAAAGACCCCCATGATGAGTTTGTTTGCAATTACTTTCTCTGCAATTTAGTTATTCTGTGATTGATGCAAATCATTATCTAACGTGATTGTATTGAATAGGAGAAATGTAATCAATTGCGATTACTGCTAAAAATGTGTACGGAGACCAAGACTGTCATCCTGTATGACACCTGGTTCACCAGGGACATCAAACAGAAACTAGCGGAGAAGAACGCCGCATTCATCAGCGGCAGCACGGAGGGATTCAGGAGAGTTAAGTGCGAGGTGCAGAAGGCATCAAGAAGGCCACGTTTGAGCACAAGCGTAAACTTGAGGACCAGTTCGCTTCCAGCAACATTAGAACTGTCTGGCAAGGCCTGCAGCAGATCACACAGTACAGGCAAAGCACTGCGGCTATCGACAACAGTGATCCCTCCTTTCCCGACCAGCTGAACGACTTGTACAGCATATTTGATAAGTTGAACACTTCGTCAGAGCAGCGCCCACTTCCAGCAGGCACCCCACTGTCTCCGCCCTTTACAGTCCAGGAAGCTGAGGTGAGGAAACTGTTCGGGAGACAGAGCACGCGGAAGGCCTCGGGTCCAGACAACGTCTCCATATCCACCCTGAGGAACTGCGCCGGCCAACTTTCTACGTTCGTCACAGACATCTACAACTCCTCTCTCCATCAGTGCAGAGTTCCAGTCTACTTCAAAACTTTCACCATCATGCCCATTCCCAAGAACTCCAATATCTCCCGGATGAACGACTACCGTTCAGTGGCACTGACCCCAGTCGCCATGAAAGTGTTTGAGCGCACATTCCTCAAGTACCCGAAGCCTGCCACCGACGGCCTCCTCGACCCGCACCAGTTTGCACATCAAGCAAACAGATGAGCAGACGATGCAGTCTCTTTAAATCTGCGCCACATCCTGAAGCAGCTGGAGCGGCCAGGAACCTATGCCAGGATCCTGTTCATTGACTTTAGCTCAGCATTCAACACCATCATCCCCTACAAGCTGTTCGATAAACTTTCCTTGTTGAATGTACATCCTGCCGTCTGTCACTGGATTCTCAACTGTCTTCTTCATAGGCCTCAATCTGCCAAAATCAACAACTGTCTCTCCAAACCTCTCGTCCTGAATACTTGTGTCACACAGGGTTGTGTGCTATCCCCCTTTCTGTTCACTCTCTTCACAAATGACTGTGTCTCCGTGGACCAATCTTTCCTTGTGACTAAGTTTTTTGATGACGCCACGGTGGAGGGCTGCATTGTGAATGCGGACGAGACGGAATACAGGGATGATATTCAGAGAATGGTTGGCTGGTGTGCAGATAACAACCGCCAATTGAACGTGTCAAAGACAAAAGAAATGATTGTTGACTTTCGCAGGAAGAAGACTTCCGTTCGCTCTCTTTCGCTAAATGGCGTGGCAGTCGAACAAGTTTAATCTTTTAGATTCCTTGGGACAACAATCTCAAGCGATCTCAGTTGGGGCAAGAACACACTGTGCATCACAAAAAGGCACAACAACGCCTGTACTTCCTGAGGCAGCTGAGGAGATTCGGCATTGCACAGGAGATCATGATACGTTTCTATCATGCAGTCATTAAAAGCATCCTCACTTTTTCGATCGTAGTGTGGTTTGGCCGGTCAGGAGGAGAAACAGCAGCTATAAGCCATTGTGAAGGGCGCATCCAGAATGATTGGGAGCGAGTTGCCATCCATAGAGTCTATTTACCATGCTCGCTGCATGCGTACATCCAGGAGCATTGCACGGGATACAACCCACCCAGCCAACCATCTCTTTGAGCCTCTTCCTTCTGGTAAACGCTACAGAAGCATCGAGACTAGAACCACAAGGCTTAAGAACTGCTTTTACCCGCAGGCTGTGAGACACTTGAACGGAGAGGTCTTCCTCGTGCCATAACTCTGTCTTGTGCCAGTCCCGTTCTTATTTCGCTATGCCCATTTTATTCATCTAACTACATGTATGCATTTTTACTGTTTTACTGTTTCCAATGTAATGTTCAGACGGTTGCAATGGTGCATTCGTGAAAATTAATATTATTATATTATCCTACCAAGTTAGTACTTTTATGCCTGGAGACAGGTGAATTTCATTTAAATGTGTTGGCGATTGGCTTTGTTATTAACTTATACACGTTTAGCTTAGTTGTGTCTCTTTTGTAATGTTT
>OY759271.1:5239565-5247065 GCA_963662155.1 Lamellibrachia columna | reverse complement strand
CCAAGGCTGAAAATCGTGATTTTTCAGCATTTACATTTTTACTTCACTTAATGCTTGAACAAGCATTGAGTAATTTAATTTAATGTCTGATGATTTCACAAAAACACTACATACGAAAGTTGCTACATACAAAAGCTCGCATGTTGACCGTTTTGGAGGGTTTGATTAAGCCACATGACTGATGTTTCGCAAGGTGATTGCATTACGGAAGGATCCCTGATAACCGTAATCGCCTTATTAAGTACGGCTTCATAATAATTCCTTAATGTGTATTAATTTATATGGCACACCATTTATACAGTGACATGCTATGGCGTTATGCAAAGGTAACAACAAGTGACACGACAAAATTATTATTAATTAAAGCGATTGGAATTAACAAACAGGATAAAACAGTCAATTAAAATGACTGACTTATTTGGAAGCTACGTTGAAACAATGAGACTTCAATTTGCTCTTAAACATTGACATCTCCAATAATTCGTGTGTGACATCTCCAATAATTCGTGTTTTAACCAAGTTTAAGTATTGCCACAGTGAATGGCTTTTTGTCTTTGGCACGTTAGGAAAACATCGCGGAAACACAGTCCATACTGGATATATTGTATGGCGAATATTTCCGTGAAATACTCATGATCACGACTATGCAGTGAGTTAAATATTAAAAAGCACGCCTTGTACTTGGTGCAGAACTCGCCAAGCAGTCAATGGAGTCGTCTGAGTATGTGCATGTTACATAATCATATTTGCCAACACTACACACCACACTTGCCGCGGTGTTTTGCACCATCTGTGGCTTCTTGCTAATGTATTCAGGTAATCCAGGCAGCAGAACAACACATAGACAATCTAACCGTGCATCTGAATGAATCATTTGCTTCCTGTTTATCCCGATGTTATCAAGTATTTGGCCTATTTGGGGCGCAATGGGCCGTGACCCCCGTGAATTTTTCCGTGAAAACCTGTTATGCCACTACATGATAGCATGGCAAAATAATTGGTGACTTACCTTGGTCTCCTTCCGAGATCCCAAATACGCCACTGTTGCAGCTGTGCATGATAGGCCATACATTTGGACTTGATGTTTGTTTTATAGACACGTCCTTATACAAAATGCACACAAATTATGTACACAATCTGACGCCTGAAATTCGCTGTCACCGATAGTAATTGATGTGTTGATGCGTTTTGTCAGTCGTTACGGAATATCGATCAACATAATATTATAGCCAGTCTTGGAATCGTTAATTTTTATTTTAGGTCACGATACCCATCTTCTAATGTCACTAATACACTGCTCCGTGGACCAAATTTCACTATCAATAGAATAAGGTGGAAACCACAGTTCCTCGATGATCACTAATCCATTCGGTAATCCTTGGTCAAGAGTCAAATGGCCTGACACCGTACCGTTGGTGAGGACACACTGCGATCTTCAATGCAGATAAGAATAAAATAAATTTTGTGTGGTGCCAGGTGCTACGTGGTGCCAGGTGCTACGTGGTGCCAGGTGCTACGTGGTGCCAGGTGCTACGTGGTGCCAGGTGCTACGTGGTGCCAGGTGCTACGTGGTGCCAGGTGCTACGTGGTGCCAGGTGCTACGTGGTGCCAGGTGATACACAAAAATAGCAGATCGTGATGTTCAGCACAATGTCATCGTTTGCGGTATGAATAACATCAGACAAGTACATTAGAACCAGTTGTGTTCTTCCTGTTGGTGCACATTAAACAGGCTATCTGACTGGACCTTAACAAGAACAGTTGTGTTCTTCCTGTTGGTGCACATTAAACAGGCTATCCGACTGGACCTTAACAAGAACAGTTGTGTTCTTCCTGTTGGTGCACATTAAACAGGCTATCCGACTGGACCTTAACAAGAACATTTGTGTTCTTCCTGTTGGTGCACATTAAACAGGCTATCCGACTGGACCTTAACAAGAACAGTTGTGTTCTTCCTGTTGGTGCACATTAAACAGGCTATCCGACTGGACCTTAACAAGAACAGTTGTGTTCTTCCTGTTGGTGCACATTAAACAGGCTATCCGACTGGACCTTAACAAGAACAGTTGTGTTCTTCCTGTTGGTGCACATTAAACAGGCTATCCGACTGGACCTAAACAAGAACAGTTGTGTTCTTCCTGTTGGTGCACATTAAACAGGCTATCCGACTGGACCTTAACAAGAACAGTTGTGTTCTTCCTGTTGGTGCACATTAAACAGGCTATCCTACTGGACCTTAACAAGAACAGTTGTGTTCTTCCTGTTGGTGCACATTAAACAGGCTATCCGACTGGACCTTAACAAGAACAGTTGTGTTCTTCCTGTTGGTGCACATTAAACAGGCTATCCGACTGGACCTTAACAAGAACAGTTGTGTTCTTCCTGTTGGTGCACATTAAACAGGCTATCCGACTGGACCTTAACAAGAACAGTTGTGTTCTTCCTGTTGGTGCACATTAAACAGGCTATCCGACTGGACCTTAACAAGAACAGTTGTGTTCTTCCTGTTGGTGCACATTAAACAGGCTATCCGACTGGACCTTAACAAGAACAGTTGTGTTCTTCCTGTTGGTGCACATTAAACAGGCTATCCGACTGGACCTTAACAAGAACAGTTGTGTTCTTCCTGTTGGTGCACATTAAACAGGCTATCCGACTGGACCTTAACAAGAACAGTTGTGTTCTTCCTGTTGGTGCACATTAAACAGGCTATCCGACTGGACCTTAACAAGAACAGTTGTGTTCTTCCTGTTGGTGCACATTAAACAGGCTATCCGACTGGACCTTAACAAGAACAGTTGTGTTCTTCCTGTTGGTGCACATTAAACAGGCTATCCGACTGGACCTTAACAAGAACAGTTGTGTTCTTCCTGTTGGTGCACATTAAACAGGCTATCCGACTGGACCTTAACAAGAACAGTTGTGTTCTTCCTGTTGGTGCACATTAAACAGGCTATCCGACTGGACCTTAACAAGAACAGTTGTGTTCTTCCTGTTGGTGCACATTAAACAGGCTATCCGACTGGACCTTAACAAGAACAGTTGTGTTCTTCCTGTTGGTGCACATTAAACAGGCTATCCGACTGGACCTTAACAAGAACAGTTGTGTTCTTCCTGTTGGTGCACATTAAACAGGCTATCCGACTGGACCTTAACAAGAACAGTTGTGTTCTTCCTGTTGGTGCACATTAAACAGGCTATCCGACTGGACCTTAACAAGAACAGTTGTGTTCTTCCTGTTGGTGCACATTAAACAGGCTATCCGACTGGACCTTAACAAGAACAGTTGTGTTCTTCCTGTTGGTGCACATTAAACAGGCTATCCGACTGGACCTTAACAAGAACAGTTGTGTTCTTCCTGTTGGTGCACATTAAACAGGCTATCCGACTGGACCTTAACAAGAACAGTTGTGTTCTTCCTGTTGGTGCACATTAAACAGGCTATCCGACTGGACCTTAACAAGAACAGTTGTGTTCTTCCTGTTGGTGCACATTAAACAGGCTATCCGACTGGACCTTAACAAGAACAGTTGTGTTCTTCCTGTTGGTGCACATTAAACAGGCTATCCGACTGGACCTTAACAAGAACAGTTGTGTTCTTCCTGTTGGTGCACATTAAACAGGCTATCCGACTGGACCTTAACAAGAACAGTTGTGTTCTTCCTGTTGGTGCACATTAAACAGGCTATCCGACTGGACCTTAACAAGAACAGATGTGTTCTTCCTGTTGGTGCACATTAAACAGGCTATCCGACTGGACCTTAACAAGAACAGTTGTGTTCTTCCTGTTGGTGCACATTAAACAGGCTATCCGACTGGACCTTAACAAGAACAGTTGTGTTCTTCCTGTTGGTGCACATTAAACAGGCTATCCGACTGGACCTTAACAAGAACAGTTGTGTTCTTCCTGTTGGTGCACATTAAACAGGCTATCCGACTGGACCTTAACAAGAACAGTTGTGTTCTTCCTGTTGGTGCACATTAAACAGGCTATCCGACTGGACCTTAACAAGAACAGTTGTGTTCTTCCTGTTGGTGCACATTAAACAGGCTATCCGACTGGACCTTAACAAGAACAGTTGTGTTCTTCCTGTTGGTGCACATTAAACAGGCTATCCGACTGGACCTTAACAAGAACAGTTGTGTTCTTCCTGTTGGTGCACATTAAACAGGCTATCCGACTGGACCTAAACAAGAACAGTTGTGTTCTTCCTGTTGGTGCACATTAAACAGGCTATCCGACTGGACCTTAACAAGAACAGTTGTGTTCTTCCTGTTGGTGCACATTAAACAGGCTATCCGACTGGACCTTAACAAGAACAGTTGTGTTCTTCCTGTTGGTGCACATTAAACAGGCTATCCGACTGGACCTTAACAAGAACAGTTGTGTTCTTCCTGTTGGTGCACATTAAACAGGCTATCCGACTGGACCTTAACAAGAACAGTTGTGTTCTTCCTGTTGGTGCACATTAAACAGGCTATCCGACTGGACCTTAACAAGAACAGTTGTGTTCTTCCTGTTGGTGCACATTAAACAGGCTATCCGACTGGACCTTAACAAGAACAGTTGTGTTCTTCCTGTTGGTGCACATTAAACAGGCTATCCGACTGGACCTTAACAAGAACAGTTGTGTTCTTCCTGTTGGTGCACATTAAACAGGCTATCCGACTGGACCTTAACAAGAACAGTTGTGTTCTTCCTGTTGGTGCACATTAAACAGGCTATCCGACTGGACCTTAACAAGAACAGTTTCAGTAGAATGCACTGCTCTGTAAGCAGAATGGCAAGGTGGCTATACATATACATTAGTGCCCTGCACGGGCCGGGCTTTGGGTCCAAGCCCGGCCCATCACGCAGCCCGCGTGCCGGGCCGGGCCGGGCCTCTACATAATTTCGCGGGCCGGGTCGGGCCTGGGCCTACATATTGCGGGCCTGGGCCAGGCCTGGGCCTAATGTGAGCGGGAAGGGCGGGGCTTGGGCTGGGCCTGGACATAATAAAAAATTTCATACAAAACCCAGATTATTAACTTTATTAATAATAAAAACTTATTATAAATTGTAATTCCGGTTAATAAATGCTTAAAATTATTTCTTTAGTATTATATAGTTGCAAATTGAGACCTTGCATGGAATTATAAATGACACTAGTGCTTTATACATTGGAATGCAGTTTAACCTCTTCAACAATGGGACTTCCTATGGTATCATTTTAATAATGTGCATTCTTTTAATAGAGACATTTCATATAAAATATATGCATAGTCGCATGCCCATATCTTTGTATTGTAATTCTTTAAACATGTACTGGCTTTCCAAGACACTGTGACTGGAGTAGTGGCACTTGGTTCACATGCTTCATCACAATTAATGCATGTTTCCCATCATTCTTCTTCAGCTCAAACTTAACTTTCTATCCCTTAATCCGTGATGTCTAGATTCTGTAAACCGCATATTTTTGGCATGAATGTACCCTTTTGCATAGATCTAATAACCCCATACCAGGCCACTTAAGTTCACCTGGCTGGAAGCAGCCAGCCCTAAATATTTACTTTAGACATATTTGCAGACGCAATCAAGCCATGATTAACCATCAACTTAATCATCCTTTGACCAAACCAGTGGACATTCTATTGTCTAGATCTTCCCTCCAAACATTGCCCGCCTGAATGACCAGCCAACTGGCCACTGCCCAGTAGTGCCAGTACCCACCCCAGTTAGTAATTGGTATTTTTTAATTGTGTCAACCAGTGACTACTATTTAGTATCTACAATTTCCCCAGTACTGATTCATTCATACTTGTCCTAATTCACACATGTCTCAACCTGATCTGTCTCAGGCTAGTGACTGCAGGCCTGCTGGAAATGCCACTTTGTGTCAGTGCCAGTGGGTGACATATAGTAGTAGCTAGTACTAGCTACTAGCTAGACACTACTAAACAACAACTGACATTAGTATTTCAGTAGTAAACATTATACAATGTTCATATGTTCTTTTTTTATATTAAAACAATAAGTCTGTTTTACAGTTTATTTGTGTTTCGTATTTCTTATAAGATTATAGTTTTATCTTCTCTAAACTTAGCGGGCTGCGGGCTTACCCGTCTTTGGCCCGCAGGTATGGGCCTGAAACTTGCGGGCCGAGCCGGGCCTGGGCCAAACATTCACGGTCTGGGTCGGGCCTGGGCCCGGCCTGGGCCTAAATTCTAATTTGCGAGCCGGGCTGGGCCGGGCTTGAAAAATTGCTGCGGGCCTGTGCCGGGCCTGGACTCTAACTGCTAATTGCGGGCCGGGTTTGGGCTCAAATCATAGGCCCGCGCAGGGCACTAATATACATATCCCGAGCCTACTCCGTTAATGTGGACATATACTGAATATTTATATATATATATATATATAAGATCCAATGCTGCTTTTTTCAGCAGCGGCACAATAAATGCAGTCTTCCACTCGAGTGGGAATTCCTCAGTGTCAAGTGAGCGATTGACGATATGAATGAGGAGTGATAGCAGTTCCTCGCGGTACTTTGACTAGCTTGGTTGGTATAGGGAGGAGCAGGAGCACAGCTTGTTGTCTTAGAATTCATGACCAACTTGCGTATATCATCCTCGGAAACCAGTTTAATATTTATAATCATCAGCACACACGCACGCACGCACGCACGCACGCACGCACGCACGCACGCACGCACACACACACACACACACACACACACACACACACACACACACACACACACACACACACTCTCTCTATCTATCTATCTCTCCCTCTCCCTCTCTCTCTCTCTCTCTCTCTCTCTCTCTCTCTATCTATCTATCTATCTATCTCTCTCTCTCTCTCTCTATCTCTCTCTCTCTCTCTCTCTCTCTCTCTCTCTCTCTCTCTATCTCTCTCTCTCTCTCTCTCTCTCTCTCTATCTATCTATCTATCTATCTATCTCTCTCTCTCTCTCTCTCTCTCTCCCTCCCCCCCCCCTCTCTCTCTCTCTCTCTCTCTCCCCCTCTCTCTCCCCCCCCCTCTCTCTCTCTCTCTCTCTCTCTCTCTCTCTCTTTCTGGCACCGGTGATTTTTGCTACTATCCTCTTGGAGTTGGTGGATGCATGCTTGTCCAATAAGTATATATTGTAGTCGCCAACTAGCTGATTTATATCATTGCTACTAAACAGTCAATTAGACAGGTCCTTCCAGCTAAATCTAAAAGCACTGCTGTCAATGTGATACGGCTTTCTTTAGAAAGTCATACTTTTAAAGCGGGTCTAGGCATTTTCACTTAATACCGCATAAATCGCGATTCGATATCGTGTAATCAGCCATAGGGTTATTAAGCAGAAGTTCTATCTATGTTATGCCAGATCTATGGGTTGATACATTAACATGTTGTGTTGACTCATATATGTACTCAGTCACGTCACTTCCGACCTGAGGTTTCCATATCTTTATGGGTCATTCCATATTTGCGGTACACTTTCAGCTGCTACGCTTCTGAAAAAATAAATGTTG
>OY759271.1:4262065-4554565 GCA_963662155.1 Lamellibrachia columna | reverse complement strand
TTTTAGGAATCGTCCTAATAATTAACGTCACCCTCATAACTAGTGGGGCTTTTCGTATAGGTGCTTTCACGGTGACGCCACGCGCCTAATCACGTGATCGTCTGGCGGCAATGGCTGGCAGGACGACCAGATGCACTCGCTCATGGTTTCAGGACCCAAATACTTATTTGGGATTTTCGTATAGTACTGGTGCACTCGCCTATTGTTTCAATATCATAATGATAGGAGTTTCCGTAAATTCACGATTGTGCCCTTACGGTGAATTAACTTGAGGTCTACATAAAGGAAACATACCTTTAGTCAAATGTTTCATTGTAACGGTAGTTAAAGGTAACAAGGTGAATGTAAGTTCTTGTGTAGCGTTGTAACATTGGTTACTGTAACAGTTGTTATTGAAAAGGAAAATACTGTAAAGGCGGTTACTGTAACGATGTAGATGGATTGCTGTAACGTTGTCACTGAAATAATGGCCTTGGTGCGTGACAGTGCCAGTAATGGTTTATTTTATTTATTATTTATTTAACATAGCCTGCATACTGCGTGTACGTGTTTACTATTCCATCAGCGATTTTAAATACGTTCCACATCAGTGGTAAACAGAACGTCACGCACGCTTCGAGTGCCTCTATACTAGTAGACTGTACTTGCCAGAACCGACAAAGAATAACAAGCAATCCGTCGACACGTCGTCTTTCTCTGGGAACCGCAGTCGATGCTAGAACGAGATAGTTCGCCCACTTGAACTTTGTACCACGACTGTGTAGTACTCGTAAAAAGTGACGCTCCGTGGCCGCGTCCCACCGCGTTGTTGGCGCGATTGCGACGTTGTACAGGCACAAAAAGGGGCCATGCCAACGCAACAAGTGTCATTATAATATTTTGCTTAGCGGTAAAAAGTCTGATAGTTTTTTTCGTCAAATCATGTTACATAATATAAATTATAGCTACCCTAACATTTTGATAGCCCAAATGTGTTTTAATGAATGACATTTTTTTTTTATTAGACCGCTATCTGTTTATTGATGTAATTATTTTGTATTTCACGATGTTAGAACATATATAATTTTACTGTATAAAAACCTTACATGTACCTGAAAATAGAAGACACCGTTTAGAAAGAACCAAGTTGACACTCACACCAATAACAAGTTGACACCAATAACAAGCACTTTGCGGTTATGGGTGTTGGCTGTCCACATTTAATAGAGACGAGACTCCACACTTCACAGTATTGTTTCCACACAACATCGTTATCTGATATGGCAAGGCATTCTTCACAACAGTAGGAGTTATTACATTAGGCGAATAATTGAGCCATAAAATAACGTTAACACCACCTGCTGTTGTGCTCCTTACGTATCATAAACCGGCAAAACACCGTTACAGGCCGACTCCCGGGCAAGTCGATATCATTGGGTGCTTGCGTCATGGTTTTATATGGCCAATCTATTTTCATGTGGCTTCGTTACCGTCGGTCGTTAGAGTTGCAGGCACGCAGCTAAAACCGTGTGAACGTGGATGCTGGTTGGCGCTAACTTTGGGGATACTTTTTCGGGACAAAATTAACAATAGTCTCGCAGGAAGGCTGATTAGGTGTGACGAGGCACATTTTTGTTCAATGATAATCGTGTCTTCGTGCGAAGTTGATGGCAGAAGTGACTAAGTCACGTCATTGACGCCTTTGTTGTGACTCACATGTCTGAGAGATAAGAGTCCACAGCAGGTTACATATTTACCCATATCTCTTACATAGACACCAGCGTGTTTGGATAGTGTCTCTTCCAAAAGACGATAACCGAAGTGGGATAAACAAAGCTGACAAAACTTCCAAACAGCAGTATATATATATATATATATATATATATATATATATATATATATATATATATATATATATATATATATATATATATATATATATATATATATAGGCATGCGTGTATGCATACATACATACATACATACATACATACATACATACATACATACATACATACATACATACATACATACATACATACATACATACATATTCCCACCTCCCACCTGACCTCCCTCCTGATTTTGAAGCTAACCTCTCAACTCACACCAATTTTTAGGACCAACCTCCCATCTCTCTCCTCCCGCTTCCTGTCACACCCCCATCCTTGAATATGGGGTCAAGTCCCCCCGAACTACAAGCCGATCACCGGACGTAATAAATGTGCCAACAACGAGTGTACCCTAACACATCGTCCTCTCGTTAGCAATTGGAGAGGAATGCTCATAGACTGTTACCAATGTTTACAGAGCACAGACGGAAACACTTAAATATGTTTTATTTTATTTGTCTCACGTTACGTAAATATATCCTGATGACAAATTGGAATACTGATGAGTCACACATGCAGCGTTGGTCGATGTCTGAAATCCAACAATTCCCTATTTAGGGAGACCCTGAATGTATATACAGCGTCTCGCTGAATACCAATCATTAGGCCCTACATACAGGCCTAAAATAAGAAATCCATGTATCCATAATTGACATTAAATTGTCATTTGTGGAGATAAAACACGTTTCATAAGATTGACTGCTGCGCAAGCTGGTATAAATGTATGCTAACAAAAGGCAGCGGGAAGCGGTTGATTTATATGGTATGCCAAAGTAAATAGAGTAGGAGAAATGTACGCTCTATAGCGAGGAGGGGAACACGTCGCCAATTCCTATGGATTCGTGGAAATATTTGGGAAATGTCATGTTTATTTAGAGGGTGTTGTATGTGAATATGAGTTTCAAGCAGTTATTATACAGTTAAAAGTATGCTCTTGTAGGTATAGGCATGCTTTAATCTGTCATTAGAACCGCACAAAGCGCTTGACACGTCACCTCATAGCATGGTCATTCTAACACCAGCTCAACTTATCTGGTAAGCATTCGATTATGCTATAATTTCTGCGCGAAAGCTGTACACACGCCTGTCAGATGTTTACCACTGTCTACGGTCGGACGCTCAGTTGTACATATATTTGGACTGGGACAACGTGGAGTGAACTAAATAGCACAGGCTCCTTATGACAGGAAGAGGATGTTAACCCGGGTTCTCCCCCTTCAGAGTAAGGCACCCGTATGTTGCTGCGCGCCACATCGCATTAACCGTATTAGCATCACATTAACACGAATACCATCCTCCATCGTACTAATACTACTTCAGTGGACCAACTCGGAATAACTCATTTAGATCCACTCACGACGACATGTGATAATAAGATCCGCAATCATATCTCAGATCTGGGCGAGTCCACGAAGCCATTACTCATAATCCGGCAAGGACGGATCTTCGCAGGTTCTGTGTATTCAGTTACGCCCGTAGCGCATTCCGAGTGCAAGTCCAGCGTTCGTGTCGCGGAGTTTGCCCCTCTAATGACTTCAGTTGCTCTGCGGGCATGAGATGGTGCGTCATCTGCGTAAAGCGATACGAGATGAATCGGAGCATTGCTTTCTATCTCGTATCGGGCAACATTTTGCATCCTGGAAGCATGAAGGTTAGTGGCATTTGGGAGCTTAAACTAACTGTTGAAGACAACGTTTTTAATACAATAATATTAATGTATTAGTCGTTATTTGTAAATTACATTAACATTCAGTTGTGTCAACTTAAAGGAGTGAGACTTTTGCGTGGAGGCCAATGGTTTGAAATCGGTGAATCGTTTACGAATTGAAACCAAAATAGCGTTTTTAACGTATTAACGTATTAACGTGTTAGTGGTAAAACGGGAAAACACTCGTGTACGTGTGTGTGTGTGTGTGTGTGTGTGTGTGTGTGTGTGTGTGTGTGTGTGTGTGTGTGTGTGTGTGTGTGTGTGTGTGTGTGTGTGTGTGTGTGTGTGTGTGTGTGTGTGTGTGTGTGTGTGTGTGTGTGTGTGTGTGTGTGTGTGTGTGTGTGTGTGTGTGTGTGTGTGTGTGTGTGTGTGTGTGTGTGTGTGTGTGTGTGTGTGTGTGTGTGTGTGTGTGTGTGTGTGTGTGTGTGTGTGTGTGTGTGTGTGTGTGTGTGTGTGTGTGTGTGTGTGTGTGTGTGTGTGTGTGTGTGTGTGTGTGTGTGTGTGTGTGTGTCAGGTGTAAATATCAAGGTATGTTCTTGTATAACACGGTATCCAGTCCGTGTGACTGTTTAGAGCGCTTTTCACTCCACCTCCGGCAGACCTGTTCGTTCCAACGCCATCTCGACTTCAATGGGAAGCATTAAGCCACTCTGCAAATACTGCGCGAAGACTTCGTTCACATATTCACCACTTAGCCAGGTACTCGGTTATAAAACTGAGTGGACTGGAACAACGTGGAGTGAACGAAATTGCCCAAGCTTCGAAACGGCAGCTAGAGGATTCGAACCCGGATTCTCTCGATTGAGAGTCCGATGTTTTAACCGCTGCGAATTGACATGTGTGCACTAATGTGACACCAACTTATTATGTAAGGAGGTTAAACATGGTCCATGTTCCCGCTGATTACCCCGCTGATTACCGAACTCACAAGACATTTACATCCCTCTGCGAGTTCAGCCCGCGACATAACACTGACGCACCGTGAGTTGACCTCTTATCGTTTGTTTCTCTCCTTCTAACACACCGCCGTTCGATATGACTCTTGTATCGCCTTATCTGCTACACGACCGTTTGCTGGTACGGTGGTGTGAAACGTCTTCACAAACACCCGGTTAAAAACGGGTACTCTGCAACTACAAGTCCAAAGTCCAAGCATGCTATTCGTCTCGATCGTTGCACAACATCTCCCAGGGATACGCGATGATGGATCATTATCGGATGCTGCCGTTAACTGTTTTTGTTTCTGCAGCAGAACACGGCAGCACGCAATGATTACAATTGCCCATGTTTGAATGGCTGGATAGCTTATTACTTAACATATGTCTCGCTACAATTACTCTAATTATTGGTCCAGACTATATCATTAATCCTGACCTTCCAGACTATAAACCGAATGGAAATGCACAGGAATCCGCACTGAATGCCCCTTTCGACCTACTCCGTACGTTTGATCAAACAACCATGGATTAAAAATAAGAATAATATAACAACAAGTCAGTAATCGAAATAATGACAAATAAGTAATAACATAGATAAAGGCAATAATTTGCCGTGAACGCAATAACCTAAACGTATGCAAGTAAGGCTTAATATTAAAACGTCGATGTTTGATATTAAACGAAATTGGTCTCATTGGGCCGTTTGTTTAGCTTCGTACATCGATTGGGCCGTTTGTTTAGCTTCGTACATCGGTGTATTTTCCCCCAAAACATCGTTTTTCCCAGTTGAAAAGGATGGCTGGTGAAAGAGGAACAAATACACCACATTGTGCTAAAATAATACTAGTAAGTATATGTCTGTGTGACGTAGGTGGCAGTCACAGCAGGAAAACGGGGTCATGTTCACGGGTATCCACATGCTGTAATTAAAGTTTCATGTGGGGGGTTGAAGTTAAATGACATTGGTTTCGTGTAATCTTACACTGATATTTTGAGATGGCCCATAAATATTATTCGTTTAAGATGGCCCCTAAATAGTATTCGTTTCATATGGCCCCTACAAAGTATTCGTTTGAGATGACCCCTAAATCATATTCGTTTGAGATGGCCCCTAAATAGTATTCGTTTCATATGGCCCCTAAATAGTATTCGTTTGAAATGACCCCTAAATCATATTCGTTTGAGATGGCCCCTAAATAGCATTCGTTTTTCGCCACCTTCTCACCCCGACGGTGACACAGATGATAGGTGACTCCGGAGTAGATGGCTTTATGGGCGATTGCTCTAACTTTATCGCGTAGTTGCTAGTCGACCGATCGGTTAATCGAGCGCACTGGTAGACACAATCACGAGTAATCCTTTGCGTATGTCTGGCTGTACGGATTTAGAATAATCGTGCCATTCCGGTTGACGAGGTGCACCGACTATGTTTATGTTCGTCAGTGGGGTCAAACCACAATTATGCTTCCGGAAGTGGGTCTCGAATGCAGCGACTAAAACTATGCACGTTACCCGATTTCAGTATCTATTTTTGTCTAGAACTGACTGCATTCAGCCAGCAGGGTTGGTATGTTTGAAATGTCGCGCTTAGGTAGTGAGATGTTGCATTATGAAGCGGACTTGAAGACACGTAGGTACGAATATTAATAATTTTGAGGGCAAGCGCGTTTGCGTTACGATCAAAAGAGCTGGATTTTCTGATAGTCACATTTTCCTACAATCAAGCAATCAAAACATTAGCATGGCCACCAAGGGGAAACATGTTATCAACTGTGGCATGCTGTGGCGAAACTCTCGGAACGCCGATGCTGTTATAACGAATATATTTAGAACAAGATGATAATAATAATAATGTACATTTGATATAGCGCCATATCCAAAAATGTTCGCAACATTGTCCATAATAATTATACATAAAACAAATTTAAATATAAGAATAAATAAATTTAGATAATACAGATGTACAAACGTCAGTACACATGACCTTGAAAATAAATTAAGATATATGAAAATATCCATACATTAGGGTAAACAGTTGCTGCAATAATACGCAGTAATATATGTGTGAGTCTTTAAAACTGCCTTGACAGATTCAAGAGACGTTTTTATGTGATACTAGTCATTGCGTTTCTAGACAGGAAGTGTTGCTACATGACTGTATGCAATAAAAACGGGTGGACAGGGCCAGGGCCATTCTTCCGTTGAAATGTATAAGTGGTCGCGTTTCGTTCATTTTTTATTCCGTCTTTCTTGTTATATCGTACAATCTCACAACAGTTGCGATTGTGTGATTACAGCGACTGTGTTATGACAAGAGCTAATTCAACTACTTCTCGGCCAGGAATTAACACACGTAGTGGAATAATTAACAGTATCTTATGACGCACGCAACCGTGGCACAACGAGGCGCCGCTGATCATCGATGGAGACGTGTCTACGGTACGGCGTTATGACCGCACAATGCAGTCTCTGTCTCCAGTCGGAGCGACGCGTCATGGGTGACAATAGACGGGTGTCAACTCGGCAAGGCTGTCTCAGCAATTCAAACCACGTCCTGCCTATTACTGTCGCTGCGTGCATCCGGCGACATGTCATTTTTTTAGTCACGTACGTAAACTAACGAATCGGATGTTTATCACAACGGCACACGTTGTGGCGAGTCAAGTCCCTGACCTGTTGTGGAGTTTTCGTCAAATCCCATAGTTGTTTCCGAGAAAAATCCAACAGCAAATGCTCCCCGTCAGAAATAACACAAACACATGAAGATCCCGGAATTGTACCAGTGTGCAAATCTACCCCTTTCCCTGTTCAGAAACTATTTGTTGAAGAAGCAAAAAAAAACATGAATCACTGCCACTTGATTTGCATGCCATGAACCCTGACGTGAATTAGTTATCTGTCCACGTCCGTATACCGACACACACTGGTCGATGCAGTGGGAACATATGAGTGTAAAGAGGGGCCGCAGATTTTTTCTAGGAGGTGGGGCATTTTTTTTATAGCAATCGCCATCTAATATTTCGAACACAAGTCTTTACATTTAACAAGATGTCCATTTTTAATGGACTACAATGGTATCATGTCTACCCTGCATGATAAACGGCAAGGTGGATATTCATAATTCATAAAAAAGATACTGGTAAAATTATATTTTTTAATTGTGGTTCATAGTCAAGAAGTTAGAATATAATATTGTTTATATTATATGATTTTGCGATAAACACGTTCTAGTGATAGCGACCATACAATATTATGTTTGCACAGTGATATTGTAGCTATACTTTTCGGCGTAAAATCAATGTCCTGATGTGAATTAAATGTGAAACTTAATTATCAGACTTTGTACATTTAAACATCTACATCTCTGTTGACTCTCCCGTTACATCCCCGTAATTAAGTTTCACGTCAGGATATTGTTTTTACGCGGGGAAGTAGGTACAATATCGCTATGCAAACATATTGTATGACCGCTATCATTAGAACGACCGCTGCTTGTTGTTTTGCCGTCTGGCAAGTCTTGCCTCGCGAACTAACGACTGTCATAATCATCATGACTAGTTTTTTTTTTATAATGTATTTGGTTTCCGCGTGGTGTCGTGTTGCGGTGTACATCGGGGTGGGGTATCGACCGTTTCCCGGGGGTGCACATGCCTACGCCATTGTGATGGCAGAGTACCCAGCGGCACTATTCTTCCGGCTTCGACAACACATGCAATACCGAAGGCGGCAGAGTGATTGCCTACGCCCTACGATATCATCGACGTTGTTCGTGTGTGGGTTGAACTTGCAGTAACTAGACGTGGTAGGAGCGCATGGGTCAGTAACCGTGTCCTGTGTCCGTTCCTTGTGTCTGTGACGTACGGTATGTGTAGCACTGTGTACCTAACCCCAATGTGCTGTGGTCATGTCACCTTTATGAAGCACGCTGCGTTTGTTACCAAGCACATATATTTCATTTATTAGTTTATGGAGCGACGTTTAAAACACCACCCTCAATTGATTTAGCGTATCGCAAATCCGGTTCGTTGATGTCCAAATATGTAGTGCGTGAATAGTTTATTTAACACCCGCAGTCAATTTAATTAAAAAAATCCTGTTTTTGTTAAAATCGTCGAAAGAACTGAATTTAGTCGTTAGTAAGGCTAAAAACAGTGGATATCCAAAATGGTAAACACCACGCGGTTCAATGCTGATTATGGGCGTGACTTCCATCCTCTCGCTGATCACACGACAAAGTTACAAAATGTCATCATAAAGTGAAATTTGTGAGTTTTTAGCATTTCCATTTTCACTTCACTTAATGTTTGACCAAACATTAAGTAATTTAATAGTTTCCTGGTGATTTCACAAAACTGCACACACAAGTTGCACAGACGAGCTAACATTGTGCAGTAGATACTAGGTAGGTTTGAATTTTCGTCAAATGAATTTGAAAAGAGACTAGCAAAAAATCGAATTGAGCAGGTGCCCTTAACCTTTGATTTGTCACCTGTGTCAGAGAGACTGGCACACATGCAGCTAGAAATACATGTAGACATACGCACTCATGCGCACACATGCATGCATGCATGCATGCATAAACACATACATACATACATACATACATACATACATACATACATACATACATACATACATACATACATACATACACACATACTTACAGAGATGCATACACATGCACACGCACGCACGAACGCACACACACAGTTGCGTGCAGACAGACTGGGCCTTGAAATCTTTTAGATCTTAGTATCAAACTCAGAACGTTCTAACAACTGGCTACTCAAGAAACCTCACCAAATTGGCCTCTTTGCTGACATTGAGTGAGGCCAATCATTGGGGGTTTGGAATTTAGGACCCAAGTTATATGATGACGTTTATATGGCCTAACTTTGATAGGAAAGTTGGATCTGCTAACTACTACACTCGCCCTGTCGAAATACTTTGAAATATACTACATACAGCACCGTGGTATACTGGTATATGGTGTGTCGGCATGGTCAAACGGTTTTCGACACAGCGTGATGCCCGCGGTCATTGCGTTTATGGCCCTGTACACGTGCGTGTAGATCAACGATACGACGTGCCGGCGTTGTCAAACAGCAGTAGGTGCCACGAGGCGACTCGGCTGACCAATCACTCATTGACCTGCGGCCGCAGCGGGCAGTCCGCCACCGTCACGCGAATCTAGGTCAACGCACTAGTTCTCCGAGGCGACGACGCGGGCGCCACCTGCAACCAGCGAAAGGTAACTGCAGTGACGACATGTGGCGGGCACATAACTAAACACGTTCTGCATACAATCCGGATACAGGCGGACACTTAGTGATAACAACAGCGGCGAGTTCTTCACGGACACACAGAGATAAAGGCGAACGTCTGAGTGTAGCGGCGGCGAAGAACGGCCGAAAACAGGCCAATAATCGAGGCTTCGACAACCATGGCGTCACGCGTGGCTGAACAGAGGTAGGACTGGTCTCGGCGGCGGGCTTTGTAGTCGGGTCATAGGCACTTGCCCGCCTACTCAACTAACTCGAGTAGCAATATTGAAGGCGACTTCCGCTTAGACACCTCCTTCGCTTGTTTATCTGTGCAAGGAGCACGCAAGGAGCATGCCCAACCCGCGTCCTTTGATGTTTGCCAGATTGCTGCCTGACTTCATTTGTGAAGTTATTTTGCCTTCACCAAGTCTGTTTTCGAGTTTTATTTGCTGAAAACATATAAGATGAGATAGATTTTAAAGACCAAGTATGCGTCATATCTGAATGTTGTCACACTTTGTTGTCACACATACCCATCACCTTGTCAATATATACACATCCGCAGTTGGGTGTCATCAGCTTTTACATCAAGCAATGAGATGGCATTAGATTAGATTAGAGTAGACCTCTACACCACCCCCTTCAATTAAATATTAAATCCAACCCCTGTTTTGTGAACGATGTGAATTGTCTGAAAACAAACATCACTGCCTTTAATAAACTAGTAGTGTAGCTTTGTGACAGCAGCTCGGATCTGGTTTTGGTCGCCTGCCCGTTTGAAATTGATTGTATACACAGTTGTTGTTGGCCTCATTCTGTCTTGAATAGACAATGGTTTGTGCCGTGGTGGTAAATCCCTTGTTGTGCATCGTCTGGTGTGGCTATAGTGCATCGTCTGGTGTGGCTATAGTGCATCGTCTGGTGTGGCTATAGTGCATCGTCTGGTGTGGCTATAGTGCATCGTCTGGTGTGGCTATAGTGCATCGTCTGGTGTGGCTATAGTGCATCGTCTGGTGTGGCTATAGTGCATCGTCTGGTGTGGCTATAGTGCATCGTCTGGTGTGGCTAGACAATTTAATTCTCGACTTTCATAACATGCCACAGGCACATACTCACAGACACTCACATATACTCACATATACGCACAGACACTCACATCACTCTTGGCGTGATACGTCTTTGCTCTTATTGCCTCTAAACACTTCGTTTACATTATTGATGCCCGTGCACTGAATACACTGTTTTGTTGGTTGTAATGGTTGCCTTGTGATCGATCATATTTTAAGGGTTGTTGATCCGCAGTTTACCCGACCTTTCTTCAAGGAACTGCATCGAAATTTTCTCTGTGAGGAAGAATACGTATCAACCGAATTGGACACCAACGTTAATACCCCTTTTACCCGAGGGTCTATGCCAAGTGGTGGCGATTTATGTCCACTTGACGAGTGTTTCCATATTTCTTCTCCCCACCTCTCTCTCTCCCTCTTTCCATATCTTCCTCTCTCTCCCCCTCTCCCTCGCTCCCTCTCTCTACCTCTCTCTATCACCCCTCTTCTCCCACCCCTCTTTCCACTCCCTCTCCCTCTCTCTCCCTCTCCCTCTCCCTCTCTCTCCCTCTTTCTCTACCTCTCTCTCTCTCTCCCCCTCTCTCTCTCTCTATCTCTCCCTCTCTCTCTCTCTCTCTCTCTCTCTCTCCCCACCCCACTCTCCCCTCTCTCTCTCCCTCTTTCACTCCCTGTCTCTCCATACATCACTCTCTCCCCCGCCCTCTCTTCTTCTCTACCTCGCTCACTTTCCCCCAGGGCGTTTTTTAACATACAAAGTGGGGGGGCAATGCCCCCAGCCCTTTCATTTGCCCCCCCAGTCAAACCAACTTGCCTCCCAATGCGTGCCCCCATTCTCCTTAACCAGCCCCTTGTATTAATGTAGGTCATAATTTGTATTCTTTTTGTTAGTGTGATTTAGTTAATTTTCATTGGTGGCAAAATCAAGAAAGTACCAAAGTTAAAGAAAGGCAATATGTCTACAAAAGATCAATTTATTGATATGGCTCAGAGGGGAATCTTACATTTTCAAAAAAGGCTTTATATTTCCTGTTCCATAACTAGATGCCAGGTTACTATTTTCATGTTACCATTTTCATGTTCGAAAAGTCGATCCACCAGTTCGTTTGGACGAACCGCCGTGATGCACGAGCAATCAGGCTGGAGGTCGTGCAAGCATCCCACGAATACCTCTCTGAACGCATGCACCCGGAGCAGGAGGACGTCATCAAAGACATGAAGGGGTTGGTGATGTCACGCAATCTGGGATCATTCGTTGAGCATGGCGTGCGCGTCGTCAGGCGTCTTTTTCCAGACGAGGCATCTGACTTTGCGGACGGAGCAGCCGAGCAATGGGAGAACATGATGAATGTGCCGTTCCTGCCCGATGGCTGTGATCTCGGTTGTAAGATGACTGTCAGATTGCGGCAACTTCTGCCAGTCACCACAGGTTCAGTTCAGAAGGTGTTGGCATCTCTGGCTTGCATGAGTCCACACTCTATGCAGACCGAAAGGATCGTGAGCCACCACAACCTCGTTGTGGACAATCACCGCACCAGCATGGGTGAGGACACGAGAAACGCCCGCCTCATGGTGGCACTGAATGGTGTGGGCACCGCCTACTTTGACCCTCGACCCGCTGTCGTCAAATTCATGGAGAAGACCAGAAGATGCGGGGCTCCAGATTGGGATATCTACGGGCAGCGTGAATTCGTTAGGAAATTCACCCGCGAAACGGGGCTCGTCTAGTAAAATTGAGACGACTGTCAAACGTACTGACTTGCAAGTTGCTAGAGACGTGTCATGTTTCTCTAACTACTGCATGCGTTTGTAATAAAAAATTCTGGGATATAAGTGTAACATTAATTTTATACCGAGATGCAGTCGTCAGTGTGCAACCATATGGATAAAAAGATACTGACACACGCACGCACGCACGCACGCACGCACGCACGCACGCACGCACGCACGCACGCACGCACGCACGCATGCACGCACGCACGCACGCACCCACGCACGCACGCACACAGACACACACACACACACACACACACACACACACACACACACACACACACACACACACACACACACACATATATATAAAGGTTTCATACATTCCTAAGGGTTATGTAAATAAGTATTAATAATGCGTAAGGTGCCCTTTTTAACCATTTGGAGTGCCCTTTTAGGACATTGCCCCCCAGTGAAAATTCAATAAAAACGCCCTGTTCTCCCCCCCTCTCTCTCTCTACATCTCTCTCTCTCCTCCTTCTCTCTCTCTCTCTCCCTCCCTCCCTCCCTCCCTCCCTCCCTCCCTCCCTCCCTCCCTCCCTCCCTCCCTCCCTCCCTCCCTCCCTCCCTCCCTCCCTCCCTCCCTCCCTCCCTCCCTCCCTCCCTCCCTCCCTCCCTCCCTCCCTCCCTCCCTCCCTCCCTCCCTCCCTCCCTCCCTCCCTCCCTCCCTCCCTCCCTCCCTCCCTCCCTCCCTCCCTCCCTCCCTCCCTCCCTCCCTCCCTCCCTCCCTCCCTCCCTCCCTCCCTCCCTCCCTCCCTCCCTCCCTCCCTCCCTCCCTCCCTCCCTCCCTCCCTCCCTCCCTCCCTCCCTCCCTCCCTCCCTCCCTCCCTCCCTCCCTCTTTCCATCCACTCGCATTCATTTCCTGGTCGCAAAGACCCCCACCGTGTGTTTATTTTCCCCACGTATACTGCACAGAAACCGTACAATGCAGGATAGAAAGACAGAAAAGGCTTATTCTGCACTCGTGCGACTAAACATAATCCCGCGATTAGTCCTTGGTCGTTGTTGAAAGCAGTCATACGAACTCGCTAATTCACAGTCTGACGTGTTATATTCTATAAATATATCAATCCATTGTGTAGGCATGCTTTGATACAGTAGTAACTGTGTTATATATTGTAGAGTTAGACAGGCTAGCAGCAACTGAGAATGTGCACTTGAAACAAAATATTCTCACCTCAGATTAAATTACGCGTATGATTCATTCTACGCGTGAATCGGATAACCACAAAACCAAAAGCAAACGGTCGTGGCACGTTACTTGTTGATAAATAAGCTACTTTGGAGTAGGCTTACGTCATAAAAACAATATGTGGTAACTTGACTAACCTACAACAGGTTTTACTCTGACAATGTATCACTATGGCAACAACGTTAGGTACTCGACGTAGAAAGATGTCATAAAAATAAGTTACGCTCTACGCGTATCCACGTTAGAGTCTACAAGAATTCATTGCATTCTTAAGCCCATGCACCTAGTTGATGGGGCGTTATACTGCACATAAGGCTGTGCAGCTATTCTATATAAAGAGAATCGTCAGTGCATCTACAGTAAATGACAATATAAACAATAGTATGCCCACCACGTCATGGTGCAGCGGGTATTAGGAACCCAAGTGCATATATGTAACGTACCGTTTTCAAATGCTTCGTTTGTGGGATATTGTATGCGCTTTGAGAAATGTTATCAACGTCACTCTGTCCAACAAGTCAAAGTTTAAGTCGATATATTGCTCTGCGGGTGCTTTTGCATACTGCACTTCTTGTGCCACCTCCTTCTAGAACATTCACGCATATTTAAAATGTAGTTTTAATGATCCACGTGTACGTTACTTATCTGGTTAGATAAGGGTACACAACATTAGATGCCGAAGGTAAAACATGATTGTGCAAACGCTCTGTTTAAATAACAAAGCGTAATAGCATTCTTAAGTGCTTATGAATCGCGTTCAATAATATGTCAGTTTTATCTACACAGGCGGTTTAATGACATTGTCCACTCAAGCATAGCGACAGTTGTCATGACTATTTCATTGTTCACCGCAGCGCTACCGGCCCTATTTCTAGGGGTTGCAAGCTGAATGCTTACGCCATTGGGACCTTCGTTTGTAGGTCGCATAGAACAGGTGACGTTTATTCTGTCTTAACTTTGATTGATGTGAAAAGTCGTGCCTTTGTTGCATCGTTCCGTTGCTGAGTGCACTGGTTCCCCGAGGGGGGGGGGTAGCAACGACCACCGACTGTCCCAGTAACAACGCGACAAAGACCGGTAGTCGCGACTATTGCACCAACATCTTCATGAAAGGAGTTAAACACTAGATGACGAACATATCGTGTAATGTATTTCCCAGTATTGATATATGTTAAAACACTACATCAGTCTGATGAAAATCCATACATTTGACAGATTTTTAAAGGTGCCATAACTCTGGCAATTATTTTGCATCGTTTTTTGACAAATACGCAGGAATGGACCCCTGGTGACGGGGCCTGGTATATTAGATTGTTAATGACAACCATGGCTAATAATAATGTCATTATCATTGTATCATCGTTATCGTCGGCGTCGTCGTCGACTTTATCATTCTAATCATAGTAACCGCGTGTTTGTGCGCGCGTGCGTGTGTGTGTAGTTCAGTGCGTGCGTTCGTGCGTTGTTGCGTTCGTGCGCGTGGCGGGAGACACTGTTCAAATTCACAGGTCATTTGTGCAACCAGGTCTCACTCTAAGGCCGAATATCGCGCTTACAATCAACAAGCAGTATCTGCGATAGTGAGAATATGATACTATGGACGTTTATCATCATCCTACATTACACAATGCATGATAAACCTACATATTGACACAGTTTAAACACGGGACGTTACAGACAGGTCCTGTGTTTCACGTTGGTAATTCGATACTGTGTACTGTGCAAGATTAATATTATTGTTTCCGGCGTCTGAGTTGGTCGAGTTTAATCGCATCAGTACAGCACACTATCACATCGTTTGTAGGTATTTCTGCAGAAATCCGTCATTTGTACACCGTATCGCCACATTTATACTACCCGTTAAAACGGCAGCGTCTTTATATGTTATCATCAACAATTTATTACGAAACTTTGGTTAAATATAAACGATGTGTGTCTTGTTTACGTGTCTCATGTAACGAATACATGAATACATAAATTAGTATACTTTTAAAATGAAATATCAGAATCGCTATTTGTTTAAGAATTGCTGCTTCGCTATTAACTTCGCTGTTAATTCGCTCAAACGCCGTACATTAGTAAACGGCACAATGAAAAGTTGCGCAGAGGTCACGACCCGGATCGGTCGTGACTCGATCTCGCTGTTTACCCCATGCGGCTTCCCCCGGGTTATCGTTTAGTGTTGGGTTACGTAACTAGATTTGTAGCCAAGTATCACCATAAACTAGCCTTTGTAACCACAAGAAGACGCTGTTGTTGAGAGGTTGTTGTCTGTCATCAACAAAGACCTCTTCTCGTCGTGTAACCAGAACACCAATACACCCATACACCCATACACCCATACACCCATACACCCATGCACCCTGTTAATGTTCTCAACGCAGTGACGTGGCAGATCCGGTTTGTTAACACTTCCGAAAGATTATCATTATTATTCAACTCCGTATTAACCCGGCGCTGCCAGATAACGGAAGTAAGGTGACGTAAAACATCAGGACGTCTATTTTCGGTTCTTGCGACGTGACTTTTTTTATCCGCTTTGTGTGTTTATCAGATTAATCACCCGGTACAACGGTGCAATAGCGAAGTATGGTGTGGAATCTATATTGTTGTATCGTCAACGAGTGTTGGCTTTACGGCTGACATGGCTGAACAATATCACAGCGCACTAGCTCGTTGTAGGGGCTTACATTGTAGTGTATATTAATGCGAAAGTTCTGATATTCTGGAAACCAACGACCCTCGCAAAACCTAGTTTCGTTATCATTTAGCCATGTAAAATTTAATGTCTGATCAGATTTACAGAGCATCGAAAGTGGTGATAAATTTAACCGAATGACAAAGCGTCTATTGCGATTATCCAATCAGAACATTTCTGGATGCGAAAAACGTAACCTCGATGACGTAATCGTGTGTGAAGCAAATCGAGAAATACCATTGTCATTTGTATACTATAATAAAACATGTATTAGAATAATATGGCGGAGTAACGAAAATGGGAATATGGTACAAATATTGCACTTGTACTAAACATTACCGGTCGCATATATCTGACGTCATATCTGACAATCTCATCTCATCTGATTAATGCGTCCCTCTAAACATGCCTTTGTTGTGGCAGTGCAATGGCCGGTTCATTGTGTTCCACTAGGCGAGATCAAATACACTACCACTTTGTTGATTGGAAGAATGATCGATTTAATTGTTTTTCTCTCTTTATTTTGCCTGGGAAGTGACCACTGTCCAGTGATATACGTTGACAACTGTTGCAGGGGCAATGGACATCGAAATCCTCCCGACCATCGTGGTATCCGTCGTTCTCATCGGAGTCTGGGGCTGCTATAGGCTCATTGTAAGGTCACGCACATACAGCGACAGCCACAAAGGTGAGACGAAGGTTTTGTGTGACACTAACCCACTCACTCGGTCACTCGGTCACTCGGTGAACTCGTTCGTTCGTTCGTTCGTTCGTTCGTTCGTTCGTTCGTTCGTTCGTTCGTTCGTTCGTTCGTTCTTTCGTTCGTTCGTTCGTTCGTTCGTTCGTTCGTTCGTTCGTTCGTTCGTTCGTTCGTTCGTTCGTTCGTTCGTTCGTTCGTTCGTTCGTTCGTTCGTTCGTTCGTTCGTTCGTTCTTTCATTCATTCACTCGTTCTATCATCTCTCTCTTTCTGCACACACGCACGCTTGCACACGCACGCGTGCTTCACGCAACATACAAATCATGTAATAGATGAAACAAATGTGCCAAGGTCAGCTGGCATCTCGCACGTATGTACACCGATGTATGTACATCGATGTATGCTAATACCGAGCACCCAGACCCAGCTTTCCCGTCGGGACGTCTCCCTTGTCTATGGGAGACGGGAACATGCACATCACGCACACGACACGTGTATTTATGAAGAAGACTTCGTGCTGGAACAAACCAAGTGTATGTCTGTGTCTGAGCGCAACATTGGAAGCTCACAGGAAGCGTCCACAGACCAGCCGGTGTAACATGGGGAACATCCGAATGCATGACTCGGGCAAGACGTTTTAATTTTTCGTAGAAACAGTGCATTCACAAAATATGTTGTGATATTGGTTGCGTAAACAAGATGCCGATCAGTGAATGTTTATGTTCTGCTTCAGGCGCTGGTAACGTCAACGTTGTTCAACCGATCGTCAGCCACACTTCGGACGGCCACCTGCGACGACGACGCCACATCCAAGACACACTTGCCGATAGTGCGTGCCAGATCCGTACTCCGGGCAACGCGGACTGTCACAACGGGATGGGGTCGTGGCTGTCCACTGCCGAAGACGGTCCGACGGACGATGACTGCGGAAGTGGTCAGTCGGATGTAAAGACTGACGAAAACCAATCCATTACTGACCAACGGCAAATACCACGGATCGTTGTGGGTGACCAGTCGAAAAACATATTATCCGACGAATGGGGGGGTCAATTGTCCGACGACGATGACGACGACGAATACGCGCAGGCGCGGAGTGTCACCAAGTGTCAACAAGTTGGTGACACTTCGAAACCGTCACCCGTCTCCGAAGTGCGACGTCTCGTGCAGGCGCTCACTAAAGCGCGCAAGGCGAGCGGGCGAGCACAGGACTGGGCCGACTTCCTCGAGAGGGAGCTGTTGGCGCACATCAATGCCCGGATCAGCGTCGAGGAGAAACACAAGAGGGCGCTGCACAAGCTGTCGGCCACGCGCCTGGTGAACAAGCGCGTGAAGCAGCGATGCGAGCGCCTCCAGATCGAACTCCGCGAACTACACATCGGAATCGAACAGTGCGTCGGGGAGAATAATAACGTGGAACCAGATATGAAAACGATAGGCAGTCGGCGGCCTGGCGTCGATAAAACCGCTGCCGCTCGGACTGGCGGAGAAGATATTGAAGAGAGCGAAGTCGGGACATCCGAAGAGGTTATTCGGCTGTTGGACGAACCTCCTCCAACCGAGGAAGAGGCGTTCATCGAGGAACTGTTCGCTAAGGAAGTTTCTGCAGCTGACACAGGTGTGTAAATTGACCTGACTTACTTTACTTAAATACACATGTCACACTGACCCCTCGCTGTCCTCCGGGAGGTTGTACCTCCATCCTCCGGGAGGTTGCACCCTCCATCCTTCAGGAGATTGCACCTTCCATCCTCCGGGACGTTACACCCTCCATCCTCCGGGAGGTTGCACCCTCCATCCTCCGGGAAGTTGCACCCTCCATCCTCCGGGAGGTTGCACCCTCCATCCTCCGGGAGGTTGCACCCTCCATCCTCCGGGAGGTTGCATCCTCCGGGAGGTTGCATCCTCCGGGAGGTTGCATCCTCCATCCTCCGGGAGGTTGCACCCTCCATCCTCTGGGAGGTTGCACCCTCCATCCTCCGGGAGGGTGCATCCTCCATCCTGCTCTATTAACGGCATGCCGCTCTACTGACAAGACCGGGAGCCCAGTATCGTTTCTGATTAGGTCAATTCACCTCTTCATTGGTCTTCCTCTCTTCCGTTGTCCTTTGAAATCTTGTTTGTATGCTTTGTGTGTACTATTGTTTCTAGTGCATTTTTAATTTAACCCTGCTATAAAGCGAGCCACAATATTAACGTATAATGATACCAATGCATGTTCTACAATTGTAGACGAACATGAGCTATTCAACGACATCGACGAAGCGAAGAGTTTCTGGGAGGAGCAGCACAAACATACCGCACTGAAGCGACCGGAAACAAGACGCGCCTACTCTGCCGGTAGTGTCGCCACAGTCGACCGGGACGCACAAGATGGCGGCGGCGATGTTGACCGCGCTGAATGTCGGGAGTCACGAGAAGGCAGCGAACACGGATCGGACCCGGAGTGCAGCGTGCAGTCGAAGAAGGAAATGTGGGAAGAACGGCTGCGCATGCGCGTGCGCAACCATCCGGTCGACGCGAACTGCGCTGTCGGCGGCGGAGGGGACGCAACCGACGTTCAGTTGTCGGCGGAAGAGCTGGGCAATGTCCAGCGGACGAAGACGCTCTGGGCGGAGAAGGCGTCTACCCACAGCTCGCCCGGCAACTCGCCCCGGCTGCCTCACAGGTCGACGAAGAGCGACGTCAGCCCGGGCAGTATCCAGCTGGCGAAACAACTATGGGAGGAGCGCACCTTCCCCGGGGCTGTCCCCGTCCACTCCCCGGCAAGGCGGCTGTCGGCGGGAGAGGCAAACCTCTCCGGGGAGAACAGCGACAGCGAGGCTCCTGCGCAACGGCCAATCACGAGAGAGGGTCTGATGACGTCAGAGCGAGAATGCGAGAACACTTCGGACAACGTACTGGCCGAATCGCTGCCCAGCGTCAGCCAGACAAAGAGGCTCTTCGAGCAGTGAACCGTCACCGACGTGTCCAAGCCGCGATTCACTGCTCAGAAGGATTCAAAGCGATGACGGATCCTGACTTACTGGATGGTGCCATCCTCGCTGCCACGGGCTTCTAACACTACCGCGGGCTCGCGAGGTGGATGGTGCGTTCAGAAAACAATTGAAAGGCTTTATACATAAACAATGAACCAAGAGCCAGCACGAGTCGGAGTGAGGAGATCACTGAGTAGTAATGTTGAGTGTGTGTGGCCGAACTAAGACATTCCTTCAACATAATAACTGTCCATGCAGTGTGAGAGACAAGTAGATTCTTTGAACAGTGACAGCCACGACACAAAAAAACGGTCAAAAACTATGATTACTCACTGCAACAAGTTTGAGCCAGACTCAAACTCTAAACTATTATTGACATTTAACAACGAGCTACGCATTAACACTGAAAACTGAACAGTAGTTGCGTCTCGTTGGCCGATGTAACTTTGCATACTGTGGCTTTTAAGCTGCGATACGTTGTCATAGCATTTGTATTAAGATATATTACGCTAAATGTTAATAATCAGTATAACATGCATAAATAAATCTAACGCAATATCTTTGGAGTTGTGTATAATTTAAATAATTATGTTGTATACGTATTGCACATGTGTTGTACGTTTGGTGCACGTGTTGTACGTTTGGTGCACGTACTGCGGTGTGGTGACACGTGGCGGTCATGGAAATGATTAAGTTTCTCTCTTTTATTAAAAAAAACCCGCACATTTGTCCACACAACTTCTGACAAGGTAACTCCAAAGACTCCTACATAGGAGTTTCAAGTTTGATTATCAAATAATACACTGAACTCTACACACCTATTATAGATGTGTGTGTTCGACGTTTTGGCCACTACGTTGTTACGAAGCGCTCGGTGCTCGGCGTGTGTCATTACAAACTCCCAATGGTCCTCCAGAACTTGTGGGACGCGGTGGCGTAGCGGGTAGAATATCAGACTCTCCAACGACAGAATCCGGGTTCGAATCCTCTCGCTGCTTTTTCGAAGCTTGGACAGTTTCTTTCACTCCACATTGTCCCAGTTCACTCAGCTCTATTAATGAGTAACTGGCTATAGACAGTGGTGGATATGTGAACGCATAGTCTTCGTGCAGTAATTGCAGTGTGGGCGAATGCTTTACAGAGAAGTCGAGATGAACAGGTCTGCCAGGAGGTGACATGTAAAGCGCTCTGAATAGTCGTGGACTGGGTTGGACTGGATTCCACGGTGCATAAGAACTTACCGTTTACCTTTACTTCGTCAGCACAGAAACAAATGATGCACAACACGTCATTAGCACATTCACACCAACAGCACAAGTGATTCATCTTTTCTGAGTCATGGATTCTTCTATTGTGTTTTGTTTACAATTAGACACATACACTAACGCACACAAGCTTGATACCATCGAGAACTGGTGTCTCCGGAAGAGACTAGGGATGTTTTGGGCCAACACAATCCTGATTGTAGAGCAGCTCTGGAAAACAGACAGAGCATCCCTGACCACGCAGATAAAGAGGTCGAGATGGCTAGGGCAGACGTGCCTATTGTCCCCTGGAGCATTGCCCAAGACAGCCTTACGTTGGACACCGGATGGGTGAAGGCTACACGTGAAATATGAGAAACAGGAAACAGATTCGTCACCAATGGTGCGATATGTCAAATAAAAATATAGTGCGATAGTGCGCCGGAAGGGGGCTTTGCGAACTCGAAGCATGTTGATAGTGTCTCCCTCTATCGGATACAACATCATTACAGTAGAGTAAGTCAAAATCTACATTTGTTACACATAATGTTGTTGTGAAACCTATTATTAATTTTTATAATTCATTGCTCTATGCAAAGCCCCTACTCCTGTCGTCAGCAATGCGAACTATTACCTCAAAAAATATATTTGCCTCAATTTATTACAGTATGTTCCTCAACTATTCTAGAAGCAAAAAAACAAATTCTAAAAATATATTTTTTGTTAATAGACAATGACAAGAGGCATGCGTATAACAATATTTTCAATTGTAGTTTTCGCTAATTAATTAGTCCGTAAAAATTACTCATAATACCTAATATTTTATCCGTACAAATACATACAAATGTTACAAACATGATATTCATCAATGTGTAACATTATTAGCCCTTACTGTCAAGTATTGTTTTGACTGAATATAATAATTCAATAAACGATAATAAACATATAGAACAATACAAGAAAATAAAAATTTTCACATTAGGTAAAGCAAATCTTTGAACATATATACCAATACCACACATAAATTACAGCATTCCAAGAATCTCACAGAATGTGTCTAAACAAATATGTCCATAATATGACAATGTAAACATTATACTTTTACCGATCAAATTTCTCCAGGAATTGAGCATGGAGAAGGTGCCTGTTAATATAATGTTATGTAGCCAAATGTATTTTATTATATGATTTTATATAATGTCATACTGCTCCTATATTAACTTTTCTTATGATCCATGGTTATGTTTACATTCGCACCGTAATTATTATTATTTTAACACGAAATATATATAATTTTATATAGGACATAACAAGTAATTTTTAGTACAACGTATAATGTTTAATATATTTTCTGTAAAGCGCTGTGAACTGTTTTGGACGCGGCGCTATATAAAATATTAATAATAATAATAATAATAATTATTATTATTATTATGTTGTTGTTATCTCCCTCGTTCTCAGACGAGGAAATGATAAACCACCAGAAGGAGACAGCAACCATAACGTTGATGTGCAAACCCAAATATTATGGCCTCTTAGCTCAATATTAAATACGGTGACATCTAGTTTTATACCTTAACTGCGTACTTTCGATATGTTAGCAGTCATTATTGCCCTTCATTGAACAACATATTTATGTTCGCATAAAAAATAATCACCGATTCGATAATCACCAAGTTTCTCCTGATGCGCCCTTTGATGGTAATCCTCTACACATTTGGCAGAAATTATTACCGGTTAGTAAGTCATTCGCGCTTTATGACATTCAATCCACACCACCACACCCACACAAGGGGCGTATATTATATAAATATACTGTTATATAACATTTTAACGATTAAAATAGTATTCCTAGCTGCATCAGTTATTAATGTGTCCGTCTCTTCCGAAATTAGCCATAACAACAGGCAACTTGGAGAGCTATTTGGAGAGCTATTTGGAGAGCTATTTGGAGAGCTATTTGGACCGCCAAAAGTGCCACAAAGAACAATATTGTATACGAACGTACATGCCCTTTGTGTACCACAAACGACGTAGTGTGATGAAATGAACGTTTAAAGATATTGAGATAATAATTACTTATAATGTCATAATAATTTCGCCAAGTTTCCAAACGTTTAGTCCTTTACAAAGCATTGTAATAATAATAATAATAATAACAATAATAACAACAGTAATAATACTAATAATAATTATAATAACAACAGTAATAATAATAATAATAGTAATAATACTTTTAATAGGAACAGTAATAGTATTAACAGTAACAATAACAATAACAAAATAAAAACAACAACATTAATAACAATAATAATTATTATTATTATTAACACTATTATTATCATTATTATTATTAACACTAGTATTATTATTATCATCATTATTATCATTATTATTATTATCATTATTATTATTAATCTTGTAATTGTTCAAGATTAACATTTTGACAGTGACTCTCGGTTACCGTGGATCTACGTAGTGTAGTATTTCTAGCGGTTGGATGGCTCCCCGCGTTTCTACACACTCGCCGTTTTCTCCATTACCCGCGTTTCTCCAGTTTTCTCCACATCTAAAATGTGCATTAGACGGGAATCGATCATGCGCTGCCCGCATGGCAGACGAACATTCTACCGCTGAGCCGTTCAATTTCACCCAATTACGTTATTGCTTGAGTTTATATTCATGTCAGTTCTGGTGGCACAAACTAGCCTCGAGAAAACGGCGAGTGTGTAGAAACGGGGGGGGGGATGGAGAAAACGGCGAGCATGTAGAAACGGGGGGATGGAGAAAACGGCGAGTGTGTAGAAACGGGGGGGGGGAATGGAGAAAACGGTGAGTGTGCATAAACGCGGGAAAATGGATAAACGGCGTGTAGAAAGGCGGTAAATGGAGAAAACGGCGAGCGTGTAGAAACGCAGAGAAAAGGAGAAAACGGCGAGTTTGTAGAACTATACGTGAAATGGAGAAAATGGCGAGTGTGTAAAAACGCTGCAGGCCATCCAGCCGCTAGGAACGCTACAATAGATCCGCGGGGACCGCTAGAAACGCTACAGGCCACCCAGCCGCTAGGAACGCTACAGTAGATCCGCGGGGACCGCTAGAAACGCTACAGGCCATCCAGCGGCTAGGAACGCTACAGTAGATCCGCGGGGACCGCTAGAAACGCTACAGGCCATCCAGCCGCTAGAAACGCTGCAGGCCATCCAGCCGCTAGGAACGCTACAGTAGATCCGCGGGGACCGCTAGAAACGCTACAGGCCATCCAGCCGCTAGGAACGCTACAGTAGATCCGCGGGGACCGCTAGGAACGCTACAGTAGATCCGCGGACCGCTAGGAACGCTACAGTAGATCCGCGGGGACCGCTAGGAACGCTACAGTAGATCCGCGGGGACCGCTAGGAACGCTACAGTAGATCCGCGGGGACCGCTAGAAACGCTACAGTAGATCCGCGGGGACCGCTAGAAACGCTGCAGGCCATCCAGCCGCTAGGAACGCTACAGTAGATCCGCGGGGACCGCTAGGAACGCTTCAGTAGATCCGCGGGGACCGCTAGGAACGCTACAGTAGATCCGCGGGGACCGATAGGAACGCTACAGTAGATCCGCGGGGACCGCTAGGAACGCTGCAGGCCATCCAGTTGCTAGGAACGCTACAGTAGATACGCGGGGACCGATAGGAACGCTACAGTAGATCCGCGGGGACCGCTAGAAACGCTGCAGGCCATCCAGTCGCTAGGAAAGCTACAGTAGATCCGCGGGGTCCGCTAGAAACTATACAGGCCATCCAGCCGCTAGGAACGCTACAGTAGATCCGCGGGGACCGCTAGGAACGCTACAGTAGATCCGCGGGGACCGCTAGGAACGCTACAGTAGATCCGCGGGGACCGCTAGGAACGCTACAGTAAATCCGCGGGGACCGCTAGGAACGCTGCAGTACTTAGATCCGCGGGGACCGCTAGAAACGCTGCAGTATTTAGATCCGCGGGGACCGCTAGAAACGCTACAGGCCATCCAGCCGCTAGGAACGCTACAGTAGATCCGCGGGGACCGCTAGAAACGCTACAGTAGATCCGCGGGGACCGATAGAAACGCTACAGTAGATCCGCGGGGACCGCTAGGAACGCTGCAGTAGATCCGCGGGGACCGCTAGAAACGCTACAGTAGATCCGCGGGGACCGCTAGGAACGCTACAGGCCATCCAGCCGCTAGGAACGCTACAGTAGATCCGCGGGGACCGCTAGGTACGCTACAGTAGATCCGCGGGGACCGCTAGAAACGCTACAGTGGATCCGCGGGGACCGCTAGGAACGCTACAGTAGATCCGCGGGGACCGCTAGGAACGCTGCAGTAGATCCGCGGGGACCGCTAGGAACGCTACAGTAGATCCGCGGGGACCGCCAGAAACGCGCGACGATTGCCGATGATGTCATGTTATGGGCTTTATAGTAGACATACGTTGACCTCTCGCGTATCGATACACTTACTATTCCGCAGAACGTGCCGACATTTCAAAATCAATCACCGCTCTGGGCCGAAATTGAGGGGTATCAGTTTGTGCGTTTTTCTAAAACACGAGGTATGTCATTTTCCCGTATTTCACACAGCACGTGTTGAAGGACGATACATGTATAGTAATGGCGGCCCATTGAAAAATCAATTGTGGTTTCATTCCATTTTTGTCAGACAACGAAACTATTAGATATTTTCGTACTAATGTACTAAATCTGCGCACTGTTTCACGAATACATCGCCCACCTGATGTTGATAATTTAAACTACACAACTGTGTACGGCGCGGAAGCAGGTAGAGGAAATTACTCACACTGCAAGAACGAAACCTTTTCTGGACTTTGCGGCCTACCGAATGATCTGATCAACACGATGCGTGGTTGTAAAACAATGACTTGCACTTTACGGGCGTTGCTGTGACACCTCGTTAAACACATGAGCAAAAACTGTGTAGAATCGATCGCATGTGGCGTCAGTGATACTCAGTGACACTCGTCTCACGGGACAGTTGCCTCGACGTCACAGAAGACCATGGGGCCGGGTGACATGTTTCAACTAGTGTCAGGCAGTTCAGTTTCATGGGTTGACGAGTCCACCTGCTACTGCCACAACCCAGTGGCACAATAGGCTAACTACATATTAACTTATTTACAAGCAATCAGGCCTACTTTGTTTCTTCAAAAGTAAATACAAATGCATTTCTTCCTTGTCTCTCCCTTTATAAAGGACATGAGGCTAATTCGTGTTTTTCCATTTTCCCCGGTTCAAAAACACAACGCAGATGCAAATACGTCAAATACATTTTAAATAATCATAGTTGTGAAAAGATTCGTCAGACTGCGGATTGTAATCTTATTGCTTAAATTATTGTTTAAATTGCTGAAATGTTTTTCACAATCAATGTTGCCCTTTTCTTTGCACCGTTTCTTTAGAAAAGCATCTCATGTTTTAAATGTGTACTTAAAGATATTCCGCAAAAACACTCAATTGCATGAGCTTCTTCTTTCATAGACAGCTGGGCGTTTTCATTGATTTTTTACTGTGGGCAAAACATTAAAATTATCAATGATTAAAAAGGTCTCAAATGTAAAACCAAATACAATTTACTTGCTCAGATTACAGCTGGATATGCGTGAAGGTTCATTTTGCGGATCATTTGATAGGAAACAAAATAAATTAGCACAAACACACAGTCGCGCAGTGAATAATATATTAGGTAGAACACATGTGCATCATGGAGAGTGTTTTTTTATTACCTCTTTATTTATGCTTATGCCTTGTTTTTATATCTTTATGTTCTCTAATGCCGCAGAGAACTCGGCTCTATTATATGATGTTAATCGCATTTTATGTTTGGTTTTAGTAGTAAGACTAGTATAAGAAAGATCACGACCGGTCGTGCACGATGTGCTAAAATTAACCGGCGAACGTATACATCACGCTAACGAGACAATGCTCAGTAATTGCTCAGGCGGACGTAATTGGATAACAATTATCCGCCAATTGGTTCTGCGCCATCATTCTAACTGGGTCAAATGAAGCGAGTCTGAATGATGTTGTACATAACGTATTGTACAGACGTGACGTCATACCAATAATGGTGGATACGTTATTTCTCTAGCGCAATAGTCTTCCCTATTTATTCTTGATGACAGACATTGAAGGGATTGAACACACATTATCCAAGGAAATGCGCGATTTGTTCGATCCACGTCTTATAAATAACGTACACTAACCACATTCACGTAACACGAGCATTCTTACACACATGAAGCAGGAAACGTACATATGGTTTTTGCAGGAGTAATGTTCAAGACAATTTATCATATCTCATTATTATATTATATATGTATCAAAAATACGTACAATACACATGCACACGCATACACTGCCAATTTAATGGGATACTAGAAGCAGTATTTATTCTATCAAGATTTTATAATTATCAGACGCTCTATTATTTAGTTTACTGAAATGAATCGATACATCGCTGATGATACTAAACGAAATTGATACTAAACGAAATTGGTTTAATTTGGGAAGGGGTTAACTGATGATTAGTTTATCGTCGTAGATCGCTGTATTTCATCCCAAATTTTATTTCTGCTCACGGTTCATAAGGGCGCTGACTTCAGACAGGTTTCCGCTATGACTTCTTCATCTTACTCGTCTTCTGCTGGTTGTGGATGCTATCCACCGACAGGAGGCAAGAGAGTTGTCTTCTTCTCTCGATGGTGTGGGCGCAGTAGGCGTCTGGCCTGTGTCTCATAGGTCTCTAGCGACAGCCGGGCCGGACAGAACTCAGCGTCGGCGCATCTACAATGGCTGTCGGAAGCGCGTTCCACTCTCGGATGTTGCGAGAATATGATAAGCGGTAGTAGTGTATGTATGTCTGGTTGAGGGAGTGGCTGATTGTCCTGTCGAGGGGCGTCTTGTAGATGCTGTTTACAGGCCATTGTGGATGCTGTAGAACGTGTTGCATTCGTCTCTCATCTGTGGTGTCCCATCCCAGTTCTTGGAGCGTGTCTGTCACACTACACCTGTTCGTATACTGGTTCCTTGCACCATCATTCGTGGTGTCGGCTTGTACTCCCCAGATTGTCGTGCGTATTCCACGATGGGACGACTGGCGTATCGTAGACTTCCGTAGTCAGGATAGTTGAGCTGATTTTGGCGTTTCACCTCCGGAAACCGAGTCTGGTGGACCTTGTTGCAGGTGATATGGTCGTTCATCCATATGTATTGGGAGAAAGGTATCTGGCTATTGCGACGTGCTCTACCTTCTGATGTACGCGAGCAACAGGGGTCCCGCTTTCTTGTGATGGTGAGAAATCGAGGTAGTGTGCGAAACAGGGCGGGTTACATGTGACAGACACGCCCAGAATGACACGGTTCATCGGACATACGTTGTCACGTGACAGCCAACTAAGAAGAAAATGCAACTCACAACGCGAGAGATTTTGTTGACGAGAGACGTTGCATAAAGATGACACGGTAAAGGTCCACATATTCCTCGTTAATGGAATCGAAATGTCCGTGTGTTTATTTATGTGGTCCATAAACCAACTTCTTGCAGTTTGCTCATTGGGAGTGTCGTGAAGGAAACATTAACGGGAAGGGTGGTCTAATGATTAGAGCGCGGTGGTCTAATGATTAGAGCGCGGTGGTCTATTGATTAGAGCGCGGTGGTGTAACGACTAGAGCGCGGTGGTCTAATGATTAGAGCGCGGTGATGTAATGATTAGAGCGCGGTGGTCTAATGATTAGAGCGCGGTGGTCTAATGATTAGAGCGCGGTGGTCTAATGATTAGAGCGCGGTGGTCTAATTATTAGAGCGCGGTGGTCTAATGATTAAAGCACGGTGTTCTAATTATTAGAGCGCGGTGGTCTAATGATTAGAGCGCGGTGGTCTAATGAGTAGAGCGCGGTGGTCTAATGATTAGAACGTGGTAGTCTAATGATTAGCGCGCAGTGGTCTATTGATTAGAGCGCTGTGGTATAATGATTAGAGCGCGGTGGTCTAATGATTAGAGCGCTGTGGTCTAATGATTAGAACGCTGTGGTCTAATGATTAGAGCGCGGTGGTTCAATTCCACCTCCGCCGTTTCGAAGCTTGGGCAATTTCTTTTATCCCACTTTACCTGTGTCTTTCGGAAGAGACACTAACCTTTGTTGGGCCCTTTTACCTGGCGTCTATGCCAGCAGAAATAAACGATCCCAGGCAGGGAAATGGAAACAACCTGTGATGGACTCACTAACTCTAGATCAGGACATTCTGAAATAAACCGTCAGCGCAATATCCACGTAGGACTTTGCTAAGTAATTATCCATATCTAGACACAGAACGCTAACAAACAGAAAACGCAGTGATCGTATATCAGGCTGCTTGTCGGAAGTTCACGAGGCGAAGACATCGACAGTCTTGATGATATGGTGTACGTCACCCGAACACAATGGCACTTTGGCATTAATCAGGAAACATTTAACCGGAGGCGATGGGTGGTGCGTGTATGTTGCACGACAAACGAGCACATCATTTATTGTCGCATGTACTGCAGTGTGTCGCTGACTTTATACATGTCTACGTTACATACACATTAACCGACAAACGCGGCGGCGATCATCAATTGTGTTGTCCGGAAATGCACAATCGAAAGTCTTCGACGCAAACACAGCACATGTTACAGGCGGCGGTCAGTCGTGCGCGTTATACGACATTTATTATGGGATATCACAATGTGTCGCTGACGGTAGAGGAGAGAGTAGGAATCCGCGACATCAATACTGGGTGTGATTAGGCATCACGTGATCGCAAGTATATAACACATTAACGGAGAGTTTTATACCGTCATAGCGATGCGAAGGCGGTGTGGGTCGCCGGTCTCCGGGGCTGGCGGCAGCTGGCTCCTACTGCTTGTCTGCGCGTCGATGTGTCTGCGATCCGTCAGATGCAGCGGCAACGGCGACGGCTGCACGAGCACAGCTAACGTTACTGGATTTAGTGAAAAAACAACGAATACAGGACACGACACGCAGACGGAACGAAGTTACTTTCCCACGCAGGGACACGCGGGACGTGTATCGGCGATAAGTGAAACCCAGTTGGGAACGACTTTAGACAATGTGGATTTGGTCAATGTTACAACAACCGTGGCACTATTATACAGAGTGACAATTAAGGGCATCGTTACGCCAGCTACCGAAGCAAACAATCTCAGTGGTGAAACAGTGAAGGAATGGAATGTTACTGAGGGAAACAGTGAATTTATCAGCCGATTTGCACAATGCGACAGTTGCAACGGCAGCTACCCGGCGACGACGTCGTGGGCGCCGGGAGAGGCAAACACTACCTACCCGGGGGAAGAGACGGCGACGACACCGTTGTGGCGTCGGATCATGAACGCCGGCCTGCTCGGCATGGCCGGCACAGGTGTAGTCGCCAATACGATGACCTTCGTGACGTTGACCGTCAACGGTCGATCCTTCTCCCGCCTGACCGTGGTTCTCCTGAAGCATCAGGCCCTGATTGATGCCGCCGTGTGCGCGCTCGCTAGCGGCGTCTTCATGCAGACTTCGGTTTGGCACGTCGGTCAGTACGCCGTCGACTATGCTGTGTGCTATATCTGGCATAGTCAGTACATCTACTGGGGCGTCGCGTTGTTGTCCGTGTGGAACCTCGTCTTCATCGCTATAGACCGCCTCATCGCTGTTTGCTTCCCGATCAAATACAAATCGCTGTCGTCGCGCGGCCTCAAGATCGCCATCGCTGTAATGTACGTCCCCTGCTTCCTAAGTCCGGCTCCGTCGATCCGCCTCGTCACCTTCACGCACGGACAATGCATCCTCGGCATCACGCTGCCGCCCGATCTCGCCGAGGCGTTCTACTACTGGTTCTCCATCTACTGGTTGTTCGTAGCCTACATCGTGCCGATGGTGTCGTTCCTCCTGCTCTACGGCCGCACCGTCCTGCAGCTGCGACACCACCGCAAGGCGATCGCGTCGGCCGTCCAGTCGCAGACCCTCACGAAGTCCACCATCCGCGTCACCAAGTGCGCCATCACCTTGACAGTCATCTTCGCGGCGACTATCAGCTACGACTCGATCTACTTTTGTCTGGGCAATGTCGGCGTGACCAGCTACGACCTCGGCGCACCCGTGCAGTTGGTCGGCATACTGATGACCGTGTGTAACTCGCTCGCCAACCCGTTCATGTACGCCATCTTCATGCCGACCTTCCGACGCAGCCTGCGCAGGACCATCTGCCGACGGGGCAACGCCGTTCAGGACGACGCCACTGTCATGACGGTGGGCAGCATCATCTAGGCATCCGTCGTCGCTTTGCAGATGATGCCGATGCTGCTTTGGAGATTTCTTTTGGCAAGTTGGCGTCGCACTCTCTGACCGCTTAGAGGGGAAAGTAGTGTTAGTTGAGAAACTGAGTTAGTTGAGCCACCCATGTTTCCCAGGAAACTACAGCAGCAACAGTTACGTGGGACCAGTGATTGAACATGTTATTAGAATAATGTTGACGTACAATACGTGCCATTTGTCATAACGATCAGAAAATGTTAATTAAAAGTATTATTATTATTTTTTTCGAAATGTTTGGTGATGATCATTGTCTGCTTGTGAGTAAATTGTTAACACATGTGAACAGACGTTATTGTCTGTGTACCTACAAATGGTTTAACTATGCACAGGGAAGAAGATTACTAGAACAAACTGTTATTGTCGAAAAGGGCCTAGTTGAGCCACCCACGGCCCAAAGGAGGGTTAGTTGAGCAGCGGTTAAAAAATTCTTTACCTCTAAATGCATCAAGGAATACTTTTTTTTAATAATAATGCATCCCTGTCTCACGCCAATCTTTACTTCAATTTGTTCTCTAGTCTTTCCTTCGTGTAGAACTCTGCAGGTCGTCCTCTTGTATTTTGCTTTGACTGTCGAGATGAGCTTCTCTGGTATTCCATAGTGTATCTGCCACACGGTCTTACAGTATAAACTATCAAAAGCGTTTTTGAAGTCAATAAAATTATTGTAAACAGGGTAGTTCCATTATATTGACTCCTTGGTTATAATGCGAAGCTGTCTAGTCGCTACATGATCTTTCCTGACGAACGCCTGCCTGATGGTCCATTAGTGTTGAATCGTTCACGTGGTTTCCAGGCTCATCGTGGAGTCGTGTGCAATTCCATGGGTCCTCGCCACCGGTATTGGCGACACCAAGCAGCTATCAGCGGTAACCTGTAAGTTGTAGTAGATAAGATAGGAACTCACAGTTTGCGATATTTTGCAAACGAGGCAAAAAATAATTTGTTAAAAAAATATGAAGATACGTGTACAATGCTAAACTGCTATTCTTGCTCAAACATACGCACGCGCACACGCACACGCATAAGCACATGCACACGCACACACACACGCACACACTTTTCATGACTCAACGTATTGTTACCCCTGACAAACGACCATGTCGGGCGATATATCGCTGGTCCCCTTGCTGTTATGGATATACAACTGCTGGCTAAGACGTTCTTTGCTTATGGCATATAGGCACGCGTAGTATATGGTATCCACCAATCACTAGTAGTAGAATCGATCGCTTTTGTGTCATGTGACGTAATAAGTAAGGCGCCTGACTAAATATCAGTAATTGGTCGAAAATGGTCTGTTAAAATGTTTCCTGGGGTGCGTCAAAAACATGCATGGGTGCTTAATTTTTTTTGACGCAGGGGTACGTCAAGGAACCTATATATATTATATATATATATATATATATATATATATATATATATATATATATATATATATATATATATATATATATATATATATATATATATATATATATATATATATATATATATATATATTTACACTGCTGGCACTTTCACAACCTGTAAATAATACTCAGGTGCACGTGATTGCTATTTCGATATTGGATCTCGCAAATAGGTTACACTCCGGCCTTGTGCAATATACGACATAATTATTTATGCTCGTCTGGACGACATGGCTCCACAATAGTTGGCTGACATTTATATCATCCACTTAGCCACGCGTTCCCTGCAATCAGCCGAACAACAATTTTTTGTGGTAAACCGAGGAGTAAACTCAATCTATATAGGACCGCTCCTTCAATGTCGTTACGTCCGTTAAATGGAAAACTAACTAAGTTACCCGGCGTTGCCTGGGAGAAAAGGCAGCCACTACAAGAGGCTGTGTCTCCTGGCAATACCTAGTCAAGTTGTAGTAGGGCGATGCCAGTGGTAATGATGGATACAACTTCACGCACAAAAATCATGAACCACTGCTGGTTCCATGAAGCGTTTGTACCGAACGAACGAACTTATGTGGACGTTCGATGTACACCACGTAACAGTTGTAGAAAGGATGCATGGCGTCGCGAACAATTGTACGTAACTACGAACTACAATTGTTCCGAGTTCAGTAACGGGCATCAAACGTCCTCATCAGTTCTTTCGCAAGATTTACACTCCTCCCCGCCTCGAAGGAATTTCGGAATTTGTTTAATGTAGGAACCATTCCCAGGGCCGGCATGCAAACCAAATAGACGGAGATCTTAGGGAATAGACAGACATACAAACAAACACAGACAAACTCTGTTGTACGGTATAGTTACTAATGTATGTCAGAGCATCTGATTTAGTGGTCTCAATCAGGAAAGCCCCGAAAACATTCGTGTTCCATCAAGAGTATTTGAAAGAACTAATTAGACTAATTGACGAACGTTTTGTGTAACTGACATTGTCAAATTAATTATGTCAAATTTATTATTCTTGCTGACTTTCCTTTTCTGACTTATTAATACAACTAATAGTAACATAATTAATTTCTTATAGCGTTGTTGAGTTTTCAAAGAAACTACGCTGTATAAAAACAAATGTATTATTAGTATTATTATTTTGAATCCATATTTCCGTACTGAACTAAAAAAGGTCACATTCCCATAAATATGCAGAGAACAAAATACCTCATCAATTCCTAAGTTGACACATGGGAATCGTATTACTTACCGCGCTACATCGGGTATTGCCTACATATGATCATGCTAGGAGGAATGGAGGTTGATGAGTTCATGTCCAATGATGAGTTAATTGGTTTTACACAATTATCCTATGGTTATTATTATTGCATTGACGGTCGACGTGTTATAACAAAATTGCTACCGCTGACATCATAGCAAAATTGGCCTTATACTGTTACACAATTTCTACTTGAATTTAATATTAAATCGACGTCTTGTTAATACAAAGTCAGGATAGGACAGGACATACATACAGTCAAGACAGTGACACATTCACATTTAATGTGACCAATTTCAAGCAATTAACACATATGACAAATATAAAGGTCATGGAGACTCCCACTACAACATAAAAATGTTGCCAAGAGAAACGAATAACACAACTGGAGAACAGGGACCAGAGAATACAATCACTAGAAGAGAAGAAAAACGAATAACACAATTAGCTGAGAAGAGAGACCCGTGAAAACAAAAAGGAGAAGAGAAACGAACGATACAATTGGTAGAGAAGAGAGACCCGTGAAAACAAACAGGAGAAGAGGAACGAACGATACAATTGGTAGAGAAGAGAGACCCGTGAAAACAAACAGGAGAAGAGAAACGAACGATACAATTGGTAGAGAAGAGAGAACCGTGAAAACAAACAGGAGAAGAGAAACGAACGATACAATTGGTAGAGAAGAGAGACCCGTTAAAACAAACAGGAGAAGAGAAACGAACGATACAATTGGTAGAGAAGAGAGACCCGTGAAAACAAACAGGAGAAGAGAAACGAACGATACAATTGGTAGAGAAGAGAGACCCGTGAAAACAAACAGGAGAAGAGAAACGAACGATACAATTGGTAGAGAAGAGAGACCCGTGAAAACAAACAGGAGAAGAGAAACGAACGATACAATTGGTAGAGAAGAGGGACCCGTGAAAACAAACAGGAGAAGAGAAACGAACGATACAATTGGTAGAGAAGAGGGACCCGAGAAAACAAACAGGACTATAATCGAATCACACAATTCACTAAAAGAGGGACCATAGACAACAGAAGTATGCCAATATTGCACCTTCTCGGTCCATTGTCTTCACCTACAAAAAGTGCACACTACGCAGTTGACCAACACGATACAAAAACGTGGTCTTGCGACAAAGACGAATGCCGCCGACGGTAGTGATAAGACTTTCGACCTCGCGTGAAACAACATTGTATTGAATGTACATTCGTGAAGAAAATGCCAGTACACTAAAGGGGCTTTCGGATATAGCGACCACGGACACGGTGTCTTTGACAAGAAATCTGGTCGACGAGAGACTCTTTGCAGAAGATATACTCTGCTGTCACAAATGTCAAACAATATGACCCACTCTAACCATTGGACCATCGCTTCCCCCAATTGCACCCTGTGTCTATGAAGGTATTACGCTTGACGAGTGGAGCAATTAATACATTAATAAATGACACCTGACATGGGGGAGTCAAACAACGAAAGGTTGTTTAATTGGTGGAAACGTTTTGACTTTACCCTCGACAGCAATTAAGTGAGATACCTTAGTAATGAGACTGACAAACTTTGTTATGAAAAACAAACACCTTAATGAATGTGGTTTAATAAACCTAGAGAAAAAAGAAAAGAAGGTTAAGAACAGTTCAAATACAATTTTTATATGATATTGAATGGCTGTGAAAATGATATTGTGGACATTTGTATCACTTAAGAAAGATGGAAGAGCTAGAAGAAATGAAGTAACGTTAGTAATGCAACAGTGTAGATTAGATTTAAGAAGGTATTCACCATCACACAAGACAGAAAAGTAATGGAACACATAATATACGGGTTGTTAAAGTGCTAGCAGCGTAACTATGTTTAAAACAAAATTGACAAATAAATAAACAACTGTTAGACTCTCGATAAGTCAGTGGTTTCCTTATCCACTTGCCATCTGGGTGTTTTGCTTGGATGGCAATCTTGTTAAATCTTGCTAAATGACATAGAATACAAATATTTGCTAGGGTATAAACGAGAGGTAGATGAAAATAGAAACGACATGATGAGAGCTGAAGGGTATGGCCAATGTTCGGTAGATTCCGGCACAAACAATATCACCTCATCAATACGCAGCGCTGGATGTCAACTTCGATGAAGGTGAAGTAGCATGTTTTCATGTGTTTCTGAATTCGGACGTTGAGCCTAGATATATTAACCGCAGCAACAAACTTTAATGATGACAGCATCCGGCTGACAATCAACAAAGGTTATTACGAGCAGGTGCTCATGAAATCTAATCAGAAGGCGATGGCATGCAGTTAGTTCACATCTCCGTCAGTTTGTGACTCTGTATGCCTCTATTTCCCTTCATATCTCCGTCAGTTTGTGACTCTGCATGCCTGTATGTTCCTTCATGTCTCTGTCATTTTGTGACTCTGTATGCCTGTATGTTCCTTCATATCTCCGTCAGTTTGGGACTCTGTATACTTCTACGTTCCTTCATATCTCCGTCAGTTTGTGACTCTGTATGCCTGTATGTTCCTCCATATCTCCGTCAGTTTGTGATCCTGTATGCCTGTATGTTCCTTCATATCTCCGTCAATTTGTGACTCTGTATGCCTGTATGTTACTTCATATCTCCGTCAGTTTGTGACTCTGTATGCCTGTATGTTCCTTCATATCTCCACCAGTTTGTGACCCTGTATGCCTGTATGTTCCATCATATCACCGTCAGTTTGTGACTCTGTATGCCTGTATGTTCTTTCATATCTTCGTCAGTTTGTGACCCTGTATGTCTGTATGTCCCTTCATATCTCCGTCAGTTTGTGACTCTGTATGCCTGTATGTCTATTCATATCTCCATTAGTTTATGACTCTGTATGCCTGTATGTCTATTCATATCTCCGTCAGTTTGTGACTCTGTATGCCTGTATGTTCCTTCATGTCTCTGTCATTTTGTGATTCTGTATGCCTATATGTTCCTTCATATCTCCGTCAGTTTGTGACCCTGTATGCCTGTATGTCTAATCAAATCTCAATCAGTTTATGACTCTGTATGCCTGTATGTCCCTTCGTATCTCAGTCAGTTTATGGCTCTGTATGCCTGTATGTTCCTTCATATCTCCGTCAATTTGTGACTCTGTATGCCTGTATGTTCCTTCATATCTCCGTCAGTTTGTGAACCTGTATGCCTGTATGTCCCTTCATATCTCCGTCAGTTTGTGACTCTGTAAGCCTGTATGTTCATTCATATCTCCGTCAGTTTGTGAACCTGTACGCCTGTATGTTCCTTCATATCTCCGTCAGTTTCTGACTCTCTATGCCTGTATGTTCCTTCATATCTCCTTCAGTTTGTGACTCTGTATGCCTGTATGTTCCTTCATATCTTCGTCAGTTTGTGACTGTGTATGCCTGTATGTTCCTTCATATCTCCGTCAGTTTGTGACTCTGTATGCCTGTATGTTCCTTCATATCTCCGTCAGTTTGTGAACCTGTACGCCTGTATGTTCCTTCATATCTCCGTCAGTTTCTGACTCTCTATGCCTGTATGTTCCTTCATATCTCCTTCAGTTTGTGACTCTGTATGCCTGTATGTTCCTTCATATCTTCGTCAGTTTGTGACTGTGTATGCCTGTATGTTCCTTCATATCTCCGTCAGTTTGTGACTCTGTATGCCTGTATGTTCCTTCATATCTCAATCAGTTTGTGACTCTGTATGCATGTATGTTCCTTCATATCTCCGTCAGTTTGTGAATCTGTATGCCTGTATGTTCCTTCATATCTTCGTCAGTTTGTGACTATGTATGCCTGTATGTTCCTTCGTATCTTCGTCAGTTTGTGACTCTGTATGCCTGTATGTTCCTTCATATCTCCGTCAGTTTGTGACTCTCTATGCCTGTATGTTCCTTCATATCTTCCTCAGTTTGTGACTCTGTATGCCTGTATGTCTATTCATATCTACGTCAGTTTGTGACTCTGAATGCCTGTATGCCCCTTCATATCTCCGTCAGTTTGTGACTCTGTATGACTGTATGTTCCTTCATATCTCCGTCAGTTTGTGACTCTGAATGCCTGTATGTTCCTTCATATCTCCGTCAGTTTGTGACCCTGTATGTCTGTATGTCCCTTCATATCTCCGTCAGTTTGTGACTCTGTATGCCTGTATGTCTATTCATATCTCCGTCAGTTTGTGACTATGTATGCCTGTATGTTCCTTCATATCTCCGTCAGTTTGTGACTCTGTATGCCTGTATGTCTATTCATATCTCCATCAGTTTATGATTCTGTATGCCTGTATGTCTATTCATATCTCCGTCAGTTTGTGACTCTGTATGCCTATATGTTCTTTCATGTCTCTGTCATTTTGTGACTCTGTATGCCTGTATGTTCCTTCATATCTCCGTCAGTTTGTGACCCTGTATGCCTGTATGTTCCTTCATATCTCCACCAGTTTGTGACCCTGTATGCCTGTATGTTCCATCATATCACCGTCAGTTTGTGACTCTGTATGCCTGTATGTTCCTTCATATCTTCGTCAGTTTGTGACCCTGTATGTCTGTATGTCCCTTCATATCTCCGTCAGTTTGTGACTCTGTATGCCTGTATGTCTATTCATATCTCCATCAGTTTATGACTCTGTATGCCTGTATGTCTATTCATATCTCCGTCAGTTTGTGACTCTGTATGCCTGTACGTTCCTTCATGTCTCTGTCATTTTGTGACTCTGTATGCCTGTATGTTACTTCATATCTCCGTCAGTTTGTGACCCTGTATGCATGTATGCCTATTCATATCTCCATCAGTTTATGACTCTGTATGCCTGTATGTCCCTTCATATCTCAGTCAGTTAATGGCTCTGTATGCCTGTATGTTCCTTCATATCTCCGTCAGTTTGTGACTCTGTATGCCTGTATGTTCCTTCATATCTCCGTCAGTTTGTGACCCTGTATGCCTATATGTCCCTTCATATCTCCGTCAGTTTGTGACTCTGTATGCCTGTATGTTCATTCATATCTCCGTCAGTTTGTGATCCTGTACGCCTGTATGTTCCTTCATATCTCCGTCAGTTTCTGACTCTGTATGCCTGTATGTTCCTTCATATCTCCTTCAGTTTGTGACTCTGTATGCCTGTATGTTCCTTCATATCTTCGTCAGTTTGTGACTATGTATGCCTGTATGTTCCTTCATATCTTCGTAAGTTTGTGACTCTGTATGCCTGTATGTTCCTTCATATCTTCGTCAGTTTGTGACTCTGTATGCCTGTATGTTCTTTCATATCTCAATCAGTTTGTGACTCTGTATGCCTGTATGTTCCTTCATATCTCCGTCAGTTTGTGACTCTGTATGCCTGTATGTTCCTTCATATCTTCGTCAGTTTGTGACTATGTATGCCTGTATGTTCCTTCGTATCTTCGTCAGTTTGTGACTCTGTATGCCTGTATGTTCCTTCATATCTCCGTCAGTTTGTGACTCTGTATGCCTGTATGTTCCTTCATATCTTCGTCAGTTTGTGACTATGTATGCCTGTATGTTCCTTCATATCTTCCTCAGTTTGTGACTCTGTATGCCTGTATGTCTATTCATATCTTCGTCAGTTTGTGACTCTGAATGCCTGTATGTCCCTTCATATCACAGTCAGTTAGTGACTCTCTATGCTTGTATGTTCCATCATATCTCCATCAGTTTGTGACTCTGTATGCCTGTATGTTCCTTCATATCTCCATCAGTTTATGACTCTGTATGCCTGTATGTCAATTCATATCTCCGTCAGTTTGTGACTCTGTATGCCTATATGTTCATTCATGTCTCTGTCATTTTGTGACTCTGTATGCCTGTATGTTCCTTCATATCTCCGTCAGTTTGTGACCCTGTATGCCTGTATGTTCCTTCATATCTCCACCAGTTTGTGACCCTGTATGCCTGTATGTTCCATCATATCACCGTCAGTTTGAGACTCTGTATGCCTGTATGTTCCTTCATATCTTCGTCAGTTTGTGACCCTGTATGTCTGTATGTCCCTTCATATCTCCGTTAGTTTGTGACTCTGTATGACTGTATATATATTCATATCTCCATCAGTTTATGACTCTGTATGCCTGTATGTCTATTCATATCTCCGTCAGTTTGTGACTCTGTATGCCTGTATGTTCCTTCATGTCTCTGTCATTTTGTGACTCTGTATGACTGTATGTTCCTTCATATCTCCGTCAGTTTGTGACCCTGTATGCCTGTATGTCTATTCATATCTCCATCAGTTTATGACTCGGTATGCCTGTATGTCTATTCATATCTCCGTCAGTTTGTGACTCAGTATGCCTGTATGTTCCTTCATATCTCCGTCAGTTTGTGACTCTGTATGCCTGTATGTCTATTCATATCTCCATCAGTTTATGACTCTGTATGCCTGTATGTATATTCATATCTCCGTCAGTTTGTGACTCTGTATGCCTATATGTTCCTTCAAGTCTCTGTCATTTTGTGACTCTGTATGCCTGTATGTTCCTTCATATCTTCCTCAGTTTGGGACTCTGTATGCCTGTATGTCTATTCATATCTCCATCAGTTTATGACTCTGTATGCCTGTATGTCTATTCATATCTCCGTCAGTTTGTGACTCTGTATGCCTATATGTTCTTTCATGTCTCTGTCATTTTGTGACTCTGTATGCCTGTATGTTCCTTCATATTTCCGTCAGTTTGTGACCCTGTATGCCTGTATGTTCCTTCATATCTCCGTCAGTTTGTGACGCTGTATGACTGTATATATATTCATATCTCCATCAGTTTATGACTCTGTATGCCTGTATGTCTATTCATATCTCCGTCAGTTTGTGACTCTGTATGCCTGTACGTTCCTTCATGTCTCTGTCATTTTGTGACTCTGTATGCCTGTATGTTCATTCATATCTCCGTCAGTTTGTGACCCTGTATGCCTGTATGCCTATTCATATCTCCATCAGTTTTTGACTCTGTATGCCTGTATGTCCCTTCATTTCTCAGTCAGTTTATGGCTCTGTATGCCTGTATGTTCCTTCATATCTCCGTCAGTTTGTGACTCTGTATGCCTGTATGTTCCTTCATATCTCCGTCAGTTTGTGACCCTGTATGCCTATATGTCCCTTCATATCTCCGTCAGTTTGTGACTCTGTATGACTGTATGTTAATTCATATCTCCGTCAGTTTGTGATCCTGTACGCCTGTATGTTCCATCATATCTCCGTCAGTTTCTGACTCTGTATGCCTGTATTTTCCTTCATATCTCCTTCAGTTTGTGACTCTGTATGCCTGTATGTTCCTTCATATCTTCGTCAGTTTCTGACTATGTATGCCTGTATGTTCCTTCATATCTTCGTAAGTTTGTGACTCTTTATGCCTGTATGTTCCTTCATATCTTCGTCAGTTTGTGACTCTGTATGCCTGTATGTTCCTTCATATCTTCGTCAATTTGTGACTTTGTATGCCTGTATGTTCCTTCGTATCTTCGTCAGTTTGTGACTCTGTATGCCTGTATGTTCCTTCATATCTCCGTCAGTTTGTGACTCTGTATGCCTGTATGTCTATTCATATCTCCGTCAGTTTGTGACTCTGTATGCCTGTATGTTCCTTCATGTCTTTGTCATTTTGTGACTCTGTATGCCTGTATGTTCCTTCATATCTCTGTCAGTTTGTGACCCTGTATGCCTGTATGTCTATTCATATCTCCATCAGTTTATGACTCGGTATGCTTGTATGTCTATTCATATATCCGTCAGTTTGTGACTCAGTATGCCTGTATGTTCCTTCATATCTCCGTCAGTTTGTGAATCTGTATGCCTGTATGTTTATTCATATCTCCGTCAATTTGTGACTCTGTATGCCTATATGTTCCTTCATGTCTCTGTCATTTTGTGACTCTGTATGCCTGTATGTTCCATCATATCTCCGTCAGTTTGGGACTCTGTACGCTTGTACGTTCATTCATATCTCCGTCAGTTTGTGACTCTGTATGCCTGTATTTTCCTTCATATCTTCGTAAGTTTGTGACTCTGTATGCCTGTATGTTCCTTCATATCTCCGTCAGTTTGTGACTCTGTATGCCTGTATGTTCCTTCATATCTCAATCAGTTTGTGACTCTGTATGCCTGTATGTTCCTTCATATCTTCGTCAGTTTGTGACTATGTATGGCTGTATGTTCCTTCGTATCTTCGTCAGTTTGTGACTCTGTATGCTTGTATGTTCCTTCATATCTCCGTCAGTTTGTGACTCTGTATGCCTGTATGTTCCTTAATATCTTCCTCAGTTTGTGACTCTGTATGCCTGTATGTCTATTCATATCTTCGTCAGTTTGTGATTCTGAATGCCTGTATGTCCCTTCATATCACAGTCAGTTTGTGATTCTGTATGCCTGTAAGTTCCATCATATATCCATCAGTTTGTGACTCTGTATGCCTGTATGTTCCTTCATATCTCCATCAATTTGTGACTCTGTATGCCTGTATGTTCCTTCATATCTCCGTCAGTTTGTGACTCTGTATGCCTGTATGTTCCTTCATATCTCCGTTAGTTTGTGACTCTGTATGCCTGTATGTTCCTTCATATCTCCGTCAGTTTGTGACTCTGTATGTCTGTATGTCTGTATGTCCCTTCATATCTCCGTCAGTTTGTGACTCTGTATGCCTGTATGTCTATTCATATCTCCGTCAGTTTGTGACTCAGTATGCCTGTATGTTCCTTCATATCTCCGTCAGTTTGTGACTCTGTATGCCTGTATGTCTATTCATATCTCCGTCAGTTTGTGATTCTGTATGCCTTTATGTTCTTTCATGTCTCTGTCATTTTGTTACTCTGTATGCCTGTATGTTCCTTCATATCTCCGTCAGTTTGTGACCCTGTATGCCTGTATGTTCCTTCATATCTCCGTCAGTTTGTGACTCTGTATGCCTGTATGTTCCTTCATATCTCCACCAGTTTGTGACCCTGTATGCCTGTATGTTCCATCATATCACCGTCAGTTTGTGACTCTGTATCCCTGTATGTTCCTTCATATCTTCGTCAGTTTGTGACCCTGTATGTCTGTATTTCCCATCATATCTCCGTCAGTTTGTGACTCTGTATGCCTGTATGTCTATTCATATCTCCATCAGTTTATGTCTCTGTATGCCAGTATGTCTATTCATATCTCCGTCAGTTTGTGACTCTGTATGCCTGTATGTTCCTTCATATCTCCGTCAGTTTGGGACTCTTTACGTTTGTACGTTCCTTCATATCTCCGTCAGTTTGTGACACTGTATGGCTGTATGTTCCTTCATATCTCCGTCAGTTTGTGACCCTGTATGCCTGTATTTTCCTTCATAACTCCGTCAGTTTGTGACTCTTTATGCCTGTATGTTCCTTCATATCTCCACCAGTTTGTGACCCTGTATGCCTGTATGTTCCATCATATCACCGTCAGTTTGTGACTCTGTATGCCTGTATGTTCCTTCATATCTTCGTCAGTTTGTGACCCTGTATGTCTGTATGTCCATTCATATCTCCGTCAGTTTGTGACTCTGTATGCCTGTATGTCTATTCATATCTCCATCAGTTTATGACTCTGTATGCCTGTATGTCTAATCATATCTCCGTCAGTTTGTGGCTCTGTATGCCTGTATGTTCCTTCATGTCTCTGTCATTTTGTGATTCTGTATGCCTGTATGTTCCTTCATATCTCCGTCAGTTTGTGACCCTGTATGCCTGTATGTTCCTTCATATCTCCGTCAGTTTGTGACTCTGTATGCCTGTATGTTCCTTCATATCTCCACCAGTTTGTGACCCTGTATGCCTGTATGTTCCATCATATCTCCGTCAGTTTGTGACTCTGTATGACTGTATATATATATTCATATCTCCATCAGTTTATGACTCTGTATGCCTGTATGTCTATTCATATCTCCGTCAGTTTGTGACTCTGTATGCCTGTATGTTCCTTCATGTCTCTGTCATTTTGTGACTCTGTATGCCTGTATGTTCCTTCATATCTCCGTCAGTTTGGGATTCTGTACGCTTGTACGTTCCTTCATATCTACGTCAGTTTGTGACTCTGTATCCCTGTATGTTCCTTCATATCTTCGTCAGTTTGTGACCCTGTATGTCTGTATTTCCCATCATATCTCCATCAGTTTATGACTCTGTATGCCTGTATGTCTATTCATATCTCCGTCAATTTGTGACTCTGTATGCCTATATGTTCCTTCATGTCTCTGTCATTTTGTGACTCTGTATGCCTGTATGTTCATTCATATCTCCGTCAGTTTGGGACTCTTAACGCTTGTACGTTCCTTCATATCTCCGTCAGTTTGTGACTCTGTATGCCTGTATTTTCCTTCATATCTCCGTCAGTTTGTGACCCTGTATGCCTGTATTTTCCTTCATAACTCCGTCAGTTTGTGACTCTGTATGCCTGTATGTTCCTTCATATCTCCACCAGTTTGTGACCCTGTATGCCTGTATGTTCCATCATATCACCGTCAGTTTGTGACTCTGTATGCCTGTATGTTCCTTCATATCTTCGTCAGTTTGTGACCCTATATGTCTGTATGTCCCTTCATATCTCCGTCAGTTTGCCTGTATGTCTATTCATATCTACATCATTTTATGACTGTGTATGCCTGTATGTCTATTCATATCTCCGTCAGTTTGTGGCTCTGTATGCCTGTATGTTCCTTCATGTCTCTGTCATTTTGTGACTCTTTATGCCTCTATGTTCCTTCATATCTCCGTCAGTTTGTGACCCTGTATGCCTCTATGTCTATCCCTATCTCCATCTGTTTATGATTCTGTATGCCTTGATGTCCCTTCATATCTCAGTCAGTTTATGGTTCTGTATGCCTGAATGTTCCTTCATATCTTCGTCAGTTTGTGACTCTGTATGCCTGTATGTTCCTTCATATCTCCGTCAGTTTGTGACTCTGTATGCCTGTATATTCCTTCATATCTCAATCAGTTTGTGACTCTGTATGCCTGTATGTTCCTTCATATCTCCGTCAGTTTGTGACTCTGTATGCCTGTATGTTCCTTCATATCTTCGTCAGTTGGTGACTATGTATGGCTGTATATTCCTTCGTATCTTCGTCAGTTTGTGACTCTGTATGCTTGTATGTTCCTTCAAATCTCCGTCAGTTTATGACTCTGTATGCCTGTTTGTTCCTTCATATCTTCCTCAGTTTGTGACTCTGTATGCCTGTATGTCTATTCATATCTTCGTCAGTTTGTGATTCTGAATGCCTGTATGTCCCTTCATATCACAGTCAGTTTGTGATTCTGTATGCGTGTATGTTCCATCATATCTCCATCAGTTTGTGACTCTGTATGCCTGTATGTTCCTTCATATCTCCATCAATTTGTGACTCTGTATGCCTGTATGTTCCTTCATATCTCCGTCAGTTTGTGACTATGTATGCCTGTATGTTCCTTCATATCTCCGTCAGTTTGTGACTCTGTATGCCTGTATGTTCCTTCGTATCTCCGTCAGTTTGTGACCCTGTATGTCTGTATGTCCCTTCATATCTCCGTCAGTTTGTGACTCTGTGTGCCTGTATGTCTATTCATATCTCCGTCAGTTTGTGATTCAGTATGCCTGTATGTTCCTTCATATCTCCTTCAATTCGTGACTCTGTATGCCTGTATGTCTATTCATATCTCCATCAGTTTATGACTCTGTATGCCTGTATGTCTATTCATATCTCCGTCAGTTTGTGACACTGTATGCCTTTATGTTCTTTCATGTCTCTGTCATTTTGTTACTCTGTATGCCTGTATGTTCCTTCATATCTCCGTCAGTTTGTGACCCTGTATGCCTGTATCTTCCTTCATATCTCCGTCAGTTTGTGACTCTGTATGCCTGTATGTTCCTTAATATCTCCACCAGTTTGTGACCCTGTATGCCTGTATGTTCCATCATATCACCGTCAGTTTGTGACTCTGTATCCCTGTATGTTCCTTCATATCTTCGTCAGTTTGTGACCCTGTATGTCTGTATTTCCCATCATATCTCCGTCAGTTTGTGACTCTGTATGCCTGTATGTCTATTCATATCTCCATCAGTTTATGACTGTGTATGCCTGTATGTCTATTCATATCTCCGTCAGTTTGTGGCTCTGTATGCCTGTATGTTCCTTCATGTCTCTGTCATTTTGTGACTCTGTATGCCTGTATGTTCCTTCATATCTCCGTCAGTTTGTGACCCTGTATGCCTCTATGTCTATCCATATCTCCATCAGTTTATGACTCTGTATGCCTTTATGTCCCTTCATATCTCAGTCAGTTTATGGTTCTGTATACCTGAATGTTCCTTCATATCTTCGTCAGTTTGTGACTCTGTATGCCTGTATGTTCCTTCATATCTCCGTCAGTTTGTGACTTTGTATGCCTGTATGTTCCTTCATATCTCAATCAGTTTGTGACTCTGTATGCCTGTATGTTCCTTCATATCTCCGTCAGTTTGTGACTCTGTATGCCTGTATGTTCCTTCATATCTTCGTTAGTTTGTGACTATGTATGGCTGTATATTCCTTCGTATCTTCGTCAGTTTGTGACTCTGTATGCTTGTATGTTCCTTCAAATCTCCGTCAGTTTGTGACTCTGTATGCCTGTATGTTCCTTCATATCTTCCTCAGTTTGTGACTCTGTATGCCTGTATATCTATTCATATCTTCGTCAGTTTGTGACTCTGAATGCCTGTATGTCCCTTCATATCACAGTCAGTTTGTGATTCTGTATGCGTGTATGTTCCATCATATCTCCATCAGTTTGTGACTCTGTATGCCTGTATGTTCCTTCATATCTCCATCAATTTGTGACTCTGTATGCCTGTATGTTCCTTCATATCTCCGTCAGTTTGTGATTATGTAGGCCTGTATGTTCCTTCATATCTCCGTCAGTTTGTGACTCTGTATCCCTGTATGTTCCTTCATATCTTCGTCAGTTTGTGACCCTGTATGTCTGTATTTCCCATCATATCTCCGTCAGTTTGTGACTCTGTATGCCTGTATGTCTATTCATATCTCCATCAGTTTATGACTGTGTATGCCTGTATGTCTATTCATATCTCCGTCAGTTTGTGGCTCTGTATGCCTGTATGTTCCTTCATGTCTCTGTCATTTTGTGACTCTGTATGCCTGTATGTTCCTTCATATCTCCGTCAGTTTGTGACCCTGTATGCCTCTATGTCTATCCATATCTCCATCAGTTTATGACTCTGTATGCCTTTATGTCCCTTCATATCTCAGTCAGTTTATGGTTCTGTATACCTGAATGTTCCTTCATATCTTCGTCAGTTTGTGACTCTGTATGCCTGTATGTTCCTTCATATCTCCGTCAGTTTGTGACTTTGTATGCCTGTATGTTCCTTCATATCTCAATCAGTTTGTGACTCTGTATGCCTGTATGTTCCTTCATATCTCCGTCAGTTTGTGACTCTGTATGCCTGTATGTTCCTTCATATCTTCGTTAGTTTGTGACTATGTATGGCTATATATTCCTTCGTATCTTCGTCAGTTTGTGACTCTGTATGCTTGTATGTTCCTTCAAATCTCCGTCAGTTTGTGACTCTGTATGCCTGTATGTTCCTTCATATCTTCCTCAGTTTGTGACTCTGTATGCCTGTATATCTATTCATATCTTCGTCAGTTTGTGACTCTGAATGCCTGTATGTCCCTTCATATCACAGTCAGTTTGTGATTCTGTATGCGTGTATGTTCCATCATATCTCCATCAATTTGTGACTCTGTATGCCTGTATGTTCCTTCATATCTCCATCAATTTGTGACTCTGTATGCCTGTATGTTCCTTCATATCTCCGTCAGTTTGTGACTATGTAGGCCTGTATGTTCCTTCATATCTCCGTCAGTTTGTGACTCTGTATGCCTGTATGTTCCTTCATATCTCCGTCAGTTTGTGACCCTGTATGTCTGTATGTCCCTTCATATCTCCGTCAGTTTGTGACTCTGTGTGCCTGTATGTCTATTCATATCTCCGTCAGTTTGTGACTCAGTATGTCTGTATGTTCCTTCATATCTCCTTCAATTCGTGACTCTGTATGCCTGTATGTCTATTCATATCTCCATCAGTTTATGACTCTGTATGCCTGTATGTCTATTCATATCTCCGTCAGTTTGTGACACTGTATGCCTTTATGTTCTTTCATGTCTCTGTCATTTTGTTACTCTGTATGCCTGTATGTTCCTTCATATCTCCGTCAGTTTGTGACCCTGTATGCCTGTATTTTCCTTCATAACTCGGTCAGTTTGTGACTCTGTATGCCTGTATATTCCTTCATATCTCCACCAGTTTGTGACCCTGTATGCCTGTATGTTCCATCATATCACCGTCAGTTTGTGACTCTCTATGCCTGTATGTTCCTTCATATATTCGTCAGTTTGTGACCCTGTATGTCTGTATGTCCCTTCATATCTCCGTCAGTTTGTGACTCTGTATGCCTGTATGTCTATTCATATCTCCATCAGTTTATGACTGTGTATGCCTGTATGTCTATTCATATCTCCGTCAGTTTGTGGCTCTGTATGCCTGTATGTTCCTTCATGTCTCTGTCATTTTGTGACTCTGTATGCCTGTATGTTCCTTCATATCTCCGTCAGTTTGTGACTCTGTATGCCTGTATGACTATTCATATCTCCATCAGTTTATGACTCTGTATGCCTGTATGTCTATTCATATCTCCGTCAGTTTGTGACTCTGTATGCCTGTATGTTCCTTCATGTTTCTGTCATTTTGTGACTCTGTATGCCTGTATGTTCCTTCATATCTCCATCAATTTGTGACTCTGTATGCCTGTATGTACCCTCATATCTCCGTCAGTTTGGGACTCTGAATGCTTGTACGTTCCTTCATATCTCCACCAGTTTGTGACTCTGTATGCCTGTATGTTCCTTCATATCTCCATCAGTTTGTGACTCTGTATGCCTGTATGTTCCATCATATCTCCATCAGTTTGTGACTCTGTATGCCTGTATGTTCCTTCATATCTCCATCAATTTGTGACTCTGTATGCCGGTATGTTCCTTCATATCTCCGTCAATTTGGGTCTCTGTATGCTTGTACGTTCATTCATATCTCCACCAGTTTGAGACTCTGTATGCCTGTATGTTCATTCATGTCACCGTCAGTTTGTGACTCTCTATGCCTGTATGTTCCTTCATATCTTCGTCAGTTTGTGACTCTGTATGCCTGTATGTTCCTTCATATCTTCGTCAGTTTGTGACTATGTATGCCTGTATGTTCCTTCATATCTTCGTCAGTTTGTGACTGTGTATGCCTGTATGTTCCTTCATATCTCCGTCAGTTTGTGACTCTGTATGCCTGTATGTTCCTTCATATCTTCGACAGTTTGTGACTCTGTATGCCTGTATGTCTATTCATATCTTCGTCAGTTTGTGACTCTGTATGCCTGTATGTTCCGTCATATCTCCATCAGTTTGTGACTCTGTATGCCTGTATATTCCTTCATATCTCCATCAATTTGTGACTCTGTATGCCTGTATGTCCCTTCATATCTCCGTCAGTGTGTGACTCTGTATGCCTGTATGTTCCTTCATATATCCGTCAGTTTGTGACTCTGTATGCCTGTATGTTCCTTCATATCTCCGTCCGTTTGTGACCCTGTATGCCTGTATGTCCCTTCATATCTCCGTCTGTTTGAGACTCTGTATGCCTGTATGTTCATTCATGTCACCGTCAGTTTGTGACTCTCTATGCCTGTATGTTCCTTCATATCTTCGTCAGTTTGTGACTCTGTATGCCTGTATGTTCCTTCATATCTTCGTCAGTTTGTGACTATGTATGCCTGTATGTTCCTTCATATCTTCGTCAGTTTGTGACTGTGTATGCCTGTATGTTCCTTCATATCTCCGTCAGTTTGTGACTCTGTATGCCTGTATGTTCCTTCATATCTTCGACAGTTTGTGACTCTGTATGCCTGTATGTCTATTCATATCTTCGTCAGTTTGTGACTCTGTATGCCTGTATGTTCCGTCATATCTCCATCAGTTTGTGACTCTGTATGCCTGTATATTCCTTCATATCTCCATCAATTTGTGACTCTCTATGCCTGTATGTACCTTCATATCTCCGTCAGTTTGGGACTCTGTATGCTTGTACGTTCCTTCATATCTCCACCAGTTTGTGACTCTCTATGCCTGTATGTTCCTTCATATCTCCATCAGTTTGTGACTCTGTATGCCTATATGTTCCATCATATCTCCATCAGTTTGTGACTCTGTATGCCTGTATGTTCCTTCATATCTCCATCAATTTGTGACTCTGTATGCCGGTATGTTCCTTCATATCTCCGTCAGTTTGGGTCTCTGTATGCTTGTACTTTCCTTCATATCTCCACCAATTTGTGACTCTGTACGCCTGTATGTTCCTTCATATCTCCATCAATTTGTGACTCTGTATGCCGGTATGTTCCTTCATATCTTCGTCAGTTTGGGTCTCTGTATGCTTGTACGTTCCTTCATATCTCCACCAGTTTGTGACTCTGTATGCCTGTATGTTCCTTCATATCTCCATCAGTTTGTGACTCTGTATGCCTGTATGTTCTTTCATATCACCGTCAGTTTGTGACTCTGTATGCCTGTATGTTCCATCGTATCTCCATCAGTTTGTGACTCTGTATGCCTGTATGTTCCTTCATATCACCGTCAGTTTGTGACTCTGTATGCCTGTATGTTCCATCATATCTCCATCAGTTTGTGACTCTGTATGCCTGTATGTCCCTTCATATCACCGTCAGTTTGTGACTCTGTATGCCTGTATGTTCCATCATATCTCCATCAGTTTGTGACTCTGTATGCCTGTATGTTCCTTCGTATCTCCATCAGTTTGTGCCTCTGTATGCCTGTATGTTCCATCATATCTCCATCAGTTTGTGACTCTGTATGCCTGTATGTTCCTTCATATCACCGTCAGTTTGTGACTCTATATGCCTGTATGTTCCATCATATCTCCATCAGTTTGTGACTCTGTATGCCTGTATGTTCCTTCATATCACCGTCAGTTTGTGACTCTGTATGCCTGTATGTTCCTTCATATCTCCGTCAGTTTGGGACTCTGTATGCTTGTACGTTACTTCATATCTCCATCAGTTTGTGACTCTTTATGCCTGTATGTTCCTTCACATCTCATTCAGTTTGTGACCCTGTATGCCTGTATGTTCCTTCATATCTCCGTCAGTTTGTGACTCTGTATGCCTGAATGTTCCTTCATATCTCCACCAGTTTGTGAACCTGTATGCCTGTATGTTCCATCATATCACCGTCAGTTTGTGACTCTGTATGCCTGTATGTTCCTTCTTATCTTCGTCAGTTTGTGACCCTGTATGTCTGTATGTCCCTTCATATCTCCGTCAGTTTGTGACTCTGTATGCCTTTATGTCTATTCATATCTCCGTCAGTGTGTGACTCAGTATGCCTGTATGTTCCTTCATATCTCCGTCAGTTTGTGACTCTGTATGCCTGTATGACTATTCATATCTCCATCAGTTTATGACTCTGTATGCCTGTATGTCTATTCATATCTCCGTCAGTTTGTGACTCTGTATGCCTGTATGTTCCTTCATGTTTCTGTCATTTTGTGACTCTGTATGCCTGTATGTTCCTTCATATCTCCATCAATTTGTGACTCTGTATGCCTGTATGTACCCTCATATCTCCGTCAGTTTGGGACTCTGAATGCTTGTACGTTCCTTCATATCTCCACCAGTTTGTGACTCTGTATGCCTGTATGTTCCTTCATATCTCCATCAGTTTGTGACTCTGTATGCCTGTATGTTCCATCATATCTCCATCAGTTTGTGACTCTGTATGCCTGTATGTTCCTTCATATCTCCATCAATTTGTGACTCTGTATGCCGGTATGTTCCTTCATATCTCCGTCAATTTGGGTCTCTGTATGCTTGTACGTTCCTTCATATCTCCACCAGTTTGAGACTCTGTATGCCTGTATGTTCATTCATGTCACCGTCAGTTTGTGACTCTCTATGCCTGTATGTTCCTTCATATCTTCGTCAGTTTGTGACTCTGTATGCCTGTATGTTCCTTCATATCTTCGTCAGTTTGTGACTATGTATGCCTGTATGTTCCTTCATATCTTCGTCAGTTTGTGACTGTGTATGCCTGTATGTTCCTTCATATCTCCGTCAGTTTGTGACTCTGTATGCCTGTATGTTCCTTCATATCTTCGACAGTTTGTGACTCTGTATGCCTGTATGTCTATTCATATCTTCGTCAGTTTGTGACTCTGTATGCCTGTATGTTCCGTCATATCTCCATCAGTTTGTGACTCTGTATGCCTGTATATTCCTTCATATCTCCATCAATTTGTGACTCTGTATGCCTGTATGTACCTTCATATCTCCGTCAGTTTGGGACTCTGTATGCTTGTACGTTCCTTCATATCTCCACCAGTTTGTGACTCTGTACGCCTGTATGTTCCTTCATATCTCCATCAGTTTGTGACTCTGTATGCCTGTATGTTCCATCATATCTCCATCAGTTTGTGACTCTGTATGCCTGTATGTTCCTTCATATCTCCATCAATTTGTGACTCTGTATGCCGGTATGTTCCTTCATATCTCCGTCAGTTTGGGTCTCTGTATGCTTGTACTTTCCTTCATATCTCCACCAATTTGTGACTCTGTATGCCTGTATGTTCCTTCATATCTCCATCAATTTGTGACTCTGTATGCCGGTATGTTCCTTCATATCTTCGTCAGTTTGGGTCTCTGTATGCTTGTACGTTCCTTCATATCTCCACCAGTTTGTGACTCTGTATGCCTGTATGTTCCTTCATATCTCCATCAGTTTGTGACTCTGTATGCCTGTATGTTCCTTCATATCACCGTCAGTTTGTGACTCTGTATGCCTGTATGTTCCATCGTATCTCCATCAGTTTGTGACTCTGTATGCCTGTATGTTCCTTCATATCACCGTCAGTTTGTGACCCTGTATGTCTGTATGTCCCTTCATATCTCCTTCAGTTTGTGACTCTGTGTGCCTGTATGTCTATTCATATCTCCGTCAGTTTGTGACTCAGTATGCCTGTATGTTCCTTCATATCTCCGTCAATTCGTGACTCTGTATGCCTGTATGTCTATTCATATCTCCATCAGTTTATGACTCTGTATGCCTGTATGTCTATTCATATCTCCGTCAGTTTGTGACACTGTATGCCTTTATGTTCTTTCATGTCTCTGTCATTTTGTTACTCTGTATGCCTGTATGTTCCTTCATATCTCCGTCAGTTTGTGACCCTGTATGCCTGTATGTTCCTTCATATCTCCGTCAGTTTGTGACTCTGTATGCCTGTATGTTCTTTAATATCTCCACCAGTTTGTGACCCTCTATGCCTGTATTTTCCATCATATCACCGTCAGTTTGTGACTCTGTATCCCTGTATGTTCCTTCATATCTTCGTCAGTTTGTGACTCTGTATGCCTGTATGTTCCTTCATATCACCGTCAGTTTGTGACTCTGTATGCCTGTATGTTCCATCATATCTCCATCAGTTTGTGACTCTGTATGCCTGTATGTTCCTTCATATCACCGTCAGTTTGTGACTCTGTATGCCTGTATGTTCCTTCATATCTCCGTCAGTTTGGGACTCTGTATGCTTGTACGTTACTTCATATCTCCATCAGTTTGTGACTCTTTATGCCTGTATGTTCCTTCACATCTCATTCAGTTTGTGACCCTGTATGCCTGTATGTTCCTTCATATCTCCGTCAGTTTGTGACTCTGTATGCCTGAATGTTCCTTCATATCTCCACCAGTTTGTAACCCTGTATGCCTGTATGTTCCATCATATCACCGTCAGTTTGTGACTCTGTATGCCTGTATGTTCCTTCTTATCTTCGTCAGTTTGTGACCCTGTATGTCTGTATGTCCCTTCATATTTCCGTCAGTTTGTGACTCTGTATGCCTTTATGTCTATTCATATCTCCGTCAGTGTGTGACTCAGTATGCCTGTATGTTCCTTCATATCTCCGTCAGTTTGTGACTCTGTATGCCTGTATGACTATTCATATCTCCATCAGTTTATGACTCTGTATGCCTGTATGTCTATTCATATCTCCGTCAGTTTGTGACTCTGTATGCCTGTATGTTCCTTCATGTTTCTGTCATTTTGTGACTCTGTATGCCTGTATGTTCCTTCATATCTCCATCAATTTGTGACTCTGTATGCCTGTATGTACCCTCATATCTCCGTCAGTTTGGGACTCTGAATGCTTGTACGTTCCTTCATATCTCCACCAGTTTGTGACTCTGTATGCCTGTATGTTCCTTCATATCTCCATCAGTTTGTGACTCTGTATGCCTGTATGTTCCATCATATCTCCATCAGTTTGTGACTCTGTATGCCTGTATGTTCCTTCATATCTCCATCAATTTGTGACTCTGTATGCCGGTATGTTCCTTCATATCTCCGTCAATTTGGGTCTCTGTATGCTTGTACGTTCATTCATATCTCCACCAGTTTGAGACTCTGTATGCCTGTATGTTCATTCATGTCACCGTCAGTTTGTGACTCTCTATGCCTGTATGTTCCTTCATATCTTCGTCAGTTTGTGACTCTGTATGCCTGTATGTTCCTTCATATCTTCGTCAGTTTGTGACTATGTATGCCTGTATGTTCCTTCATATCTTCGTCAGTTTGTGACTGTGTATGCCTGTATGTTCCTTCATATCTCCGTCAGTTTGTGACTCTGTATGCCTGTATGTTCCTTCATATCTTCGACAGTTTGTGACTCTGTATGCCTGTATGTCTATTCATATCTTCGTCAGTTTGTGACTCTGTATGCCTGTATGTTCCGTCATATCTCCATCAGTTTGTGACTCTGTATGCCTGTATATTCCTTCATATCTCCATCAATTTGTGACTCTGTATGCCTGTATGTCCCTTCATATCTCCGTCAGTGTGTGACTCTGTATGCCTGTATGTTCCTTCATATATCCGTCAGTTTGTGACTCTGTATGCCTGTATGTTCCTTCATATCTCCGTCCGTTTGTGACCCTGTATGCCTGTATGTCCCTTCATATCTCCGTCTGTTTGAGACTCTGTATGCCTGTATGTTCATTCATGTCACCGTCAGTTTGTGACTCTCTATGCCTGTATGTTCCTTCATATCTTCGTCAGTTTGTGACTCTGTATGCCTGTATGTTCCTTCATATCTTCGTCAGTTTTTGACTATGTATGCCTGTATGTTCCTTCATATCTTCGTCAGTTTGTGACTGTGTATGCCTGTATGTTCCTTCATATCTCCGTCAGTTTGTGACTCTGTATGCCTGTATGTTCCTTCATATCTTCGACAGTTTGTGACTCTGTATGCCTGTATGTCTATTCATATCTTCGTCAGTTTGTGACTCTGTATGCCTGTATGTTCCGTCATATCTCCATCAGTTTGTGACTCTGTATGCCTGTATATTCCTTCATATCTCCATCAATTTGTGACTCTCTATGCCTGTATGTACCTTCATATCTCCGTCAGTTTGGGACTCTGTATGCTTGTACGTTCCTTCATATCTCCACCAGTTTGTGACTCTCTATGCCTGTATGTTCCTTCATATCTCCATCAGTTTGTGACTCTGTATGCCTATATGTTCCATCATATCTCCATCAGTTTGTGACTCTGTATGCCTGTATGTTCCTTCATATCTCCATCAATTTGTGACTCTGTATGCCGGTATGTTCCTTCATATCTCCGTCAGTTTGGGTCTCTGTATGCTTGTACTTTCCTTCATATCTCCACCAATTTGTGACTCTGTACGCCTGTATGTTCCTTCATATCTCCATCAATTTGTGACTCTGTATGCCGGTATGTTCCTTCATATCTTCGTCAGTTTGGGTCTCTGTATGCTTGTACGTTCCTTCATATCTCCACCAGTTTGTGACTCTGTATGCCTGTATGTTCCTTCATATCTCCATCAGTTTGTGACTCTGTATGCCTGTATGTTCTTTCATATCACCGTCAGTTTGTGACTCTGTATGCCTGTATGTTCCATCGTATCTCCATCAGTTTGTGACTCTGTATGCCTGTATGTTCCTTCATATCACCGTCAGTTTGTGACTCTGTATGCCTGTATGTTCCATCATATCTCCATCAGTTTGTGACTCTGTATGCCTGTATGTCCCTTCATATCACCGTCAGTTTGTGACTCTGTATGCCTGTATGTTCCATCATATCTCCATCAGTTTGTGACTCTGTATGCCTGTATGTTCCTTCGTATCTCCATCAGTTTGTGCCTCTGTATGCCTGTATGTTCCATCATATCTCCATCAGTTTGTGACTCTGTATGCCTGTATGTTCCTTCATATCACCGTCAGTTTGTGACTCTGTATGCCTGTATGTTCCATCATATCTCCATCAGTTTGTGACTCTGTATGCCTGTATGTTCCTTCATATCACCGTCAGTTTGTGACTCTGTATGCCTGTATGTTCCTTCATATCTCCGTCAGTTTGGGACTCTGTATGCTTGTACGTTACTTCATATCTCCATCAGTTTGTGACTCTTTATGCCTGTATGTTCCTTCACATCTCATTCAATTTGTGACCCTGTATGCCTGTATGTTCCTTCATATCTCCGTCAGTTTGTGACTCTGTATGCCTGAATGTTCCTTCATATCTCCACCAGTTTGTGACCCTGTATGCCTGTATGTTCCATCATATCACCGTCAGTTTGTGACTCTGTATGCCTGTATGTTCCTTCTTATCTTCGTCAGTTTGTGACCCTGTATGTCTGTATGTCCCTTCATATCTCCGTCAGTTTGTGACTCTGTATGCCTTTATGTCTATTCATATCTCCGTCAGTGTGTGACTCAGTATGCCTGTATGTTCCTTCATATCTCCGTCAGTTTGTGACTCTGTATGCCTGTATGACTATTCATATCTCCATCAGTTTATGACTCTGTATGCCTGTATGTCTATTCATATCTCCGTCAGTGTGTGACTCTGTATGCCTGTATGTTCCTTCATGTTTCTGTCATTTTGTGACTCTGTATGCCTGTATGTTCCTTCATATCTCCATCAATTTGTGACTCTGTATGCCTGTATGTACCCTCATATCTCCGTCAGTTTGGGACTCTGAATGCTTGTACGTTCCTTCATATCTCCACCAGTTTGTGACTCTGTATGCCTGTATGTTCCTTCATATCTCCATCAGTTTGTGACTCTGTATGCCTGTATGTTCCATCATATCTCCATCAGTTTGTGACTCTGTATGCCTGTATGTTCCTTCATATCTCCATCAATTTGTGACTCTGTATGCCGGTATGTTCCTTCGTATCTCCGTCAGTTTGGGTCTCTGTATGCTTGTACGTTCCTTCATATCTCCACCAGTTTGAGACTCTGTATGCCTGTATGTTCATTCATGTCACCGTCAGTTTGTGACTCTCTATGCCTGTATGTTCCTTCGTATCTTCGTCAGTTTGTGACTCTGTATGCCTGTATGTTCCTTCATATCTTCGTCAGTTTGTGACTATGTATGCCTGTATGTTCCTTCATATCTTCGTCAGTTTGTGACTGTGTATGCCTGTATGTTCCTTCATATCTCCGTCAGTTTGTGACTCTGTATGCCTGTATGTTCCTTCATATCTTCGACAGTTTGTGACTCTGTATGCCTGTATGTCTATTCATATCTTCGTCAGTTTGTGACTCTGTATGCCTGTATGTTCCGTCATATCTCCATCAGTTTGTGACTCTGTATGCCTGTATATTCCTTCATATCTCCATCAATTTGTGACTCTGTATGCCTGTATGTACCTTCATATCTCCGTCAGTTTGGGACTCTGTATGCTTGTACGTTCCTTCATATCTCCACCAGTTTGTGACTCTGTATGCCTGTATGTTCCTTCATATCTCCATCAGTTTGTGACTCTGTATGCCTGTATGTTCCATCATATCTCCATCAGTTTGTGACTCTGTATGCCTGTATGTTCCTTCATATCTCCATCAATTTGTGACTCTGTATGCCGGTATGTTCCTTCATATCTCCGTCAGTTTGGGTCTCTGTATGCTTGTACTTTCCTTCATATCTCCACCAATTTGTGACTCTGTATGCCTGTATGTTCCTTCATATCTCCATCAATTTGTGACTCTGTATGCCGGTATGTTCCTTCATATCTTCGTCAGTTTGGGTCTCTGTATGCTTGTACGTTCCTTCATATCTCCACCAGTTTGTGACTCTGTATGCCTGTATGTTCCTTCATATCTCCATCAGTTTGTGACTCTGTATGCCTGTATGTTCCTTCATATCACCGTCAGTTTGTGACTCTGTATGCCTGTATGTTCCATCGTATCTCCATCAGTTTGTGACTCTGTATGCCTGTATGTTCCTTCATATCACCGTCAGTTTGTGACCCTGTATGTCTGTATGTCCCTTCATATCTCCTTCAGTTTGTGACTCTGTGTGCCTGTATGTCTATTCATATCTCCGTCAGTTTGTGACTCAGTATGCCTGTATGTTCCTTCATATCTCCGTCAATTCGTGACTCTGTATGCCTGTATGTCTATTCATATCTCCATCAGTTTATGACTCTGTATGCCTGTATGTCTATTCATATCTCCGTCAGTTTGTGACACTGTATGCCTTTATGTTCTTTCATGTCTCTGTCATTTTGTTACTCTGTATGCCTGTATGTTCCTTCATATCTCCGTCAGTTTGTGACCCTGTATGCCTGTATGTTCCTTCATATCTCCGTCAGTTTGTGACTCTGTATGCCTGTATGTTCTTTAATATCTCCACCAGTTTGTGACCCTCTATGCCTGTATGTTCCATCATATCACCGTCAGTTTGTGACTCTGTATCCCTGTATGTTCCTTCATATCTTCGTCAGTTTGTGACTCTGTATGCCTGTATGTTCCTTCATATCACCGTCAGTTTGTGACTCTGTATGCCTGTATGTTCCATCATATCTCCATCAGTTTGTGACTCTGTATGCCTGTATGTTCCTTCATATCACCGTCAGTTTGTGACTTTGTATGCCTGTATGTTCCTTCATATCTCCGTCAGTTTGGGACTCTGTATGCTTGTACGTTACTTCATATCTCCATCAGTTTGTGACTCTTTATGCCTGTATGTTCCTTCACATCTCATTCAGTTTGTGACCCTGTATGCCTGTATGTTCCTTCATATCTCCGTCAGTTTGTGACTCTGTATGCCTGAATGTTCCTTCATATCTCCACCAGTTTGTAACCCTGTATGCCTGTATGTTCCATCATATCACCGTCAGTTTGTGACTCTGTATGCCTGTATGTTCCTTCTTATCTTCGTCAGTTTGTGACCCTGTATGTCTGTATGTCCCTTCATATCTCCGTCAGTTTGTGACTCTGTATGCCTTTATGTCTATTCATATCTCCGTCAGTGTGTGACTCAGTATGCCTGTATGTTCCTTCATATCTCCGTCAGTTTGTGACTCTGTATGCCTGTATGACTATTCATATCTCCATCAGTTTATGACTCTGTATGCCTGTATGTCTATTCATATCTCCGTCAGTTTGTGACTCTGTATGCCTGTATGTTCCTTCATGTTTCTGTCATTTTGTGACTCTGTATGCCTGTATGTTCCTTCATATCTCCATCAATTTGTGACTCTGTATGCCTGTATGTACCCTCATATCTCCGTCAGTTTGGGACTCTGAATGCTTGTACGTTCCTTCATATCTCCACCAGTTTGTGACTCTGTATGCCTGTATGTTCCTTCATATCTCCATCAGTTTGTGACTCTGTATGCCTGTATGTTCCATCATATCTCCATCAGTTTGTGACTCTGTATTCCTGTATGTTCCTTCATATCTCCATCAATTTGTGACTCTGTATGCCGGTATGTTCCTTCATATCTCCGTCAATTTGGGTCTCTGTATGCTTGTACGTTCCTTCATATCTCCACCAGTTTGAGACTCTGTATGCCTGTATGTTCATTCATGTCACCGTCAGTTTGTGACTCTCTATGCCTGTATGTTCCTTCATATCTTCGTCAGTTTGTGACTCTGTATGCCTGTATGTTCCTTCATATCTTCGTCAGTTTGTGACTATGTATGCCTGTATGTTCCTTCATATCTTCGTCAGTTTGTGACTGTGTATGCCTGTATGTTCCTTCATATCTCCGTCAGTTTGTGACTCTGTATGCCTGTATGTTCCTTCATATCTTCGACAGTTTGTGACTCTGTATGCCTGTATGTCTATTCATATCTTCGTCAGTTTGTGACTCTGTATGCCTGTATGTTCCGTCATATCTCCATCAGTTTGTGACTCTGTATGCCTGTATATTCCTTCATATCTCCATCAATTTGTGACTCTGTATGCCTGTATGTACCTTCATATCTCCGTCAGTTTGGGACTCTGTATGCTTGTACGTTCTTTCATATCTCCACCAGTTTGTGACTCTGTATGCCTGTATGTTCCTTCATATCTCCATCAGTTTGTGACTCTGTATGCCTGTATGTTCCATCATATCTCCATCAGTTTGTGACTCTGTATGCCTGTATGTTCCTTCATATCTCCATCAATTTGTGACTCTGTATGCCGGTATGTTCCTTCATATCTCCGTCAGTTTGGGTCTCTGTATGCTTGTACGTTCCTTCATATCTCCACCAGTTTGTGACTCTGTATGCCTGTATGTTCCTTCATATCTCCATCAGTTTGTGACTCTGTATGCCTGTATGTTCCTTCATATCACCGTCAGTTTGTGACTCTGTATGCCTGTATGTTCCATCGTATCTCCATCAGTTTGTGACTCTGTATGCCTGTATGTTCCTTCATATCACCGTCAGTTTGTGACTCTGTATGCCTGTATGTTCCTTCATATCACCGTCAGTTTGTGACTCTATATGCCTGTATGTTCCATCATATCTCCATCTGTTTGTGACTCTGTATGCCTGTATGTTCCTTCATATCACCGTCAGTTTGAGACTCTGTATGCCTGTATGTTCCATCATATCTCCATCAGTTTGTGACTCTGTATGCCTGTATGTCCCTTCATATCACCGTCAGTTTGTGACTCTGTATGCCTGTATGTTCCATCATATCTCCATCAGTTTGTGGCTCTGTATGCCTGTATGTTCCTTCGTATCTCCATCAGTTTGTGACTCTGTATGCCTGTATGTTCCATCATATCTCCATCAGTTTGTGACTCTGTATGCCTGTATGTTCCTTCATATCACCGTCAGTTTGTGACTCTCTATGCCTGTATGTTCCATCATATCTCCATCAGTTTGTGACTCTGTATGCCTGTATGTTCCTTCATATCACCGTCAGTTTGTGGCTCTGTATGCCTGTATGTTCCTTCATATCTCCGTCAGTTTGGGACTCTGTATGCTTGTACGTTACTTCATATCTCCATCAGTTTGTGACTCTTTATGCCTGTATGTTCCTTAACATCTCATTCAGTTTGTGACCCTGTATGCCTGTATGTTCCTTCATATCTCCGTCAGTTTGTGACTCTGTATGCCTGAATGTTCCTTCATATCTCCACCAGTTTGTGACCCTGTATGCCTGTATGTTCCATCATATCACCGTCAGTTTGTGACTCTCTATGCCTGTATGTTCCTTCTTATCTTCGTCAGTTTGTGACCCTGTATGTCTGTATGTCCCTTCATATCTCCGTCAGTTTGTGACTCTGTATGCCTTTATGTCTATTCATATCTCCGTCAGTGTGTGACTCAGTATGCCTGTATGTTCCTTCATATCTCCGTCAGTTTGTGACTCTGTATGCCTGTATGACTATTCATATCTCCATCAGTTTATGACTCTGTATGCCTGTATGTCTATTCATATCTCCGTCAGTTTGTGACTCTGTATGCCTGTATGTTCCTTCATGTCTCTGTCATTTTGTGACTCTGTATGCCTGTATGTTCCTTCATATATCCATCAATTTGTGACTCTGTATGCCTGTATGTACTCTCATATCTCCGTCAGTTTGGGACTCTGTATGCTTGTACGTTCCTTCATATCTCCACCAGTTTGTGACTCTGTATGCCTCTATGTTCCTTCATATCTCCATCAGTTTGTGACTCTGTATGCCTGTATGTTCCATCATATCTCCATCAGTTTGTGACTCTGTATGCCTGTATGTTCCTTCATATCTCCATCAATTTGTGACTCTGTATGCCGGTATGTTCCTTCATATCTCCGTCAATTTGGGTCTCTGTATGCTTGTACGTTCCTTCATATCTCCACCAGTTTGTGACTCTGTATGCCTGTATGTTCATTCATATCTCCATCAGTTTGTGACTCTGTATGCCTGTATGTTCCTTCATATCTCCATCAGTTTGTGACTCTTTATGCCTGTATGTTCCTTCATATCACCGTCAGTTTGTGACTCTGTATGCCTGTATGTTCCATCGTATCTCCATCAGTTTGTGACTCTGTATGCCTGTATGTTCCTTCATATCACCGTCAGTTTGTGACTCTGTATGCCTGTATGTTCCTTCATATCACCGTCAGTTTGTGACTCTGTATGCCTGTATGTTCCTTCATATCACCGTCAGTTTGTGACTCTATATGCCTGTATGTTCCATCATATCTCCATCTGTTTGTGACTCTGTATGCCTGTATGTTCCTTCATATCACCGTCAGTTTGTGACTCTGTATGCCTGTATGTTCCATCATATCTCCATCAGTTTGTGACTCTGTATGCCTGTATGTCCCTTCATATCACCGTCAGTTTGTGACTCTGTATGCCTGTATGTTCCATCATATCTCCATCAGTTTGTGACTCTGTATGCCTGTATGTTCCTTCGTATCTCCATCAGTTTGTGACTCTGTATGCCTGTATGTTCCATCATATCTCCATCAGTTTGTGACTCTGTATGCCTGTATGTTCCTTCATATCACCGTCAGTTTGTGACTCTGTATGCCTGTATGTTCCATCATATCTCCATCAGTTTGTGACTCTGTATGCCTGTATGTTCCTTCATATCACCGTCAGTTTGTGACTCTGTATGCCTGTATGTTCCTTCATATCTCCGTCAGTTTGGGACTCTGTATGCTTGTACGTTACTTCATATCTCCATCAGTTTGTGACTCTTTATGCCTGTATGTTCCTTAACATCTCATTCAGTTTGTGACCCTGTATGCCTGTATGTTCCTTCATATCTCCGTCAGTTTGTGACTCTGTATGCCTGAATGTTCCTTCATATCTCCACCAGTTTGTGACCCTGTATGCCTGTATGTTCCATCATATCACCGTCAGTTTGTGACTCTGTATGCCTGTATGTTCCTTCTTATCTTCGTCAGTTTGTGACCCTGTATGTCTGTATGTCCCTTCATATCTCCGTCAGTTTGTGACTCTGTATGCCTTTATGTCTATTCATATCTCCGTCAGTGTGTGACTCAGTATGCCTGTATGTTCCTTCATATCTCCGTCATTTTGTGACTCTGTATGCCTGTATGACTATTCATATCTCCATCAGTTTATGACTCTGTATGCCTGTATGTCTATTCATATCTCCGTCAGTTTGTGACTCTGTATGCCTGTATGTTCCTTCATGTCTCTGTCATTTTGTGACTCTGTATGCCTGTATGTTCCTTCATATATCCATCAATTTGTGACTCTGTATGCCTGTATGTACTCTCATATCTCCGTCAGTTTGGGACTCTGTATGCTTGTACGTTCCTTCATATCTCCACCAGTTTGTGACTCTGTATGCCTCTATGTTCCTTCATATCTCCATCAGTTTGTGACTCTGTATGCCTGTATGTTCCATCATATCTCCATCAGTTTGTGACTCTGTATGCCTGTATGTTCCTTCATATCTCCATCAATTTGTGACTCTGTATGCCGGTATGTTCCTTCATATCTCCGTCAATTTGGGTCTCTGTATGCTTGTACGTTCCTTCATATCTCCACCAGTTTGTGACTCTGTATGCCTGTATGTTCATTCATATCTCCATCAGTTTGTGACTCTGTATGCCTGTATGTTCCTTCATATCTCCATCAGTTTGTGACTCTTTATGCCTGTATGTTCCTTCATATCACCGTCAGTTTGTGACTCTGTATGCCTGTATGTTCCATCGTATCTCCATCAGTTTGTGACTCTGTATGCCTGTATGTTCCTTCATATCACCGTCAGTTTGTGACTCTGTATGCCTGTATGTTCCTTCATATCTCCGTCAGTTTGTGACTCTATATGCCTGTATGTTCCATCATATCTCCATCAGTTTGTGACTCTGTATGCCTGTAAGTTCCTTCATGTCTCTGTCATTTTGTGACTCTGTATGCCTGTATGTTCCTTCATATCTCCGTCAGTTTGTGACCCTGTATGCCTGTATGTCTATTCATATCTCCATCAGTTTATGACTCTGTATGCCTGTATGTCCCTTCATATCTCAGTCAGTTTGTGACTCTGTATGCCTATATGTTCCTTCATGTCTCTGTCATTTTGTGACTCTGTATGCCTGTATGTTCCTTGATATCTCAGTCAGTTTGTGACTATGTATGCCTGTATATTCCTTCATATCTCCGTCAGATTGTGACTCTGTATGCCTCTATGTTCCTTCATATCTCCGTCAGTTTGTGACTCTGTATGCCTGTATATTCCTTAATATCTCCGTCAGTTTGTGACTCTGTATGCCTGTATATTCCTTAATATCTCCGTCAATTTGTGACTCTGTATGCCTGTATGTTCCTTCATATCTCCGTCAGTTTGTGACTCTGTATGCCTGTATATTCCTTAATATCTCCGTTAGTTTGTGACTCTGTATGCCTGTATGTTCCTTCATATCTCCGTCAGTTTCGCATGCACGGGGCTACAATATTTACAAAATTCCAACATGCTAGCGAGGTGGAGATATTACGTATGTGACGCTTGACGTAGATAATGTAACGCCGAACAATAACAGTTCGTAATTACGTACAATTGTTGACAATGCTGTGCTTGTTTTCCACGATTGTTGCGAGGTACGTGATCTAAGTCAAACGTCCACGTACGTTTCTTCGTACGGTACGTACGTTTCGTGAAATCGGTAGTTGGGTAGTTTGGCATGTCACTGCCATCGGCAATGCCCAACCTCAGCATATCTGGGTAGTGCCAGGAGACATAGGCTCCTGCAGTGGCTGCCTTTTCCTCCATGCAACGCCGAGCAACTCGTAAGTATTCTAGGATATAAATGTGCTTCATTATAACAGCTGTGTCGCTACACAATACACAACACACAATACTTACCCTGATGTCTCCCTTGAGCAGGCATATCGAGGGTCTTTATTAAACATCAGAGGTGTAATAATAGTATTGCGAAGGCAGTGTCGATGTAAACACGCAATTTAACAAGATTTGCCATCCAAGCCAAAGGCCCAGATGGCAAGTGGACAAGGAAGCCATTGGCTTATCGAGAGTCCAACAATGTTCATCTACGTGTAACCCGCCCTCCTGAGATATGTGTCAACCTTGTTTTTAAACATATTCACGCTGCTAGCAGTTATACAATCCGTAGAGAAGTTGTTCCATTCATTTATTGTCCTCTGTGAGAACGAGTAATTCTTGATATCCAATCTACACTGATCTTTTACTAATGTTACCTCGTGTCTTCTAGTTCTGCTATCCTTCTTGAGTGAGAAAAACATATTTTTATCAATATTTTCATATCCATTCAATATCTTAAAAACTTCAATCTGATCTCCTCTTAAACTACTTCTCTCTAGAGTTGTTAAACCACATTCTTTCAGGCGTTCTTCATAACTAAGGTCTCTCCGTTCTGGAATAATTTTAGTTGCTCTCCTCTGTGTGCGTTCAAGCGTATATATATCCTTCTTACGATATGGTCTATTGTTCAAGTATAAATAATAAGACCTTTCGCAAAATTCAGTTTATACATTTAACATGACCTTCCTCATTATGTAACTTTCACACGTAATAACCTAGGTGAACCAATTAATAATGACCTGGATAAATACGTCACAATGTAATCAATGCAGATTCAAACCAGTGAATCACCTTTCACTGCCACGTACCCGTAACCCCTTTTAACCTGTACTCTAGCCACGTATTTTTGCATAGTAATAACTAGATTTTGAGCTGTAAATGAAGAGCTGTAATGGACGAAGAAAACATAATAAATTTAAGTGGGGTATTTGCTTCATTATTTCTTTCGAAACTGACGTTTCCGGCTGCAGAGTTTTAATGGCCTGTGTTTGTCCCGTCTGACACACGTAATACGTTGTGGACACCAATCCAATCAGTTTCAGTGACGTCATTGTATCAAGTGATCCGACCGAACCACGTGTGTAGCATATTCTAGCTAAGAAAATAAAGGCAATGAAGGGTAATAAATCACCTGGAGTGGATGGAATTCCGCCAAAACTATTAATTGAAACAGTAGAAAAAATTAGTATAGAACTTGCAAGAGTATTCAACTTGTCACTAAATAAGGGATTGGTTCTTTTGAATGGAAAAAAGCAAACATCGTACCAGTATTTATAAAATTTCGACAAATAAATCAGATAATTACTGATCAGTGAGTTTAACATCAGTGATTTAGAAATTATTAGAACAGTTAATAAAAGAACATATGGTGGATTTCCTTCTTAGGCATATAAATCCAACTCAACATGGATTCTTAAAAGTAAGGTTACGTTTAAATGTGATTTTTTTTGAAGAAATCTGTAAGTGGATAAACGAGGAATAACCAGTGGATATAATTTACTTAGATTTTCAGAAAGCTTTCGACAAAGTGCCACATCAAAGATTGCTACTTAAAATAAAAGCCCATGGTATCGGCGATGGCATAATCGACTGCATAAAAAATGGCTGACAGGGAGCATCCTATTGTAGTGGGGTACCACAAGGATCAGAATTATGACCTTTATTATACTTAATATATATATATATATATATATATATATATATATATATATATATATATATATATATATATATATATATATATATATATATATATATATATATATATATATATATATATATATATATATATATATATATATATATATATATATATATATATATATATATATATATATATATATATATATATATATATATATATATATATATATATATATATATCCATATCCAAGTTCCCGTGTCCTGTGTGTAGGGATTCATATATATATATATATATATATATATATATATATATATATATATAAATATATATATATATATATATATATATATTTATATATATATATATATATATGAATCCCTGTTTATTAACCTTTCTAAACATTTTTCAGTACGCTGCTTGTTATATTATCGACCAAGTCATTGATATATATATATATATATATATATATATATCTATCTATATATATATATATATATATATATATATATATATATATATATATATATATATATATATATGTATATATATATATATATATATATATATATATATATATTTGTATATATATGTATATATATATATATATATATATATATATATATATATATATATATATATATATATATATATATATATATATGGCAGATGTTATTAAATTTTGGGAAATGTAAATCCCTATACACAGGACTCGGGAACTTGTACGTAAACTATGAAATAGGAGATGCTGTTCTAGGTACTAAAGTAATTAAAAAGGACTTAGGAGTAACAATTGGTGATGATATGAAGGTTCCAGAGCAGTGCGGCATTGTAGCTTCAAACGGTAATTAAATTCTTAGGCTGATTAGGAGAAATATAGCATACGAGGACAACAGCTAAGTATACCTCTGTATAAAGCAATAGTTAGGCCTCATTTCGACTACTGTATACAAGATTGGAAGACATATCGTAATAAGGATATAGATACGCTTGAACGAATACAGAGGAGAACAACTAATATGATTCCAGAACTAATAGACATTCGTTATGAAGAACTCCTAAACGAAAGTGGTTTACAACCTCAGAGACAAGGAGGTTAAGAGGGAACAATGAGGTGTCATTAACAAAGATCAGTGTAAATTTGCTATCGGAAAGTACTTGTTCTCACAGAGGACATCTGGACATAATAGCATTAGAAATACATAGTAATCCTTTAATTTAATTTCTCATATACATAGAACCGTGTATATACGTAATAGTGCTAAATAATCAGTGCCCGAATATGTAAACCAATGATTCGCCACATGCGCTGTGATATATATATATATACAGTAGTTCATCTTGTATTGTGATCATGTACGTCCCTATTGTACTTCCGGTGTAGTGCTGCCCCCACGGCGATATATATATATATATATATATATATATATATATATATATATATATATATATATATATATATATATATATATATATATATATATATATATATATGTATATATATATATATATATATATATATATATATATGTATATATATATATATATATATATACATATATATATATATATATATATATACATATATACATATATATATATATATATATATATATATATATATATATATATATATATATATATATATATATATATATATATGTATATATATATATATATATATATATATATACATATATATATATATATATATATATATATATATATATATATATATATATATGTATATATATATATATATATATATATATATATATGTATATATATATATATATATATATATATGTATATATATATATATATATATATATATATATATATATATATATATATGTATGTATATACATATATATATATATATATATATATATATATATATATATATATATATATATATATATATATATATATATATATATATATATATATATATATAAATATATATATATATATATCGCCGTGGGGGCAGCACTACACCGGAAGTACAATAGGGACGTACATGATCACAATACAAGATGAACTACTGTACTCGCTGCACGATGTAATTTTAAAGAATACTTTATATCTCATCATTTTGGACGATCACATCGTGAGGTAGATAAAACTGGTATTCGTTGGGTGATTGATCGCCACATAATAGGTCCTGACAAAATGACCTTTCTGATTCCGGATGTGTTTTATGAATTTCTTTATGCATTTGTGTCGTTATTCCCACGCAAATAAAACTTACGAAGAACGAGCATGAACTGACCAAGACACAGACATTAGAGCTTCAACAAATCTGCTTCGAAACCGGCATGTAAAACATGAATTCAGATTGGCTTTTTGGGGAAAAATAGAAGTTGTTTAAACAACGTAGCGCGAACATGTTTCACTTATGTTGGTATTACTTATTTCGAAGTAAATTAATTATTGAAATAAAATAACTAATCACATTCATTATATAAGAAAAAAAAACTGACTGATAATTGCTGCAAATTACTACATGTTGTTTATACCATTTGATTTACTGGAGCTTTACATATTAGTAAGGTATGTGTAACAATAGCCAGTTTTTCTAGTCAAATATAAAATGAACATTCAAGATAGGACAGACAATGTTACATAAGAAAGGCATTTTTTCATGTTTAAAGCATACCTGCGTTTGATGAATAAAAATTCAAATCTTTTTATGCATGAAATGTTTTTTATTTTGTCTCTATACAACCACACATTGATTAGGTTATATCTGTCCCATTATAAACCTGGATATATTATATACTATAGAGAACGTTGCACTCCGTGGAGCATTGGCCTGTGGCCCTCCTTGGCTTAAAATGTGGATTGTTTCGTATGTAATCTGTATCGCCACAAAAGTTGAAATTCACTAAGTATTTGATGTTCATAATTGCGGGGAGGGCGGATTATTTAGAGCAATAATTAAATCAATTCAGATGGGCTGTGCTGCCCTTGTTATTGATTTCCTTCAATGGTTAAATCACACCTGTCGCTGTCATTCATTTGTTTGTAAAGGTAAACTATTATGTGCGCATCAGTGACTACAAATCCATGGAAACGACACATTTGTTCAAAATATGTCGAGGAAACCTGCTAGTCGTTCATCGTCCTAATTCGTTCACGCTATCAATCTTTTGTGGGAATCACTGTAACGAAGCGTAGCGTTGAGTTTTCCAGGTGTATTACACAACAACATCCCAAAATATCCGGCTGTGTTCGCAATACACGTGTCGTCTGATGATGGCGCCGTTATGTAGCAGGCGTAGGCGACCACGAACCTCGATTTCTCTTAATTACAGGCGTCTCCTAATAGTTCTGCTGTACGCTTTCCTAGCCAGGTTGCATGACCATCAACTATTTTCAGTTTTTGCCGACGGTTTCCTCCCATCAATCGTTCCCTTTAACACATTAATTAATTAATTAATGTTCTACGTTTCTCTTTCTTATCACCTTTTCTGTCTACAATAGTAATTCGTCTACAAAACCACATTGATGTTGCTTCAGTTATCCTTTCTAAGTGATTAGACATTTTTATTTGATTCCGATGTTGTGGCTTAACTGGCACATTGAGATGACAAACAGTGGCGCCCTCTTCTGAATGACTGTTTATATATTATTGGTATGATACTATCCAGGTTTCTGATCCTTACACTACGTGGGACAGAGACGGCGTAGGAGACAGCGTATGATATGAGCTTTGTCTCAGTTGTGATGTCGCATTAAAAAAATAGTCTCCCCAGCTTCAGACATAGGCGATTGGCAAGTTCCCATCCCACCATATGGCGCCACTGTTGTGACGAAGACGCCATTGGCGCCGGTATGCATTGCATGTACCGGCATGTATCGGGGTCGACTCACTGAATGGTGGTCTTTGTCTCCAGCCCACAAAATAGATGTCTCAGCAGAAGTGTCAACTACTCGGCTCAGACAATGTTGGTGACTACTTTGAACGAGGACATGACTGAAGTTAACGACATGAGGCTGTTATACTTTGTGTTCTCGTGGATTGGTTCTGACGCCGTCATCAGTATATTCCGATTTGATTTTTCTTCGTTGCTATCCTTTCGTGTTTGTCTTTGTCTCGCTGATATCATGCATGTTATTCTAAAATTAGTCCAGTAATTGTCCTAAAAATGTTCAGGTTTCGTGTTTGGGACGTGCATTGTTTCAGCTATACGTTTGTTCGCTCCTGATATATCAACGGACGTAAGTACGCGTATACAGATAAATTAAAATACTTTGAATTTTTTTTCTTTTGCAACGTTGTAGCCGGTAACCATTTCTGTAGCTTAGCTCTTATGCTACAGCAGAAGACTCCACTTCGACCACCCGTGTCGATGTCATTCGGTTATTTCGAGATATAACCGACTGCGTGTACTTCAGTGCAAATGCTTGGGATAAAACACCAGCAGCGCCTCCTGTCGTGGATGGTCGAATTCGCTGAAATTTTCATTGCAACTTCTCTATTATGGACAACTTAAAACATAAAATGCTCAAAGAAGCGATAAACATGGAAATGTCCTGCTGTCTAACAACTATTAAAATAAACACTTAAAATCCTCGCGTGTGTTTGTGCGTGTGTTTGTGCGTGTGTTTGTGCGTATGTTTGGGCGTGTGTTTGGGCGTGTTCGTCTGCACGTAGCATACCACATTGCAATTTACTGAAATATACTCCGTCATCTTTGTCCTCCCAGAATCAGACCTTCCCAATAGTTTACCTTTACAAACAAACGAATGATAGCGACAGGGGTGATTTATTTCATTACATCTAGTCCTAGTGCAAGGTAGTGGACAGCACTAGGACACTCCTGCTATGACTCTTCTTTTGGTTGTTAGGCTTACAGACCACCACTCTTCGAGTCAGCACAACGATAACACTTGGACGCTACTGCTACGGCTCGTATTTTAATTGTTAGGTTTAGAGACCACCACTCTGCGAATTAACACAACGATATACGTATTGTCCATGCGGATTTTTGTGTTCTATCAAAAAGGCAACAGCTTTCCAGCTTATTTCCCACATGCCAGACAAAAACGAGTCAGCTTCTTGTACCCACTTTATGTAGAGATCAACCGAATGCCAGTGTGGCCTGACGAACAACACCAAGAAGACGAGGTGATGGTTGGTACTGCGTGGCTCTCCTCTCCTGCAACTAATGCTAACGATGAAACAATTCCCATATCAGAACTCATGAATATTTTGTATATAAATATGTTGTGTGTGTGTGTGTGTGTGTGTGTGTGTGTGTGTGTGTGTGTGTGTGTGTGTGTGTGTGTGTGTGTGTGTGTTTGTATATATATATATATATATATATATATATATATATATATTTCGAAGAATGGGAAATTTCGTTCACTCCAAATTGTCCCAGTTCACTCAGCTGTAGAAACAAGTACAGACAATAATTGCAGAGTTGGTGTTGGAAGAAACGTTTATCTTGATATAATCCACAGTGAGTATGAATGTTTGTGTTTGTGTTGCGCTACTCCTAGACGCTTTGCATCTCGGGCTCCAAACATTATGTGGTTCATCTGCAAATATACACTCTTGTCGTCTCATTAAATGTTTTAGAAATTCATCCCGCTACGACCCTTTCTACGAAAAAATCGAATTGATAGCGTTGCATAGTGAATTATATATTAGGTAGGGCACATGTGCATTACGGATAGTATTTTTTTCAATTACCTCTTTATTTAGGCTTATATCTTATTTTTATATATTTATATTCTCTAGCACTCGGCTCTATTATGTGATGTTATTCGCATGTTATGTTTGTTTTTTGCTTTTTTCATTACCATAAGAACGACCATGACCGGCACGAGAGACTTAAATTAACCCGCGGTCTTCAGACTGCGGTTGGTTTGATTACACCTATAAACCTCTTGGAGTGCACTCATTGGATCAAGCGCCAGCTTCTTTCTTTGTTTAATGTCTTCTTCAGTATTAAGCAGGGAACCCAGGATCCTGCAGCATTTCCATGAGACATCCTTGGATAGCCTATGGCGTACTCCTCATCCTTGGATAGCCTGTCTATGATGTACTACTCCTCATCCTTGGATAGCCTGTCTATGATGTACTCCTCATCCTTGGATAGCCTGTCTATGATGTACTCCTCATCCTTGGATAGCCTGTCTATGGCGTACTCCTCATCCTTGGATAGCCTGTCTATGATGTACTCCTCATCCTTGGATAGCCTGTCTATGATGTACTCCTCATCCTTGGATAGCCTGTCTATGATGTACTCCTTATCCTTGGATAGCCTGTCTATGATGTACTCCTCATCCTTGGATAGCCTGTCTATGATGTACTCCTCATCCTTGGATAGCCTGTCTATGATGTACTACTCCTCATCCTTGGATAGCCTGTCTATGATGTACTCCTCATCCTTGGATAGCCTGTCTATGATGTACTCCTCATCCTTGGATAGCCTGTCTATGGCGTACTCCTCATCCTTGGATAGCCTGTCTATGATGTACTCCTCATCCTTGGATAGCCTGTCTATGATGTACTCCTCATCCTTGGATAGCCTATCTATGGCGTACTCCTCATCCTTGGATAGCCTATCTATGGCGTACTCCTCATCCTTGGATAGCCTGTCTATGGCGTACTCCTCATCCTTGGATAGCCTGTCTATGATGTACTCCTCATCCTTGGATAGCCTATCTATGGCGTACTCCTCATCCTTGGATAGCCTGTCTATGGCGTACTCCTCATCCTTGGATAGCCTGTCTATGAAGTACTCCTCAACCTTGGATAGCCTGTCTATGATGTACTCCTCATCCTTGGATAGCCTGTCTATGATGTACCCCTCATCCTTGGATAGCCTGTCTATGATGTACTCCTCATCCTTGGATAGCCTGTCTATGGCGTACTCCTCATCCTTGGATAGCCTGTCTATGATGTACCCCTCATCCTTGGATAGCCTGTCTATGATGTACTCCTCATCCTTGGATAGCCTGTCTATGATGTACTCCTCATCCTTGGATAGCCTATCTATGGCGTACTCCTCATCCTTGGATAGCCTATCTATGGCGTACTCCTCATCCTTGGATAGCCTGTCTATGGCGTACTCCTCATCCTTGGATAGCCTGTCTATGATGTACTCCTCATCCTTGGATAGCCTGTCTATGATGTACTCCTCATCCTTGGATAGCCTATCTATGGCGTACTCCTCATCCTTGGATAGCCTGTCTATGGCGTACTCCTCATCCTTGGATAGCCTGTCTATGATGTACTCCTCATCCTTGGATAGCCTATCTATGGCGTACTCCTCATCCTTGGATAGCCTGTCTATGATGTACTCCTCATCCTTGGATAGCCTGTCTATGATGTACTCCTCATCCTTGGATAGCCTATCTATGGCGTACTCCTCATCCTTGGATAGCCTATCTATGGCGTACTCCTCATCCTTGGATGCCTGTCTATGGCGTACTCCTCATCCTTGGATAGCCTGTCTATGATGTACTCCTCATCCTTGGATAGCCTATCTATGGCGTACTCCTCATCCTTGGATAGCCTGTCTATGGCGTACTCCTCATCCTTGGATAGCCTGTCTATGAAGTACTCCTCATCCTTGGATAGCCTGTCTATGATGTACTCCTCATCCTTGGATAGCCTGTCTATTGTGTACTCCTCATCCTTGGATAGCCTGTCTATGATATACTCCTCATCCTTGGATAGCCTGTCTATGATGTACTCCTCATCCTTGGATAGCCTGTCTATGATGTACTCCTCATCCTTGGATAGCCTGTCTATGATGTACTCCTCATCCTTGGATAGCCTGTCTATGATGTACTCCTCATCCTTGGATAGCCTGTCCATGATGTTCTCCTCATCCTTGGTGATGTTGTTCACAAGCCATGTCACAGGAACGCGGCTTTGTTCCCAGACACAGCTGTTTCCAATTACTTACTCAACGGCACACTGCACTGAAAATATAGCAGTTTATCACGCACAATACACATGCACTCGCACACACTGCCAATTTAATGGGATACTCGAAACAGTATTTATTCCGTCATGATTTGATAATTATCAAGCGTTACGCATTAGTCAAAATGAATGAAATATTGCGGGATTTCTTCTGAGCGACCCTGCATGAAAGGCATAGATCACATCAATTTAAAGAAATGAATCTCGTGAGATGTTGCAATACATCAATGATACACATTGATGCTAAACGAAATTGGCTTAATTAGGGAAGGAGTTAACTGTTGCTTAGGTTAATGTCGTAGACAGCCCATTAAGAAGAAAATGCAACTCACAACGCGAGATTGTATCAAAGAGAGACGCTGCATAAAGATGCCACGGTAAAGGTCCACATATTCATCGTTAATGGAAACAAAATGTCCTGTGATAACAAAGCGTGTTTATTTACGTGGTCCGTAAACCAACTTCTTGCAGTTTACTCATTGGGAGTGTCGTAAAGGAAACATCAACGGGAAGGGTGGTTTAATTATTAGAGCGCAGTAGTCTAATGATTAGAGCGCGGTGGTCTAACGATTAGAGCGCGGTGGTCTAATGATTATATTTTATTGACGAGAGACGCTGCATAAAGATGTCAAGGTGAAGGTCCACATATTCATCGTTAATGGAAACAAAGCGTGTTTATTTATGTGGTCCGTGAACCAACTTCTTGCAACTTGTTCATTGGTGTGTCGATAAAGAAATGTAAACAGGAAGTAGTGGTCTAATGCTTAGAGCACGATGGTTCGATTCCACCTCCGCCGTTTCGAAGATTGGACAATTTCTTTAACCCCTCTTTGCCTGCAATTTCTTTTATCCGACTTTGCCTGTGTCTTTCGGAGGAGACGCTAAACTTTGTTGGGCCTTTCTACATGGTGTTTATGCCTGGAGAAGTAAAAGATCACAGGCAGGGAAAAGGAAACAAGCTGTGATGAAGTCGCTAACTCCAGATAATAAAAATAAACCGTCAGCGCAATATACCAATAAGACTTTGCTGAGTAATTATCCAGATTCAGAACGCTGAAGTTCAAGAGGCGAAGAGATCGACGCGGTCTTGATCATATGGTGTAGGTCACCCGAACACAGTAACACTTTGGCATTAGTCAGGAAACATTTCTCCAGAGGTGACGAGTGGTGCGTGTATGTTGCACCACAAACGAGTACATCATTTATTGCCGGATATACCGCAGTGTGTCGCTGAATTGAGATATGTCTACGTTACATACACGTTAACCGACAAACACGGCGGCGATCATCAATTGTCACTCGATCGTGTTGCCCGGAAATACATAATCGAAAGTCTTCGACGCGAACACAGCACATGTTACCAGCGGCGACCATTTGTTTCGTTATACGACATTTATTATGGGATATCGCAGCGTGTTGCTGACGGTAGAGGAGAGGAATCCGCGACATAAATACTGGGTGTGATTAGGCATCGCGCGATCGTCTGTACATAGCACGTTAACGGACAGTTTTATTCCGTCATAGCGATGCGAAGGCGGCGTGGGTCGCCGGTCTCCGGGGCTGGCGGCAGCTGGCTCCTACTGCTTGTCTGCACGTCGATGTGTCTGCGATCCGTCAGATGCAGCGGCAAAGGCGACGACTACACGAGCACATCTAACATTACTGGATTTAGTGAAAACATTACGAATACACGGCACGACACGCAGACGGAACGAAGTTTCTTTCCCACGCAGGGACACGCGGGCGGTGTATCGGCGATAAATAAAAACCAGTCGGGAACGACTTTAGACAATGTGGATTTGGTCAATGTTACAACAACCGTGGCACTATTATACAGGGTGACAATTAAGGGCATCGTTACGCCAGCTACCGAAGCAAACAATCTCAGTGGTGAAACAGTGAAGGAATGGAATGTTGCTACTGAGGAAAACAGTGAATATGTCAGTCGATTTGCACAATGCGACACTTGCAACGGCAACTACCCGGCGACGACGTCGTGGGCGCCGGGAGAGGCAAACACCACTTACCCGGGGGATGAGACGGCGACGACACCGCTGTGGCGCCGGATCATGAACGCCGGTTTGCTGGGCATGGCCGGCACAGGCGTAGTCGCCAATACGATGACCTTCGTGACGTTAACCGTCAACGGTCGATCCTTCTCCCGCCTGACCGTGGTTCTCCTGAAGCATCAGGCCCTGATTGACGCCGCCGTGTGCGCGCTCGCTAGCGGCGTCTTCATGCAGACTTCGGTCTGGCACGTCGGCCAGTATGCCGTCGACTATGCTGTTTGCTATATCTGGCATAGTCAGTACATCTACTGGGGTACCGTGATGTTGTCCGTGTGGAACCTCGTCTTCATCGCTATAGACCGCCTCTTTGCCGTTTGCTTCCCGATCAAATACAAATCGCTGTCGTCGCGCGGCCTCAAGATCGCCATCGCCATAATGTACGTCCCCTGCTTCCTTAGTCCGGCTCCGTCGATCCGTCTCGTCACCTTCACGCACGGACAATGCATCCTCGGCATCTCGCTGCCGCCCGATCTCGCCGAGGCGTTCTACTACTGGTTCTCCATCTACTGGTTGTTCGTCGCCTACATCGTGCCGATGGTGTCGTTCCTCCTGCTCTACGGCCGCACCGTCCTGCAGCTGCGGCACCACCGCAAGGCGATCGCGTCGGCCGTCCAGTCGCAGACCCTCACGAAGTCCACCATCCGCGTCACCAAGTGCGCCATCACGGTGACGGTCATCTTCGCGGCGACTATCAGCTACGACTCGATCTACTTCTGTCTGGGCAATGTCGGCGTGACCAGCTACGACCTCGGCGCACCCGTGCAGTTGGTCGGCATACTGATGACCGTGTGTAACTCGCTCGCCAACCCGTTCATGTACGCCATCTTCATGCCGACCTTCCGACGCAGCCTGCGCAGGACCATCTGCCGACGGGGCAACGCCTTCCAGGACGACGCCACTGTCATGACGTTGGCAGCACCGTCTAGGCATCCGTCGTCGCTTTGTAACATGGCGGCGTAGTCTTTCATGACGACCCATAATCACTTCCTTAGCGATTGCGTTTATTGCCTGTTTCTAGAACATTTGTGTTCCTTTAAATATACTGAACAACAAAAGAAACGTGACTCCATTTCCTTGACATGCGGCAGTATTTTGAAAGACGACGGGTCACACACGTTGCTTGATGCCAATGCCTCCCCATATTCTCATGTTTTCCCCAAGTGTGTTCCTTTTTATTCCTCAGCATATATGTCGCGATTGGTCAAGGTTGTCAATGCAACATCGACTTTCATCGGAGAACAAGGTCATACGTCACAATCTTTGACGCCAGTTCACTGATGCCACGTCAGGGCGGAACCTCTTTCTGCTTTGAAGAGTTATTTCGACAAGTTATCGGCGCACTCTCTGACTGCTTAGAGGGGAAGGTAGTGTTAGTTGAGCCACTGGGTTAGTTGAGCCACCCACGTTTCCAAGGAAACTACAGCAGTGGTAGTTACATGATACCACCTAGTGATTAAACATGTTATTAGAATTTTTTTTACGCATAATAGGTGTCATTTGTCATAACGGTTAGAAACTGTTAGTTAAAAGTATTATTATTATTTTTTTAGAAACTTTTGGTGATTATCATTGTCTGCTTGTGTGTAAACTATTAACACATGTGACCAGACTTTATTGTCTGTGTACCCAAAAATGGTTTAACTAGGCACAGGGAAGAAGATTACTAGAACTAAATTTTATTGTTGAAAAAGGCCTAGTTGAGCCACCCACGGCCCAAAGGAGGGTTAGTTGAGCAGTGGTTAAAGAATTATTTCCCTCTAAATACATCAAGGAATAATGTTTCCCCCAGCAAATTATGATATCGGATAGCTACATATTAGCAGTTAGTTACACTGGTTGCGCTTGGCCTATAAGTCTATATTAATTAAGTGTGTAGACTTATCAGTGATGTGCTGTACCCACTGGGTAGATATGTTGGTTGATTTGTTATGAACTTTTACTGCAAGGCTTATGTAAATTGCACAAATAAATCATTTACCCAACTTATGCTGCACTGTGACTCAATTTACCCCACACCAAGTGTTAGTTGAGCCAACTTACCAACCCTGTTTGAATCAGCTTGATATACACATCTGGAAGGTGAAACCCAACCCACGTGCTGAATATTGTTCAACTACCTGCAATGTTGTACGTTACATTTCAGCAGTCGAGCTACGACGCGCCTTGCTTAAGTAAACTGTTTCAATGCATATTTATATGATTGAAGAAAGAATATATGATTATGTATAAGAGTTTAGCTGGCCGTTGTGTAAGGCACCCCTATTTCGTTATGACGTAGCTGTGCATAAATATTGTGCGCTTCTATCTATATTGATGTTTCGTTTAACAAAAATCATTCGCGCATCTACATAATATTTCATTAAACACCTCTCCCAAATCTCATTAAACACGATGAAGGCTGAAATTTCTTTCCCAATCCTAGCCTTTACATCACCACCTAGTTCCCCGTTTGTGTCCTCGATATTTCGTTGATACGTGAAAGACTGTACTTCGTATATGACTTATCCTTGTAGTGCAATTGTGTTGTTGGTCTTGTAAAGAAGAAAGACTGTACTTCGTAAATTACTCGAAACATTAATTAGGGACATGGTGGAATTCCTTGTAAAACATAAATTAATAAATACATCTCAACATGGGTTCCTAAAAGGAAGGTCATGTCTAACCAATCTCTTAAGTTTTTTGAAAGAAATTACAAAGTGGGTAAACGACGGGTCACCAGTGGATGTTGTCTGCTTAGATTTTCAGAACGTTTTCGATAAAGTACCACATCAAAGACTGTTACTTAAACTAAAAGCCCATGGTACAGGTAATGATGTAATCAATTGGATAGAAAAGTGGCTTGCACACAGAAGACAGAGAGTTATAGTAAATGGTGAGATTTCAAATTGGAAATCTGTTTTGAGTGGGGTACCACAGGGATCAGTATTAGGCCGCATACTGTTTTTAATGTATAAAAATGATTTGGAAGATGATGACATATCTAGAAAATACTGAAATTTGCAGATGATACAAAAGTATTCAGAAATGTTACTAATGAAACAAATAATTTTTTTTTTACAGATTGATCTAGATAAATTGGTTAAATGGTCAGAAAAATGGCAAATGTTATTCAATTTTGGGAAGTGTAAATTCATACACATAGGACATGGAAACATGGACGAAGAATATAAAATGGGGGATGCTGTACTAGGTAGAACCACACAAGGAAAGGACTTAGGAGTAATATTTAGTGCTGACCTGAACATTTCAGAGCAATGTGGGATTGCTGCTTCGAAAGGAAATCAAATTCTAAGACGAATTGGGAGAACTATCACGTATAAGGAGAAACAGCTAATTGTACCCTTGTACAAAGCAATAATTATACCACATTTGGAACATTGTATTCAAGCATGGAGGCCATATCGTAAAAAGGACATAGACAAGCTAGAAAGAATACAACGAAGAGCAACTAAAATGATTCCAGAATTGAGATACCTTAGTTACGAAAGCCGCTTATTACAAAGTGGTTTGACAACACTAGAGACCAGGAGACTAAGAGGAGACCAAATATAAGTGTTTAAAATAGTGAACGGTTATGAGGATGTTGACAGGAATAAGTTCTTCAAACTTAAAGAAGGCAGTGGAACCAGATGACACAAAGCAGCATTAGTTAAGGAGCAGTGTAGGTTGGACATGAGAAAGTACTCGTTCTCACAGAGGGTGATAAATGAATGGAACAAACTGCCAAATGATTGTGTTAATGAAAGTAGTGTGAATATGTTTAAAAATAGAATTGACAGATATCTGATAAGGGCGGGCTACACATAGATGAGAAAATTGTTGGACTCTCGATAAGCCAATGGCTTCCTTATCCACTTGCCATCTGGAACTTGTTGTTTAGGATTGTAATCTTGTTAAATCATATAGGACGTCTCCTTGTAGTGTAACTGGGCTGTTTGTCTTGCTGTTGATCTTCAAAACCTTGGTATTTGCCTTTGCCTTGACTGCTGTTGTTTCTATTACGGGTGTGTTTTGCATTTTGTTCTGGTTGTGTGAAAGAAGAGCCAGTTCATCAGTAAAGTCAAGGTCATCTAGTTGTCCATTGTAAACCATTCTCTGTCCTTCTGTAGATGTTCTCATGATTCAGTTGATTGCCACCACGAACATAGATGGTGACGATATGCATCCCTGTCTCACGCCAGTCTTTACTTCAACTTGTTCTCTAGTCTTTCCTTCGTGTAGAACTCTGCAGGTCGTCCTCTTGTATGTTGCTTTGATTGTCGAGATGAGCTTCTCTGGTATTCCATAGTGTATCTGCCACACGGTCTTACAGTCTAAACTATCAGACGCGTTTTTGATGTTAATACAACTATTGTAAACAAGAGAGTTCCATTATATTGACTCCTTGGTTATAATGCGAAGCTGTCTGGTCGCTGCCTGATCTCTCCTGACGAACGCCTGCCTGATGGTCCATTAGTATTGAATCGAGTGCCATTTTCAGCCTCTCTAGAATGATTCTGTTTTGAACCGAAGTACCGAGAGAAGCACAATTCTTCTATAGTTGTTGCATTCCCTAAGATCCCCTTTCTTCGGTAGCTTGACCAAATATCCTTCTTTCCACTCATCCGGTATCTCCTCTTTATCCCATATTTTCTCAGTGATTTCATGGAGCATGTTAGTTGACAGGCTTAAATCTGCATTTAATGCTTTCACCGGTTTTCCATCTGGGAATGCTGATTTCCAATTTTACAAATTGCAACGTTCTGATAGCTTTCGTGACTTCGTCCTTAGTTGGTTAAGCACTGTTCACTTGTAGTAATTATTATGCTGGTTGCATATCTGCAGCGTTTAGTGGAGCTAGCCTGTTCAGTAATTCTTCAAAATATTTCCCCCATAATTTCATTTGTTCTTCTGCTGTTGTGATTATGGAACCATACTTGTCATTAACTGGCCTGTTGGCCTTTTTGTACTTGTAATTGTTGTTCGGCTGACCGCAGTGAACGCGTGGCCGAATGATTATTCAACAAGTCAACTAAACACTGTGGAGCTTCGGTGAATCAATAACCGGTGTAAATCCCGGAGAGCTCGAGTGATGTTCTCTACGGGTTGCGTACATGATAATCCTTGCTGCCATGTTTTGTACACGTAGTTTGTGAAGTAAGTTCCGTGGAAACGATTTTCCGTCATTTAAGCGCATTTCCGTAATCTAATTTAGAAATAACAAATGCGTGCGCCAGAGTCTTAGCGGAGTCTTGAGTAAGGCATCTTCTAATCCGGCTGATGTAGCTGCAGGTATGCACTGCGACGCGCCGCGTTCACGTGGTTTTCCAGGCTTATCGTGGAATCGTATGCAATTCCATGGGTCCTCGCCACCGGTATTGGTGACACCAAGCAGCTAGCAGCGGTAACCTCTATGTTGTAACAGATAAGATAGGAACTCATAGTTTGCGATGTTTTGCAAACGACGCAAAAAATGAGTTATTACAAAATTATGAAGATACGTGTACAATGCAAAACTGCTATTCTTGCTAAAACACACGCACACGCACACGCACACGCACTCGCACATGCACACGCACACACGCACACACGCACACACGCACACACGCACACACGCACACACGCACACACGCACACACGCACACACGCACACACGCACACACGCACACACGCACACACGCACACACGCACACACGCACACACGCACACACGCACACACGCACACACGCACACACGCACACACGCACACACGCACACACGCACACACATACACTTTTCACGTCAAAACGTATTGTTGCCCCTGACAAACGACCATGTCGGGCGATATATCGCTGGTCCCCTTGCTGTTATGGATATACAACTGCTAGCTAAGACGTTCTTTGTTTATGGCATATAGGCACGCGCAATATATATCACTAGACTTAAAAATATCAGTCACTGGTCGAAAATTGTCTGTCAACAGGTCTCCTGGATTGCGTCAATAACATGCATGGGTACGTAATTGTTTTGACGCTGGGGCACGTCAAAGCACCTATATATGTCTGACGAACATATAGACAATGGCGCATATTACCCGGGGATCGAGGGCACATCACGCAACTGACGAGTGTATTATTCGTGTATAAACAACATTTCATTAGTGTGTGCACAAATTATGCGATACGCAGAAAAAAAATTATACCTTTGACCTTGCGTAGATTATGTGTAATTGTGACCCTCATAGCACCGTCGGATCACAAGGGAACAAGACCTTCTAGAACGAGTGGAAAATGCATTTGCAAAGATCGGACAGAAATGAATGCTAGAAACACAAAGTACACCGCCTACAACCACACAAAGTATCACTATCATCATTAAGGAATCACTATCATCATTAAGGAATCACTATCATCATTAAGGAATCACTATCATCATTAAGGAATCACTATCATCATTAAGGAATCACTATCATCGATAAGGAACGAAGAAGGTGAACGGGGTCAATTACACTGGCTCCTCGTCCAACATCACAACCCGAGACATCAATACCAGAAACAACACTCAACGAACTTAGCAAGTGTAGAATTATGCGCGCTCACACATAGATTAGCTGCGCCTATTTCTGGTAACACTGGCTAGGCTACACTCCTCACCGCCTCGAAGGAATTTCGGAATGTGTTTAATGTAGGAACCATCCCCAGAGCCGGCAAACCAAATAGACGGAGATCTTAGGGAACAGACAGACATACAAACAAACACAGGCAAACTCTGTTGTACGGTATAGTTACCAGTGTATGTCAGAGCATCTGATTTAGTGGTCTCAACCAGGAAAGCTCCGAAAACATTCGTGTTTCTTCAAGAGTATTTGAAGGAACTAATTAGACCAATTGACGGAACTTTTTGTGTAACTGACACTGTCAAATTATTTTTGTCATATTTGTTATTCTTGCTGACTTTCCTTTTTTGACTTATTAAAAATTACAAAAAATAGTAACATAATTAATTGAATTGAATCCATAATTGAATCCATATTTCCGTTCTGAACAAAAAGGTCACATACCCTCCAATCTACAGAAAAAAATACCTCATCAATTCCTAAGTTAGCACATGGGAATCGTGTTACGTACTGCTCTATATCGGGTATTGCCAACGTTTGATCGTGCTAGGGGAATGGAGGTTGATGAGTCCAATGAGGAGTTAATAGTTTTTCACAATTATCCAATAGTTATTGTTATTGCATTGACGGTCGACGTGTTATTACAAAAGTGCTCAACTTTAATTTATTATTAAAGCGGCGTTTTGTTAATACAAAGTCAGGACAGGACAGGACAGGACATGCATACATTCAAGACAGTCACACATACATATTTAATGTGACCAGTTTTGAAACAATTAACACATTATTACAACTATAAAGTTCAAGAATACTCCCACTACGACATAAAAATGTCGCTAAGAGAAAGGCGTAACACAACTGGCTGAGAACAGGGACCAGAAAAAACAACCAGGAGAAGAGAAGAAAAACGAAACACACAATTAGCAGAGCAGAGAGACCCGTGAAAACAACCAATAGAAGAGACGAACGATACAATTGGCTGAGAAGAGGGACCCAAAAAACAACCGGGAATATAATCGAATCACACAATTCACTAAAAGAGGGACCATAGAAAACAGAGGTATGCCAATATTGCAACTTCTCGGTCCACTGTCTTCATCTTTGCAAAAACATCGTCGTGCGAGAAAGACGAATGCCACCGAAGGTAGTGATAAGATGGGCGACCTCCCGTGAAACAAAATTGTATTGCATGTACATCGTGAAGAATATGCCAGTATACCAAAGGGGCTTTCGGATATAGCGATAACGGACTCAGTGCTTTTGACAAGAAGTCTGGTCGACAAGAGACTCTTTGCTGAAGATATATTCTGCCGTCACACAGAAATGTCAAATAATATGAACCGTTTTGTAGCTCGTTGACGAGACGATGCATTTACCAGGTTCAATATATGTAGATAAACATAGATTGAAAGTTGAGTGTATGTTACGTCCGCGGTTATTCAGCGTTACACCGATGGTTTAGTTAAGAGTGTCCTTCTCTAAAGTTAGTGAGTTCATCACATTTTTTTCCATTCCCTGCGATCTTTTACTTCCCCTGACCTAGACACCAGGTAGAAGGAACCAACAGCTTTTACTGTCTCTTCGGAAAGATACAGACGCAGTGGGGTGAACGAAATTGCCCAACCTTCGAAAAGTCCTCTCGATCAACAGGCGAGTGCTATAACCATTAGACCATCCCTTCCCCCCCCCGCCCATTGCACCCTGTGTCTATGCAGGTATTACGCTTGACGAGTGCAGCAATAAATAAATTACACCTTACACGGGGGAGTCAAACTACGCAAGGTATGTCTTTTAGAGGAATGACATTAGCTCAACGTAATGATTCTAAATATCTGGTTCTTATATTACGAAATGCTCTAAACAAAAGTTAACGTGTACAACTATGAATAGTGTACTTTTACAATTGATTACCGAAATGCGTACCATTTAGCCGAGAAGCACTCATTCGGTGTATCGCCTGGTGTCTGTTTTAAATATGTTTTGGACCTTATCTGCAGCTTTACTGGGTAAATTATGCCATTGTTTAAAATGTGTATTCCTGGTTGAAAGATACAATGCGTGTTATTTAGGTTACGATGGATATGTATCCATATTTGAATATGTGCGTGCGTTCTTGCGTGCGTGCTGCCTTGGGTGCGTGCGTGTGTGCGTGCGTGCTTGATTACGTGCTGCCGTGGGTGCGTGCGTGCATTCTTGCGTGCGTGCTGCCGTGGGTGCGTGCGTGTGTGCGTGCGTGTGTGCGTGCGTGTGTGCGTGCGTTCTTACGTGCGTGCTGCCGTAGTGCGTGCGTGTGTGTACCTGTGACTGTACTTTCCCAGAATTCGGATATGTGTTCGTATGTAACCGTACGTGTATGTAACGTACACGGCCAATTATTGCTCATTAGTACCATACCTACTGCTCAGATAGTTAAGTAACGAGTAACGAGACACAACCAACTCCCTGTTTGCGGGTCCATTTGCAAGACATCTTGGTCGATATTCCGCTCTCTACCCAGATTAATATATTATGTAAGTCAACTCGCTGCCAGTGACCACCTAACGCGGGAGACACCCAAACCAAAGAGGGGTTTATTATTCCTGGTGCAAAACGTCGAACGTAACGCGTCATTACCTACCGACATTAATGATCGCTTCCGATGCTGGCTGTGCAGGTAGAGAAAGAGGTTAATTACGTAATGTGACAATGGAACAGTTCAAAGACTGGCGCTACTCACAATATCATCACTGCGCGAATTCATAAAACATTCAAAATGGACGGCTGGCGGAATAGTATAAACGATTGACAGACTATATATATATACATATATATATATATATATATATATATATATATATATATATATATATATATATATATATATATATATATATATATATATATATATATATATATATATATATATATATATATATATATATATATATATATATATATATATATATATATATGATATATATTGCCGTGGGGGCAGCACTGCACCGGAAGTACAGCAGGATCACATTACAGTAACTATAATGCTGGTAATGCATATTTAACATCTCATCATACGACGGTCACATTGTGAGGTAGGTAAAATTGTCATTTGTTCGACGATTGATCGCCACATAATAGGTCCTGACAAAATGACCTTTCTGAGTCCGGATATGTTTTATGACTTTATGCATTTCCGTCGTTATTCCCTCGCAAATAAATTTACTAAGAACGAGCATGAACTGATCAAGACACAGAAATTAGCACTTCAACAAAACTGCTCCGAAACCGGTTTGTAAATCACGAATTCAGATTGGCTTTTTGGGGAAAAATAGACGTTGTTTAAATAACGTAGCGCGAACATATTTTACTCCTGTTGGTATTACTTATTTCGAAGTAAATTAATTATTGAAATAAAATAATTAACCACATTCATTATATAAGGAAAAACAACTGATTGATAATTGCTGCAAATTATTACATACACATTGATTTCCTGGAGTTTTTTTTATGTATGTAAGGAATGTATAACAATAGCCATTTATGACATCATGCGTGGTTTAATCAGGATAATCTTTCTAATAATAAATCTTGATCCGACCTGAGTACGTTTTACAGGCACATTTTGTTAGTCATAGCGCGAGTACAGCATTTTATTGTGAAGCTACCAGCATTGATTAACTTTCAAGACGTCACTCAGTTGATTGAGTGCCTTCAAACAAGATGTGAAGAAAACACTGTTAGCACGATCACACGTGTTCCATGTTGAGCTGGAGCAATTGTATTTTGTGATTGGACTACTTAAAGTGCATTAATGTGTAGTGAAATAACTAATGTGCAATGTACATTATGTGTGACATCATATAGAAATATATCTGGCGAAGGATTATATTTGGATTTGGAGTCTGGCTGTTGTGTGTTTATTCGAGAGGACCCTGATCGTTTTACCACTGAGTACCATATCTGTTACTCCGGATTCGATAGTGACCTTGATCGATATTTGAAAAGAATTTGGTTCACCAATATGGCTACCTGATGGCAGTATTAACTTATTTTTTTAATAATGTGGACTGATAGTTTTACCTGTCTGATCTTCATATGGATCAATAACTATCGGTAGATAATTGTACTATTACAATATCATTATGGTATATAACTATCACAATACTGTTACGATAGTTTCATAACAGTCACAAAACGTAATTGATGGGTGGTTATATAACGTAACCATGGTGACAATTAATTTCACATGTTGAATCGTTGAATGATGTTCTAATCTACTATTGTTGATAAACAAATAAAATGATCCAATATAGTTTAAAAAAAAAATTATATATTATTACATTGACACAAGTAGACATGCTGAATTGGTTTTCCAACTAACATTACTACTGATAGTTCAGTGTACTATTAACGATAACTATAGATGCGTCAATTAATTATCGGTAGCATAGCATCGTCACATCGACCATTGCGAGGCATGGTTAGTTCGGTGTATTTTTGCATTTTTGCACCCTGAACAATTTATTTTATCCCGCAACATATTCACTTTACAGGCCGAACTGCGGCATAACAGCTTATGTAAACAGCCTGGACAGTGCTTATTTATGGATGGCGGTGTTAGTTACAACCCGAACAACTCCATTGGCTAAATATATCGTTTACCAGTCCGCGAAGCGATGTCTTCCATCACACACATCGCTCGTGAACAGACGTTTGTATTACCGTAATGATCCGGGGCTAATACGCGTGTTCCGGTGAAACAATCATTTCATCAGGCACACGTGTACCTGATTTACTATAGGTCGTTAGCATGACTACAACTTTCTTTCCTGTCGTATGTCACATTGCACAGTCGCATCGTGACTGCACGGCCCGTACATCACGTCCCTCCGTGAACGACCGCGTGACGACGTGTCACATGGAAAAAGGTAAACAGTTTTGCAGGAACCAGGTTGACTGCTCTCAAAACGTTCTGGATAGGACCACAGGTAGAGCGGGCAGACATAGTGAAATGCCGTAATCAAAGCTATTGTTTGGTAATTAAAGTGTAAATATAATTTCTTTCGAAAAAGTCGAATATCCATTAGCAGAATAGTTATACTTTTCCTTCGTGATATCCATTTATACTCTTTATTAATGTCCGTAATTATTTCATAATTCTGTACCGCTTCATACTGTGGAGGAAATAATAATGATAACAGCACCAACTATTTATATCTCACAGACAGTGCAAATTAGAATTTAAATAAAGCGAATAAACAATATTATGTGCACAAGCACACATTTTCCTCTAAAATCTTAAATAATGCAATGTACGGATATTGTTTTTAAAAGGTTATATAGAATGACCAAGAGTTGAGCTAGAGCGCTCTAGAGTTGAATTCTAACGGGCGGTATTAGTGATTATTACTGTCTGACCCTTGACATTGATTTTTCGATGACTAATGTCGTGATATATTAATATGATTTATAGCTAGAAAAAAATTATATATATATATATATATATATATATATATATATATATATATATATATATATATATATATATATATATATATATATATATATATATATATATATATATAATTTTGTTCTAGCTCTAAATCATATTAATATATCAAGACATTAGTCATCGAAAAATCAATGTCAAGTATATATATATATATCGATGATTTGTTTCTAGCTCTAAATCCTTCCTCTCGGTTCCTATATCCCTGATTCAGTCGGCGATGAGTCGATGATGTTGGCGGCGCTGTCCTGTTTATGGATGAGCATCTCCCTAATCAATGACGACCATATAAAGAGTGGGACCCAAATAATTAATTGTGATAACGAATGTATGTGCAGGCCTGTTGGCTGACCAAAGCGTAACGATGTTATTCGCCATCTCAAAACAACATTAACTCTACACAGATTTATACTGTTGAGTATCACGTGACACACCACGGCGTATGGTTGCTTTCTCAGTGGTCACACAGACAATCGGCTCCGGTGGACTCCGAGACGTTGATCGGTATACGACACCTTACCTGAGCCCAGCATCTCAATCGACCCCTACAGTTATACCAGTCACATTATAAAAACTGGATATATTATGTACTATGGAAAACGATGCACTCAGTGCTGCGTTTAAGGGGTATTGGCCCATGGCCCTGTTTGGTTTAAAATGTTGATTGTTTCGTATATAACCTGTTTTGCCACAAAACAAAAATTACTTGATGTTCATAATTTTGGGGTGGACGGATTATCTAGAACATTAATTAAATCTATTCAGATGGGGTGAGCTGCGCTTATCGTTGATTTCCTACAACGTGCTTTCAGTTAAATCACACCTGTCGCTGTCATTCATTTGTTTGTAAAGGTAAACTATTATGTGCGCATCAGTGACTACAAATCCATGGAAACGACACACCTGTTCAAATTATGTCGAGGAAACCTGTTTGTCGGTCATCGTCCTAATTCGTTCACGCTATCAATCTTTTGTGTGAATCACTGTAACGAAGCGTAGCGTTGCGTTTTTCAGGTATATTACACAACAACATAAATCACGCAGTTCTTCCCAAAATATCTCACCGGCTGTGATCGCAATACACGCCTCATGATGATGATGATCATCATCATTATCATCAGGTGCCGTGTATGTAACATGCGAAGGCGACAACGAACTTCGATTTTTCTCAATTACAGGCGTGTCTTAAAAGTTCCACTGTGCCCTTTCTATCCAGGTTGCTAGACCATCAATAATTTTCATTTTTTGTGCCGACCTCTGTTTCTTCCCATCAATCTTTGCCGTTATCACTTTTATGTTCTAGTTTTCTTTTTCTTGTCACCTTTTCTGTCAACAATAGTCATTCGTCTATAAAACCACATTGATGTTGTTTCAGTTATCCTTTAGAATTTTTTTATTTTATTCCGCTGCTGTGGCTAAACTGGCGCATAGACAGGGATAACAAACAGTGGCGCCCTCTTGTGAATGACTGTTTATATGATATTATTGGTATGATACTCTCCAGGTTTCTGATCCGTACAGTACGTGGGACTGAGACAATTGCATCGGCGTAGGACATGAGCTTTGTCTCAGTTGTGGTGTCGCTTTAAAAAATAGTCTTCCCAGCTTCAGACAAAGGTGATTGGCAAGTTCCCGTCCCACTGCATGTACAGGTATGTACCGGGGTCGACTCACTGAATGGTGGTCTTTGTCTCCAGCCCACAAAAATAGGTATCTCAGCAGAAGTGTCAACTATGCGGCTCAGACAATGTTGGTGACTAATTTGAATGAGGACACGACTGAAGTGAATGACATGAGGCTGTTATACTTTGTGTTCTCCTGGACTGATTCCGACGCCGTCACACTTCGTTGCTATCCTTTCTTGTTTGTCTTTGTCTCGCTTATGCCATGCATGTTATTCTAAAATTAATTCATTAATTGTCCCGAAAATAAAATTTTCAGGTTTTGTGTTTGGGACGTGCATTTGACAGTGCATTTTTTCACTTATACGTTGTTTCGCTCCCAATGTATTAACGGAAGTAAATGCGCTTTTAAAGATAAATTCAAATAATTTGTAAATTTTTTCTTTTCCAACGTTGTAGCCGGCAACCATTTCTGTAGCTTAGCTTTTATAACTCCAGTTCGACGAACAACAAAACACCCCTGTCAATGTCATTCGGTTATTTTGAGGTATAAACGACTGCGTGTACTTCAGTGCAAATGCTTGGAATAAAACACCAGCAGCGCCTCCTGTCGTGGACGGTCGCAGTTGTTGAAAAAACATCATGGACAACCTAAAACGAAAAATTGCTCAAAGAAGCAACGAACATGGAACTATCCTGCTTTCTAACAACTATTAAAATAAACACTTAACATCAGCGCGTGTGTTTGTTTGTGCGTGTGTTTGTGTGTGTGTTCGTGCGCTTGTTTGTTTGTGTGTGTGTGTGTGTGTGTGTGTGTGTGTGTGTGTGTGTGTGTGTGTGTGTGCGTGTGTTTGTTTGTTTGTTTGTGAGTGTGTGTGCGTGCGTGCGTGCGTGCGTGCGTGTGTGCGTGCGTGCGTGCGTTTGTTTGTTTGTGCGTGCGTGCGTGCGTGCGTGTGTGTGTGTGTGTGTGTGTGTGTGTGTGTGTGTGTGTGTGTGTATGTGTGTGTTCGTATGCACGTAGCATACCACATTGCAACTTACTGAAATATACTCCGTCATCTTTGTCCTCCCAGAATCAGACCTTCGCAACATCAGGCACAAAGTTTCCTCAGCCGCGCGTTATTTATTTCATTACATCTAGTCCTAGTGCAAGGTGGACAGCACCAGGACACTACTGCTATGGCTCGTCTCTTGGTTGTTAGGCTTACAGACCACCACTCTTCGAGTCAGCACAACATAACACTTGGACGCTACTGCTATGTTTGCTCTTTTATTTGTTAGGTTTAGAGACCACCAGTCTGCGAATTAGAACGATATAACATTTCATCTTTGTCCGTGGGGATTTTTGTGTTCTAGCAAAAAGGCAACAGTTTCCAGCTTATTTCCCACATGCCAGATGAAAAACGAGTCAGCTTCTTGTACCCACTATATGTAGAGATTAACCGTATGCCAACGTGGCCTGACGAACAACTGCGTGGCTCTTCTCTCCTGCAACCAATGCCAGCGTGGCCTGACGAACAACTGCGTGGCTCTTCTTTCCTGCAACCAATGACAGCGTGGCCGGACGAACAACTGCGTGGCTCTTCTTTCCTACAACCAATGACAGCGTGGCCTGACGAACAATTGTGTGGCTCTCCTCTCCTGCAACCAATGACAGCGTGGCCTGACGAACAATTGCGTGGCTCTCCTCTACTGCAACCAATGACAGCGTGGCCGGACGAACAACTACGTGGCTCTTCTCTCCTGCAACCAATGCCAACGTGGCCTGACGAACAACTACGTGGCTCTTCTCTCCTGCAACCAATGCCAACGTGGCCTGACGAACAACTGCGTGGCTCTCCTCTCCTGCAACCAATGACAGCGTGGCCTGACGAATAATTGCGTGGCTCTCCTCTCCTGCAACCAATGACAGCGTGGCCGGACGAACAACTACGTGGCTCTTCTCTCCTGCAACCAATGCCAACGTGGCCTGACGAACAACTGCGTGGCTCTTCTCTCCTGCAACCAATGCCAGCGTGGCCTGACGAACAATTGCGTGGCTCTCCTCACCTGCAACCAATGCAAACGTGGCCTGATGAACAATTGCGTGGCTCTCCTCTCCTGCAACCAATGCCAACGTGGCCTGACGAACAACTGCGTGGCTCTTCTCTCCTGCAACCAATGCCAGCGTGGCCTGACGAACAACTACGTGGCTCTTCTTTCCTGCAACCAATGACAGCGTGGCCTGACGAACAACTACGTGGCTCTTCTTTCCTGCAACCAATGACAGCGTGGCCTGACGAACAACTGCGTGGCTCTTCTTTCCTGCAACCAATGACAGCGTGGCCTGACGAACAACTGCGTGGCTCTTCTTTCCTGCAACCAATGCCAACGTGGCCTGACGAACAACTACGTGGCTCTCCTCTCCTGCAACCAATGCCAACGTGGCCTGACGAACAACTACGTGGCTCTTCTTTCCTGCAACCAATGACAGCGTGGCCGGACGAACAACTACGTGGCTCTTCTTTCCTGCAACCAATGATAGCGTGGCCTGACGAACAACTGCGTGGCTCTTCTTTCCTGCAACCAATGCCAACGTGGCCGGACGAACAACTGCGTGGCTCTTCTTTCCTGCAACCAATGACAGCGTGGCCGGACGAACAACTGCGTGGCTCTTCTTTCCTGCAACCAATGACAGCGTGGCCTGACGAACAACTGCGTGGCTCTTCTTTTCTGCAACCAATGACAGCGTGGCCTGACGAACAACTGCGTGGCTCTTCTTTCCTGCAACCAATGACAGTGTGGCCTGACGAACAACTGCGTGGCTCTTCTTTCCTGCAACCAATGACAGCGTGGCCTGACGAACAACTACGTGGCTCTTCTTTCCTGCAACCAATGACAGCGTGGCCGGACGAACAACTGCGTGGCTCTCCTCTACTGCAACCAATGCCAACGATAAAACCCTTCCTATATCAGAACTCATCAATATTTGTGAAGCCTGGACATAAATAATGGCAGCCACGGTGGCCAGAGAGATTATTATATTGATAATATTATTAACACACTGTTCAATGTATGTGCGTGCGTGAGTGCGTGCGTGCGTGCGTGAGTGAATGAGTGCTTGCGTGCGCGCACGCGTGCGTGCGTGCGTATGATAACTGAAAGACCTCGGTTATGAAGAACGACTAAGAGAATGTGGTTTAACAACCCTAGAGACAAGGCCGTTAAGATGAAATCAAATTGAAATTGACATCATACTGAATGGGTATTTTTATGGCTCGTATTTTGGTTGTTAGGGTTAGAGACCACCACTCTGCGAGTCAGCACAACGATAGCACTTGGACACTACTGCTATGGCTTGTTATTTGGTTGTTAGGGTCAGAGACCACCACTCTGCGAGTCAGCACAACGATAGCACTTGGACACTACTGTTATGGCTTGTTATTTGGTTGTTAGGGTCAGAGACCACCACTCTGCGAGTCAGCACAACGATAGCACTTGGACACTACTGTTATGGCTCCTATTTTGGTTGTTAGGGTTATAGACCAACACTCTGCGAGTCAGCACAACGATAGCACTAGGACACTACTGCTATGGCTTGTCATTAGAGACTACCACTCTGTGAGTCAACACAACGATAGCACTAGGACACTACTGCTATGGCTCGTCTTTTGGTTGTTAGGGTTAGAGACCACCACACCACCGAGCAACAAAAGTACTTACGAGTTCTGATACGGGAAGCGTTTTATCGTTGGCATTGGTTGAGGGAAAGAGAACCACGCAGTACCATCATCTCGTCTTCTTTGTGTTGTTGGTCAGGCCACACTTGCATTCGGTTGATCTCTACATATAGTGGGTACAAGAAGCTGACTCGCTTTGCAAGTAGAGTATAAACAGAGAGCGAGTAAATACATAGGCCACGGCTTAGAGTTGTGAGGTAGCCGATCCCCCGAAAGCCTCCAAGGTTGGAACATCCAACACGTTCCCGGGGCGGGCGTTCTACCAGATGACAGTGCGTGGGAAGGAGTTGCTGTAGACCTGGATGCGAGCTGGAATTATTTGATATTTATTTGGGCGGTAATATCTTGTACTGTTCGGGAGCATTGGGGGCGAGTTGGAGATTACTATTGATGGCAATCTGCTGGTTGCAAATGCTACACACCAAGACGCAAGAGAGTTGTCTTCTTCTCTCGAAGGTGTGGGCGGAGTAGGCGTTGGCCTGTGTCTCTTTGGGGATTAGCCGGACGGAGAGAACTCAGCGTCGGCGCTCTACAATGATTGTCGGAGGCGCATTCCACTCTCGGATGGTGCGGGAATGTGAGAAGCGGGAACTATGTATGTCTATTTGATGGAGTGGCGGATAGCCCTGTCCAGTGGCATCTTGTAGTGGTGTCCCAGTTCTTGGAGCGTGTCTGTCACATTACACTTGTTCGTATACTGGTTCCTTGCACCATCGCCAAATTCTTGTAGTGATGTCCCAGTTCTTGGAGCGTGTCTGTCATACTACACTTGTTCGTATACTGGTTCCTTGCACCATCGCCAAATTCTTGTAGTGATGTCCCAGTTCTTGGAGCGTGTCTGTCATACTACACTTGTTCGTATACTGGTTCCTTGCACCATCGCCAAATTCTTGTAGTGATGTCCCAGTTCCTGGAGCGTGTCTGTTATACTACACATGTTCGTATACGGGTTCCTTGCACCATCGCCACATTCTTGTAGTGATGTCCCAGTTCTTGGAGCGTGTCTGTCATACTACACCTGCTCGTATACTGGTTCCTTGCACCATCGCCACATTCTTGATGTCGGCTTGTACGTCCCAGATTGTCGTGCGTGTTCCACGATGGAAGGATTGGCGTATTGTAAGCTTCCGTAGTCAGGATAGTTGAGCTGATTTTGGCGTTTCGTCTCCGGAAACCGAGTCTTGTTGCTGATGTTGGTGCTATGGTCGTTCATCCAGATGTATTAGGAAAAAGTGCCGTCAAGGTATTAGGCAATTGCGACGTGCTCTACCTTCTGATGTACTCGAACAATAGGGGTCCCGCATTTTTTAGATAGTGAAAAATCGGGGTACTGTGCGAAACAGAGCGTGTTATATGTGTTAAACGCACCCATAATGACACGGTTCATCGGACAGACGTTGTCACGTGACAGTCCACTAAGAAGAAAACACAACTCAGAACGCAGATTATGTTGACGAGAGAAGCTGCATAAAGATAACACCTTAAAGGTCCACATATTCCTTGTTAATGGAATCGAAATGTTCTGTGGTAACAACGCGTGTTTTTTATGTGGTCCATAAACCAACTTCTTGCAGTTTGCTCATTGGGAGTGTAGATAAAGGAAATATAAAAGGGGAGCTAATGGTGGTCTAATGTTTAGATTCCACCTCTGCCGTTTCGAAGATTGGGCAATTTCTTTTACCCCACTTTGATTGTGTGTAAAAGCTGTTGGTCCTTTCTAACTAGTGTCTATGCCAGGAGAAGTAAATATCCCAGGCCGGGAAATGGAAACAAGCTATGACGAACTCTAGAGAAGGACACTCTTCAACAAACACTCAGCGCAATGTCTTTGTAGGACTTTGCTGAGTAATTATCCAGATCCAGATCCAGAAGACGAGAAGAAGTTCACGAGGCGAAGACATCGACGGTCTTGATGATGTGGTGTACGTCACCCGAACACAATGACACTTTGGCATTAATCAGGAAACATTTAACCGGAGGCGACGGGTGGTGCGTGTATGTTGCACGACAAACGAGCACATCATTTATTGTCGCATGTACTGCAATGTGTCGCTAACTTGATACATGTCTATGTTACCTACACATTAACCGACAAACACGGTGGCGATCATCAATTGTCACTCGATCGAGTTGCCCGGAAAAACGCAATCGAAAGTCCTCGACGCGAACAAAGCACATGTTACATGCGGCGGCCAGTCGTGCGCGTTATACGACATATATTATGAGATATCGTAGAGTGTCGCTGACGGTAGAAGAGAGAGTAGGAATCCGCGACATAAATACTGGGCGTGATTAGGCACCACGCGATCGCAAGTACATTAACACATTAACGGACAGTTTTATTCCGTCATAGCGGCTGGCGGCAGCTGGCTCCTACTGCTTGTCTGACCGTTGATGTGTCTGCGATCCGTCAGATGCAGCGACAACGGCGACGGCTGCACGAGCATGTCTAACATTACTGGATTTAGTGAAAACATCACGAATACACATGCAGGAATATGTGGGCAGTTGGGAATGATTTTAGACAATGTGGATTTAGTCAATGTTACAACGACCGTGGCAAAATTATACGGAGTGACAATTAAGGGCATCGTTACGCCAGCTACCGAAGCGAACAATCTCAGTGGTGAAACAGTGAAGGAATGGAATGTTGCTACTGAGGGAAACAGTGAATATGTCAGCCGATTCGCACAGTGCGACACTTGCAACGGCAGCTACCAGGCGACGACGTCGTGGGCGCCGGGAGAGGCAAACACCACCTACCCGGGGGAAGAGACGGCGACGACACCGCTGTGGCGCCGGATCATGAACGCCGGTCTGCTGGGCATGGCCGGCACAGGTGTAGTCGCCAATACGATGACCTTCGTGACGTTGACCGTCAACGGTCGATCCTTCTCCCGCCTGACCGTGGTTCTCCTGAAGCATCAGGCCCTGATTGACGCCGCCGTGTGCGCGCTCGCTAGCGGCGTCTTCATGCAGACTTCGGTCTGGCACGTCGGTCAGTACGCCGTCAACTATGGTGTGTGCTATATATGGAATAGTCAGTACATATACTGGGGTGTTGTTTTCCGTGTGGAACCTCGTCTTCACCGCTATAGACCGCCTCATCGCCGTTTGCTTCCCGATCAAATACAAATCGCTGTCGTCGCGTTGGCTCAGGATCGCCATCGCCATAATGTACGTCCCCTGCATCCTTAGTCCAGCTACGTCGATCCGTCTCGTCACCTTCAAGCACGGACAATGCATCCTCGGCATCTCGCTGCCGCCCGATCTCGCCGAGGTGTTCTACCACTGGTTCTCCATCTACTGGTTGTTCGTCGCCTACATCGTAGCTCGGCCGGCCAGTCGAAGTCCACCATCCGCGTCACCAAGTGGGCCATCAAGGTGATGGGTAACACACGTTGCTTGTTGCCAATGCCTCCCCATATTCTCACGTTTTGACCATCCAGTGGGTTCCTCTACATTACTCACCCATCAGCATATACGCAAGACTCTCCTACGTCCGTCAAAGTTGTCAATGCAACATCGACTTTAATCGGAGAAAAGAATCATACGCCACAATCTCTGACGCCAGTTGAGCCCACTGCAATTGTGCCAGCTAATGTTGCCGCGTCAGGGCGGACCCTCTTGCTGTTTTGAAGATTTATTTCGGCAAGTTGGCGACGCACTCTATGACCGCTTACAGGGGAAAATGTTAGTTAAAAGTATTATTATTATTTTTTTTGAAACCTTTGGTGGTGATCATTGTCTAACACGTGTGACCAGACATAATTGTCTGTGTACCTACAAATGGTTTAACTATTCACAGGGAAGACGATTACTAGAACAAAATGTTATTGTTGAAACGGGCCTAGTTGAGCCACCCACGGCCCAAAGGAGGGTTAGTTGAGCAGCGGTTAAAGAATTCGTTATCTCCAAGTACATCAAGGAATACATTTTCCCCAATAAATTAGGATATCGGAAAGCTACGTAGTAGTAGTTAGTTACACTGGTTGCGCTTGACCTCTACGTCTATATTAAGTAAGTGTGTCGACTTATTAATTAAGCGTGTAGACTTATCAGTGATGTGCTGTACCCACTGGGTAGATATGTTGATTGATTTTTTATGAAATTTTAATGCAAGGCCTACGTAAATTGCACAAATAAATCATTTACGCAACTTACGCTGCACTATGGTTCAACTTACCCCACACCAAGTGTTAGTTGAGCCAGCTTACCAACCCTGTTTGAATGAGCTACATATACTTATCTATGCATATTATATATATTATTTTAGTATAACATGATATACTACTAATGAAAGTTTATATGAAAATTTTGTTGTTGTTGATTGTGCCCTAGATATAAAAAAATAATGAAAAATGCCTGAACTAACACTGCCTTTCCCTATGCCTTTGTTAGTTCCCGACACTGTTCTGTTTGGTAGCATTGACGGTATATAAACTATATTTATATATCACTGCCATACCGAACACGTTCAGTATCCGCTGGGAGTTCCCGGCATACGCGCTAGTCCAAGTGTAGGTTGAACACACAGGTGGGGCCGGGGGGTTTATTCCCCCACTTTTGTGTATATCATTGTAAATACTCTAGCTAGCACTATATACATATAATTATGTATGCTTGTCTGCACATAGGTATTTTTTCCTTCTTTGTATGCTGTCGCTTTGTATAAGAGCAGCAAGGGTTTTTTGGTAAAGACTGTCTTCGGCAGTTGCTAGCTACAGTAGAAAATATCAATAATGTTAAATCTTATCTGGTATTGTTTACTAATTGATCATACACATCAGCTTAATACCAGGCTGTGCACAATTTGTGGCAGACTTAGTCACTATTGGTGTGTTCACAGCGGCAATCCTTGTTGGTATGAATAAAATTGGATTGCCCGTTACCAACCTACCAAGTAGTTGGTGTATTTATACAAACAGAGAAAGGTCTGCACAAGCGTGTCCCCATTTCATTGTAAACACAAATACACCGGGAGTCGACGGGGTATCGAGCTGCGGAAAACACACGAAAAGACAATTAACGGTTCCGTTTCATACACCAGAAGAAACGCACCACCGGCTCCTCGATTCTCCCTCCTGATGAGTCACACGGAAGTGGTATAGTTGAGTTCCACATCCGGCAGATGAAACCTAATCCACGCCCTGAATATTGCTCAACCTGCACTGTTGTACAACGACGCGCCTTGCTTAAGTAAACTGTTTCAATGCATATCTATATGATTGAAGAAAGAATATATGATTATGTATATGAGTTTAGCTGACCGTTGTGTAAGGCGCTCCTATTTCGTTATGACGTAGCTGTGCATAAATATTGTGCGTTTCTGTCTACATTAACTGTTTTAAAAATACATAAATACTTACTCTGATATTGCACACTCTCAATGATTCGACGCGCGAATTAATTGATTCCAAGATGTAATTTTGTGCTTCGTTTAACAAAAATCATTCGCGCATCTACATGCTGAAATTACTTTCCCAATCATAGCCTTTACATCACTACCTAGTCCCCCGTTTGTGTCCTTGATATTTCGTTGATACTTGTAATTAGGTTGTTTGTCTTGCTGTTGATCTTCATAACCTTGGTATTTGCCTTTGCCTTGGCTGCTGTTGTTTCTATTAGGGGTGTTTCTATTGCATTTAGTTCTGGTTGTGTGAAATAAGAGCCAGATCAGCAAAGTCAAGGTCATCTAGTTGTTCCCATAATGTCCATTGTAAACCATTTTCTGTCCTTTTGTAGATGTTCTCATGATCCAGTTGATTTCCACCAGGAACATAAACGGTGACAGTATGCATCCCTGTCTCACGCCAGTCTTTACTTCAACTTGTTCTCTAGTCTTTCCTTCGTGTAGAACTCTGCAGGTCGTCCTCTTGTATGTTGCTTTGATTGTCGAGATGAGCTTCTCTGGTATTCCATAGTGTATATGCCACATGGTCTTACAGTCTAAACAATCAGAGGCGTTTTTGGTGTCAATAAAATTATTGTAAACAGGAGTTCCATCATATTGACTCCTTGGTTATAATGCGAAGCTGTCTAGTCGCTGCATGATCTTTCCTGACGAACGCCTGCCTGATGGTCCATTACTGTTGAATCGAGTGCCATTTTCAGCCTCTCTAGAATGACTCTGTTTTGAACCGAAGTACCGAGAGAAGCACAATTCTTCTATAGTTGTTGCATTCCCTAAGATCCCCTTTCTTCGGTAGCTTGACCAAATATCCTTCTTTCCACTCCTCCGGTATCTCTTCGTCATCCCATATTTTCTCAATGATTTCATAGACATTAGTTGACAGGCTTAAGTCTGCATTCAGTGCTTTCACCGGTTTTCCATCTGGCAATGCTGATTTCTCAATTTACAAATTGCAACGTTCTGATAGGTTTCACGATTTCGTCCTTAGTTGGATAAGCACTGTTCACTTGTAGTAATTATTATCCTGGTTGAATATCTCCAGCGTTTAGTGTAGCTAGCCTGTTCATTAATTCTTCAAAATATTTCCCCCATCTTTTCATTTGCTCTTCTGCTGTTGTGAACATGGAACCATTCTCGTTATTAACTGGCTTGTTGGCCTGTTTGCACTTTCCTGCTAACCTTTTCTCTGGTGTTATTCAATTACGCCGTGTTTCTTGTCGATGCAGCCCCTTCTTCCTATTTCGCCAGGTTTTCTGTATAGTTTCTCTCCTGACACTTGATTCGACGTCTTTCTTAAATTGTGTGAATTTCTCTTGAGCTGTAACTGTGGATGTTCTTTTGCGATTGTTGTCGAGATCTCCTTTTTTCTCTTCCATTCGTCTGTAATCCATCAACTGAATAGTGTTTCTACACAATTAAATACTGTACTCGCGTTATGACTAACACAATGTGCCTGTAAAACGTACTCTGATCGGATCAAGATTTATTATTAGAAAGATTATCCTGATTCAACCACGCATGGTGCCGTAAATGGCTATTGTTACACATTCCTTTCTAATATATAAAACTCCAGTAAATCAATGTGTATAAACAACATTTGTTGAAATTTGCAGTATTTATCAGTCAGTTCTTTTTTCCTTATATAATGAATGTTGTTAGTTATTTTATTTCAATAATTAATTTACCTCAAAATACGTAATACCAACACGAGTGAAACATGTCCGCACTATGTTGGTTAAACAACTTCTATTTTCTCCAAAAAAGCCGATTTGAATTATTTTCTTACATACCGATTTCGGAATAGTTTTGTTGAAGAGCTAATGTCTGTATCTTCGCATGTCATACTACTACTACTACTACTACTACTACTACTACTACTACTACTACTACTACTACTACTACTACTACTACTACTACTACTACTACTACTACTACTACTACTACTACTACTACTACTTCTACTACTACTAATAATAATAAAATTAATTTTATATAGTGCAATTTTAGTAAAAAGCAAAATGTGTTTTTTATAAAAAGCATTACACAAATAAATAAATACATACATACATACTACTCATAAAACAAATTCATATAAAAATGTGCTCAAGACCAGTACAATTTATATAAAATCATATGTAATTAAATTAAGAATAAAAACCTAGCTCAATATAGCTACATAACATAACTTAACCTAAAACCAATTTAAACAAGTTAAATGATAAAAGGTAAACACTATTTTAAAATGCCAATTGTTCAAACAGTATTCCTGACGGAACAACACATTTTTTCAGGGATTTCGTGAAAGATACTACTAGTTACTCTAAGTGACTCTGGTAGCGCGTTCCAAAGCACGAGCGAAACAAATTAAAGGAGCGGTCCCCGTAACGCTTGCGTGAACTCCGTGTTACCACAAGTAATTGTTGTTCGGCTGACCGCAATGAATGCGTGGCCGAATGATTATTCAACAAGTCAGCTAAACACTGTATAACTGCGGTGAATCAATAACTAGTGTAAATCCCGGAGAACTCGAGTGATGTTATCTACGGATTGCGTACATGATGATAATCCTTGCTGCCATGTTTTGCACACGTAGTTTGTGAAGTAAGTTTCGTGGAAACGATTTTCCATCATTTAAGTGCATTTCCGTAATTTTATTTAGAAATAATAAATGCGTGCGCCAGAGTCTTAGCGGAGTCTTGAGTAAGGCATCTTCAAATCCGGCTGATGTAGCTGCAGGTATGCACCGCGACGCACCGCGACACACCCCGACGTGAAGTCGCATGCAATTCCATGGGTCCTCGCCACCGGTATTGGCGACACCAAGCAGCTATCAGCGGTAACCTCTATGTTGTAACAGATAAGATAGGAACTCACAGTTTGCAATGTTTTGCAAATGATGCAAAAAATAAGTTATTAAAAACATATGAAGATACGTGTACAATGCTAAACTGCTATTCTTGCTAAAACGCTCGCACGCACGCACGCACGCACGCACGCACGCACGCACGCACGCACGCACGCACGCACGCACGCACGCACGCACGCACGCACGCACGCACGAACGCACGAACGCACGCACGCACGCACGCACGCACACACACACACACACACACACACACACACACACACACACACACACTTTTGATGACTCAACGTATTCTTGCCCCCGATTAACGACCATGTCGGGCGATATATCGCTGGTCTCCTTGCTGTTATGGATATACAACTGCTAGCTAAGACGTTCTTTGCTTATGGCGTATAGGCACGCGTAATATATGATATACACCAATCACTAGTACCAGAATCAATCGCTTTTGTATCATGTGACGTAACCAATAAGCCCCCTGACTTTAAAAATATCAGTCATTGGTCGAAAATGGTCTGTCAAAATGTCTCCTGGGTTGCGTCAAAAACATGCATAGGTACGTCATTTTTTTTACGCAGGGGCACGTCAAGATACCTATATATATATAGTGACACATATTACCCGGGGATCGAAGGTACATCATGCAACTGAAGAGTGTATTATTCGTGTATAAATAACATTTAATAAATGTGTGTACAAATTATGCAATACGCAGAAAAAATATATACCTATGACCTTGCGTAGATTATATGTAATTGTGGCCCTCATAGCTCCGTCTGATCACAAGGGAACAAGACCTTCTCGAACTAGTGGAAAATGCATTTGCATAGATCGGACAGAAAATGAATGCTAGAAACACAAAGTATACGGCCTACAACCACACAAAGTATCACTATCATCATTAAGGAATCACTATCATCATTAAGGAATCACTATCATCATTAAGGAATCACTATCATCGATAAGGAACGAAGAAGGTGAACGGGGTCAATTACACTGGTTCCTCGTCCAACATCACAACCCGAGACATCAATACCAGAAACAACACTCAACGAACTTAGCAAGTGTAGAAATATGCGCGCTCCCGCAAAGACAAGCTGTGATTGTTTCTGGTAACACTGGCTAGTGTGTAAATGATGCAAGTCTTGGATACCGACAAACTACGGGGTGCAGTTTGATGGGTGCTACAGAAAAATGCTAAATGTTGTATAGATCGTTCATTGGCTGCAATGTTTGAATAACACAGCGCCTTACGAGGGTGTGATTAAAGTCACAGAGAGGACAAAGGAAAACTGATGTATCCGTGATGGACACTACTACACAGGCAATGATGAAATTGCGACGAAGACCGTCATCTTTCACCCAATGAATGGAAGAACAAACCCGGTAGACCAGCAATTGCCTTTGTCGATTCTTTGTGGCCTTCCTTTCAAAGCTAAGCTGTCTCTCTTGCGCTGGCATATCGAGAGTCTTTATTAAATGTCAGAGGTGTAATAATTATTATTATTGCGAAGGCATTGTCGATGTAAACACGTAATACAACATAATTTCCCTTCAACATACTTGCCATTTATATGAAAACCAAAATATACATATCTATGTTCAAGTATAAATAATAAGACCTTTCAATTCAGTATAGACATTTAGCATGAACATCATCATTACGTAACTTTCATACGTAACAACTTAGGTGAACTAATTAATATTGACCTGGATAAATACGTCACAATGTAATCAATACAGATTCAAACCAGTGAATCACCTTTCACTGCCACGTACCCGTAACCTCTCGGCTCTACTGTTACTGTCCTATAGCCACGTACCTTGTGCGTAATAATAACTAAATTGTGAGCTGTAATTGAAGAAGAAGATATAATATACTTAAGTGGGCCATTTTCTTCACTGTTTCCTTCAAAACTGACGTTTCCGGTTGAAGAGTTTTAATGGCCTGTGTTTGTCCCGTCTGACACACGTAATACGTTTAATACGTAATACGTTTAATCAGTTTAAGTGACGTCATTGTGTCAAGTGAACCGACCGAACCACGTGTGTAGCATATTGTAGCTAAGAAAATAAAGGCAATGAAGGGTAATAAATCACCTGGAGTGGATGAAATTCCGCCAAAACTACTAATTGAAACAGTAGAACAAATTAGTATAGAACTTGCAAGAGTATTCAACTTGTCACTAAAGGAGGGATTGGTTTCTTTTGAATGGAAAGAAACATAAATCATGCTATTATTTATAAAGGGTTCGAGTAATAAGTCAGATAATTACAGACCAGAGAGATTAACACCAGTGATTTTCTGACAGAAGACAGCGTGTTGTAGTAGATGCGGAGGTTTCAAACTAGACATGAGTTTTCGGTGGGGTTCCACAACGATCGGTATTAGGACCTTTATTATTCTTAATATATATTAATGACTTGGTCGATAATATAACGTATTGACATTTGCGGATGACACAAAAGGGTTTAGAAAGGTTAACAAACACAGTGATGAACAACATTTACAAAACGATCTGGACAAAGTAGCTAAATGATCTGAAAATGGCAGATTTGGTTAAATTTTTGGTAATGTAAATGCCTGTCCACAGGACACGGGAAATGAAATGTAAACTGTGAAATGGGAGATGCAGTTCTAGGTACTACCGTAATAGAAAAAGGATTTAGGAGTACCAACAAGTGCTGGTATGAAAGTTTCAGAACAGTGTGGCATTGTAGCTTCAAACGGTAATCACAATCTTGGGTTGATTAGGAGAAATATAGCATACGAGGAAAAAAGCTAAGTGTACCTTTGTATAAAGCAATAGTTAGGCCTCATTTAGAGTACTGTATACAAGATTGGAGACCATATCGTAAGAAGGACATAGATACGCTTGAAGGAATACAGAGGAGAGCAACTAATATTATTCCAGAACTAATAGACATTCGCTACGAAGAACGTCTAAACGAATGTCGTTTAAGAAACTTAGATACAAGGTGGTTAAGAGGAGATCAAATTGAAGTGTTTGAAGATATTGAATGGGTATGAAAATATGTTTATAAATATTTTTTTATCACTCGAGAAAGATAGTAGAATTAGAGGACATGAGGTGACATTAGTAAAGGATCAGTGTAGATTGGATATCGGGAAGTACTTGTTCTCACAGAGGACACCTGGACATAATTGCGATTGAAATACGTAGAAATCCTTTAATTTCAGAGAGTAACTCATATACATAGAACCGTGTATTTACATAATAGTGCTACATAATCAGTTCGTTCGATGATTAATCGCCTCATAATAGGTCCTGACAAAATGACCTTTCTGAGTCCGGACGTGTTTATAACTTTCTTTAAGCCTTTGCGTCGTTATTCCCTCGCAAAATAAAACTTGCGAAAAATGAGCATGAACTGATCAAGATACAGACATTAGCTCTTCAACAAAACTACTCCGAAATCGGTATGTAAGAAAATAATTCAGATCGGCTTTTTTGGAGAAAATAGAAGTTGTTTAACCAACATAGTGCGGACTCGTGTTGGTATTACGTATTTTGAGGTAAATTAATTATTGAAATAAAATAACTAACAACATTCATTATATAAGGAAAAAAGAACTGACTGATAAATACTGCAAATTTCAACAAATGTTGTTTATACACATTGATTTACTGGAGTTTTATATATTAGAAAGGAATGTGTAACAATAGCCATTTACGGCACCATGCGTGGTTGAATCAGGATAATCTTTCTAATAATAAATCTTGATCCGATCAGAGTACGTTTTACAGGCACATTGTGTTAGTCATAACGCGAGAACAGTATTTAATTGTGTAGCTACCAACATTGCTTAACCTTCAAGACATCACCCAGGTGATTGAGTGGATAACACAATTTGTGGATAACACAACGTTAAGACGATCACACATATTCCATGTTGAGCTGGAGCAATGTTGTGATTGTGTGATTGGACTACTGAAAGTGCATTAACATGTTTGGAACAACTAAGCTAATGACTACAATGTACATTAATTGATGTGCAACATCATATAGAAATATATATGGCGAGGGACCCTGGCTGGTGTGGCTTTAGTCGCCAGGACCCTGGTCGCATTACCACTGAGTACCATATATGTTACAACGTATTCGATAGTGACCTTGATCAATATTTGAACAGAACTGTTACTACGGATTCGATAGTGACCTTGATCAATATTTGAACAGAACTGTTACTACGGATTCGATAGTGACCTTGATCGATATTTGAAAAGAACGTGTTACCTGGTGGCTGTATTAACCGATTAAAAAAATAATGTGGATTCATCGTTTTACCTGTTTGATCCTCATATGGGTCAGTACACTAATTTGGGGTGACTATCGGTAGATATTTGTACTATTGTGATATCATTATGGCATATAACTATCACAATACTATTGCGATAGTTTCATAACAGTCACAAACCGTAATTGATGGGTGGTACTATAACGTAGCCATGGTGATAGTTAATTTTACATGTTGAATCCGTGAATGACGCTCTAATCGACTATTGTTGATAAATAAATAAAATGATCCAATATAGTTGAAAAACATATTTTTTATATTATTACATTAACACAAGTAGACATGCAGAATTGGTTTGCCAACTATCGTTACTACTGATAGTTCAGTGTACAATTAGCGATAACTATGGGTAGTTAAATTTATTATCGGTAGCATTGCATCGTCACATCGACCACTGCGAAACACAGATAATTCGATGTATTGTTGCACCCGTAACAGTTTATTTTAGCCCGCAACATATTCGCGTTACACGCAACACATTCACGTTACTGCGGCATATCAGCTTTTGTTAACAGTCTCGAAAAGTGCTGATTTATGGATGGCGGTGTCACAACCCGGACTACTCCATTGCGTAAATATATCGTTTACAAGTCCACGAGGCGACGTCTTCGATCACACACATCGCTCGGGAACATACGTTTATATTACTAAAATGACATGATACGATAATACAACGTTAATACAAACGCCTCGGGTCCATAAATTACCCCTTCACTGTCGCAATCACATTATACCCCATATCTCATTAAAATGAAATTACTCTGTTGTACTGGGGGAATTATGCCTGTTGATGTTCTTACAACAGCAGCTGCTCCTTCCGAGTGGTCTCGAAGGAGGTCTTTACTCCTGTCATTTCTTCTCTCTCAAAACATCAATGTGACATTATGTTATTAATACTGCAGCTGCTCCTTCCGAGTGGTCTCGAAGGAGGTCTTTACTCCTGTCATTTCTTCTATCTCAAAACATCAATGTGACATTAGGTTATTAATACAGCAGCTGCTCCTTCCGAGTGGTCTCGAAGGAGGTCTTTACTCCTGTCATTTCTTCTCTCTCAAAACATCAATGTGACATTAGGTTATTAATACTGCAGCTGCTCCTTCCGAGTGGTCTCGAAGGAGGTCTTTACTCCTGTCATTTCTTCTCTCTCAAAACATCAATGTGACATTAGGTTATTAATACTGCAGCTGCTCCTTCCGAGTGGTCTCGAAGGAGGTCTTTACTCCTGTCATTTCTTCTCTCTCAAAACATCAATGTGACATTAGGTTATTAATACAGCAGCTGCTCCTTCCGAGTGGCCTCGAAGGAGGTCTTTACTCCTGTCATTTCTTCTCTCTCAAAACATCAATGTGACATTAGGTTATTAATACTGCAGCTGCTCCTTCCGAGTGGTCTCGAAGGAGGTCTTTACTCCTGTCATTTCTTCTCTCTCAAAACATCAATGTGACATTAGGTTATTAATACTGCAGCTGCTCCTTCCGAGTGGTCTCGAAGGAGGTCTTTACTCCTGTCATTTCTTCTCTCTCAAAACATCAATGTGACATTATGTTATTAATACTGCAGCTGCTCCTTCCGAGTGGTCTCGAAGGAGGTCTTTACTCCTGTCATTTCTTCTATCTCAAAACATCAATGTGACATTAGGTTATTAATACAGCAGCTGCTCCTTCCGAGTGGTCTCGAAGGAGGTCTTTACTCCTGTCATTTCTTCTCTCTCAAAACATCAATGTGACATTAGGTTATTAATACTGCAGCTGCTCCTTCCGAGTGGTCTCGAAGGAGGTCTTTACTCCTGTCATTTCTTCTCTCTCAAAACATCAATGTGACATTAGGTTATTAATACTGCAGCTGCTCCTTCCGAGTGGTCTCGAAGGAGGTCTTTACTCCTGTCATTTCTTCTCTCTCAAAACATCAATGTGACATTAGGTTATTAATACAGCAGCTGCTCCTTCCGAGTGGCCTCGAAGGAGGTCTTTACTCCTGTCATTTCTTCTCTCTCAAAACATCAATGTGACATTAGGTTATTAATACTGCAGCTGCTCCTTCCGAGTGGTCTCGAAGGAGGTCTTTACTCCTGTCATTTCTTCTCTCTCAAAACATCAATGTGACATTAGGTTATTAATACTGCAGCTGCTCCTTCCGAGTGGTCTCGAAGGAGGTCTTTACTCCTGTCATTTCTTCTCTCTCAAAACATCAATGTGACATTAGGTTATTAATACAGCAGTTGCTCCTTCCGAGTGGTCTCGAAGGAGGTCTTTACTCCTGTCATTTCTTCTCTCTCAAAACATCAATGTGACATTAGGTTATTAATACAGCAGCTGCTCCTTCCGAGTGGTCTCGAAGGAGGTCTTTACTCCTGTCATTTCTTCTCTCTCAAAACATCAATGTGACATTAGGTTATTAATACAGCAGTTGCTCCTTCCGAGTGGTCTCGAAGGAGGTCTTTACTCCTGTCATTTCTTCTCTCTCAAAACATCAATGTGACATTAGGTTATTAATACTGCAGTTGCTCCTTCCGAGTGGCCTCGAAGGAGGTCTTTACTCCTGTCATTTCTTCTCTCTCAAAACATCAATGTGACATTAGGTTATTAATACTGCAGTTGCTCCTTCCGAGTGGCCTCGAAGGAGGTCTTTACTCCTGTCATTTCTTCTCTCTCAAAACATCAATGTGACATTAGGTTATTAATACAGCAGCTGCTCCTTCCGAGTGGTCTCGAAGGAGGTCTTTACTCCTGTCATTTCTTCTCTCTCAAAACATCAATGTGACATTAGGTTATTAATACTGCAGCTGCTCCTTCCGAGTGGTCTCGAAGGAGGTCTTTACTCCTGTCATTTCTTCTCTCTTAAAAAACATCAATGTGACATTAGGTTATTAATACTGCAGTTGCTCCTTCCGAGTGGCCTCGAAGGAGGTCTTTACTCCTGTCATTTCTTCTCTCTCAAAACATCAATGTGACATTAGGTTATTAATACTGCAGCTGCTCCTTCCGAGTGGTCTCGAAGGAGATCTTTACTCCTGTCATTTCTTCTCTCTCAAAACATCAATGTGACATTAGGTTATTAATACTGCAGTTGCTCCTTCCGAGTGGCCTCGAAGGAGGTCTTTACTCCTGTCATTTCTTCTCTCTCAAAACATCAATGTGACATTAGGTTATTAATACTGCAGCTGCTCCTTCCGAGTGGCCTCGAAGGAGGTCTTTACTCCTGTCATTTCTTCTCTCTCAAAACATCAATGTGACATTAGGTTATTAATACTGCAGTTGCTCCTTCCGAGTGGCCTCGAAGGAGGTCTTTACTCCTGTCATTTCTTCTCTCTCAAAACATCAATGTGACATTAGGTTATTAATACAGCAGCTGCTCCTTCCGAGTGGTCTCGAAGGAGGTCTTTACTCCTGTCATTTCTTCTCTCTCAAAACATCAATGTGACATTAGGTTATTAATACTGCTGTTGCTCCTTCCGAGTGGCCTCGAAGGAGGTCTTTACTCCTGTCATTTCTTCTCTCTCAAAACATCAATGTGACATTAGGTTATTAATACTGTAGTTGCTCCTTCCGAGTGGCCTCGAAGGAGGTCTTTACTCCTGTCATTTCTTCTCTCTCAAAACATCAATGTGACATTAGGTTATTAATACAGCAGCTGCTCCTTCCGAGTGGTCTCGAAGGAGGTCTTTACTCCTGTCATTTCTTCTCTCTCAAAACATCAATGTGACATTAGGTTATTAATATTGCAGCTGCTCCTTCCGAGTGGTCTCGAAGGAGGTCTTTACTCCTGTCATTTCTTCTCTCTCAAAACATCAATGTGACATTAGGTTATTAATACTGCAGTTGCTCCTTCCGAGTGGCCTCGAAGGAGGTCTTTACTCCTGTCATTTCTTCTCTCTCAAAACATCAATGTGACATTAGGTTATTAATACTGCAGCTGCTCCTTCCGAGTGGTCTCGAAGGAGATCTTTACTCCTGTCATTTCTTCTCTCTCAAAACATCAATGTGACATTAGGTTATTAATACTGCAGTTGCTCCTTCCGAGTGGCCTCGAAGGAGGTCTTTACTCCTGTCATTTCTTCTCTCTCAAAACATCAATGTGACATTATGTTATTAATACTGCAGCTGCTCCTTCCGAGTGGTCTCGAAGGAGGTCTTTACTCCTGTCATTTCTTCTCTCTCAAAACATCAATGTGACATTAGGTTATTAATACTGCAGTTGCTCCTTCCGAGTGGCCTCGAAGGAGGTCTTTACTCCTGTCATTTCTTCTCTCTCAAAACAACAATGTGACATTAGGTTATTAATACTGCAGCTGCTCCTTCCGAGTGGTCTCGAAGGAGGTCTTTACTCCTGTCATTTCTTCTCTCTCAAAACATCAATGTGACATTAGGTTATTAATACAGCAGTTGCTCCTTCCGAGTGGTCTCGAAGGAGGTCTTTACTCCTGTCATTTCTTCTCTCTCAAAACATAAATGTGACATTAGGATATTAATACTGCAGTTGCTCCTTCCGAGTGGCCTCGAAGGAGGTCTTTACTCCTGTCATTTCTTCTCTCTCAAAACATCAATGTGACATTAGGTTATTAATACAGCATTTGCTCCTTCCGAGTGGTCTCGAAGGAGGTCTTTACTCCAGTCATTTCTTCTCTCTCAAAACATCAATGTGACATTAGGTTATTAATACTGCAGCTGCTCCTTCCGAGTGGCCTCGAAGGAGGTCTTTACTCCTGTCATTTCTTCTCTCTCAAAACATCAATGTGACATTAGGTTATTAATACTGCAGTTGCTCCTTCCGAGTGGCCTCGAAGGAGGTCTTTACTCCTGTCATTTCTTCTCTCTCAAAACATCAATGTGACATTAGGTTATTAATAAGCAGCTGCTCCTTCCGAGTGGTCTCGAAGGAGGTCTTTACTCCTGTCATTTCTTCTCTCTCAAAACATCAATGTGACATTAGGTTATTAATACTGCAGTTGCTCCTTCCGAGTGGCCTCGAAGGAGGTCTTTACTCCTGTCATTTCTTCTCTCTCAAAACATCAATGTGACATTAGGTTATTAATACTGCAGCTGCTCCTTCCGAGTGGTCTCGAAGGAGGTCTTTACTCCTGTCATTTCTTCTCTCTCAAAACATCAATGTGACATTAGGTTATTAATACTGCAGTTGCTCCTTCCGTGTGGCCTCGAAGGAGGTCTTTACTCCTCTCATTTCTTCTCTCTCAAAACATCAATGTGACATTAGGTTATTAATACTGCAGCTGCTCCTTCCGAGTGGTCTCGAAGGAGGTCTTTACTCCTGTCATTTCTTCTCTCTCAAAACATCAATGTGACATTAGGTTATTAATACTGCAGTTGCTCCTTCCGAGTGGCCTCGAAGGAGGTCTGTTCTCCTGTCATTTCTTCTCTCTCAAAACATCAATGTGACATTAGGTTATTAATACTGCAGTTGCTCCTACCGAGTGGCCTCGAAGGAGGTCTTTACTCCTGTCATTTCTTCTCTCTCAAAACATCAATGTGACATTAGGTTATTAATACTGCAGTTGCTCCTTCCGAGTGGCCTCGAAGGAGGTCTTTACTCCTGTCATTTCTTCTCTCTCAAAACATCAATGTGACATTAGGTTATTAATACTGCAGTTGCTCCTTCCGAGTGGTCTCGAAGGAGGTCTTTACTCCTGTCATTTCTTCTCTCTCAAAACATCAATGTGACATTAGGTTTTTAATACTGCAGTTGCTCCTTCCGAGTGGCCTCGAAGGAGGTCTTTACTCCTGTCATTTCTTCTCTCTCAAAACATCAATGTGACATTAGGTTATTAATACAGCAGTTGCTCCTTCCGAGTGGCCTCGAAGGAGGTCTTTACTCCTGTCATTTCTTCTCTCTCAAAACATCAATGTGACATTAGGTTATTAATACTGCAGCTGCTCCTTCCGAGTGGTCTCGAAGGAGGTCTTTACTCCTGTCATTTCTTCTCTCTCAAAACATCAATGTGACATTAGGTTATTAATACTGCAGCTGCTCCTTCCGAGTGGTCTCGAAGGAGGTCTTTACTCCTGTCATTTCTTCTCTCTCAAAATATCAATGTGACATTAGGTTATTAATACTGCAGTTGCTCCTTCCGAGTGGTCTCGAAGGAGGTCTTTACTCCTGTCATTTCTTCTCTCTCAAAACATCAATGTGACATTAGGTTATTAATACAGCAGTTGCTCCTTCCGAGTGGCCTCGAAGGAGGTCTTTACTCCTGTCATTTCTTCTCTCTCAAAACATCAATGTGACATTAGGTTATTAATACAGCAGCTGCTCCTTCCGAGTGGTCTCGAAGGAGGTCTTTACTCCTGTCATTTCTTCTCTCTCAAAACATCAATGTGACATTAGGTTATTAATACTGCAGTTGCTCCTTCCGAGTGGCCTCGAAGGAGGTCTTTACTCCTGTCATTTCTTCTCTCTCAAAACATCAACGTGACATTAGGTTATTAATACTGCAGCTGCTCCTTCCGAGTGGTCTCGAAGGAGGTCTTTACTCCTGTCATTTCTTCTCTCTCAAAACATCAATGTGACATTAGGTTATTAATACTGCAGTTGCTCCTTCCGTGTGGCCTCGAAGGAGGTCTTTACTCCTGTCATTTCTTCTCTCTCAAAACATCAATGTGACATTAGGTTATTAATACTGCAGCTGCTCCTTCCGAGTGGTCTCGAAGGAGGTCTTTACTCCTGTCATTTCTTCTCTCTCAAAACATCAATGTGACATTAGGTTATTAATACTGCAGTTGCTCCTTCCGAGTGGCCTCGAAGGAGGTCTGTACTCCTGTCATTTCTTCTCTCTCAAAACATCAATGTGACATTAGGTTATTAATACTGCAGTTGCTCCTTCCGAGTGGTCTCGAAGGAGGTCTTTACTCCTATCATTTCTTCTCTCTCAAAACATCAATGTGACATTAGGTTATTAATACTGCAGTTGCTCCTTCCGAGTGGCCTCGAAGGAGGTCTTTACTCCTGTCATTTCTTCTCTCTCAAAACATCAATGTGACATTAGGTTATTAATACTGCAGTTGCTCCTTCCGAGTGGTCTCGAAGGAGGTCTTTACTCCTGTCATTTCTTCTCTCTCAAAACATCAATGTGACATTAGGTTTTTAATACTGCAGTTGCTCCTTCCGAGTGGCCTCGAAGGAGGTCTTTACTCCAGTCATTTCTTCTCTCTCAAAACATCAATGTGACATTAGGTTATTAATACTGCAGTTGCTCCTTCCGCGTGGCCTCGAAGGAGGTCTTTACTCCTCTCATTTCTTCTCTCTCAAAACATCAATGTGACATTAGGTTATTAATACTGCAGTTGCTCCTTCCGAGTGGCCTCGAAGGAGGTCTTTACTCCTGTCATTTCTTCTCTCTCAAAACATCAATGTGACATTAGGTTATTAATACTGCAGTTGCTCCTTCCGAGTGGTCTCGAAGGAGGTCTTTACTCCTGTCATTTCTTCTCTCTCAAAACATCAATGTGACATTAGGTTTTTAATACTGCAGTTGCTCCTTCCGAGTGGCCTCGAAGGAGGTCTTTACTCCTGTCATTTCTTCTCTCTCAAAACATCAATGTGACATTAGGTTATTAATACAGCAGTTGCTCCTTCCGAGTGGCCTCGAAGGAGGTCTTTACTCCTGTCATTTCTGCTCTCTCAAAACATCAATGTGACATTAGGTTATTAATACTGCAGTTGCTCCTTCCGAGTGGCCTCGAAGGAGGTCTTTACTCCTGTCATTTCTTCTCTCTCAAAACATCAATGTGACATTAGGTTATTAATACTGCAGTTGCTCCTTCCGAGTGGTCTCGAAGGAGGTCTTTACTCCTGTCATTTCTTCTCTCTCAAAACATCAATGTGACATTAGGTTATTAATACAGCAGTTGCTCCTTCCGAGTGGCCTCGAAGGAGGTCTTTACTCCTGTCATTTCTTCTCTCTCAAAACACATTGGTATAGTTTCGTGCAGTTTATGGCCCTATAACCCAGTATTGTTTGGAAGTATTGTAGTCAGTTGTAACCGTGATGGTTTCGTGCGTATATGTGTAATTTGTGCGTGAATGTACATGTGTAACTAGAACCAAGAATATTACTAAAGGCTAAAGGCGCCATCTTTGCCTCGATTTAGATTGTTGATGGGTTGGCAGTACATGCAAATAGCACTTATCTCAACCGCCTTGTAAAATAAAAAATTCTCGTCATCTGATGAATAAATTTTATAATGTTTGTACGCGTCTATGAACGGGTTGGCCCCGGATATATGGCGCTATATAAATGTTAGTAATAATAATAATAAATAGGAAAGTTCCGTTTTATCACAACAGTTAGCGCAGCTTTTGAATAAAAAAGCGTTCCCGGAATAACGCGAAAACGTTAATCCGAAAAAAACCCATCAATTCGATACAGTAGCGTTAGGTATTTCATAATATTACATTCACAACTTAGGTAAATATGTTGCCTAGATATCCGTTATTCGTTGGTAACACGAAAATCCGCCGAACCAGTATTATTTAGCGTATCCAAAACGGAATAAATAACGCGAACTGTCAAAGTTTCTGCCGCGACCTTTCCGCTATGAGCATCACTCCTGCATTTTGACTTTCTATGACCTACGTACTGCTCCAATATGCAGCTTACGGCTCCTAATTTTGTTGCTTGCACGAAACACACTAGCAAGGTGAGAATCGTAATTACTTTATTATATTAGTAATTGAAATGCAATGTCCGCATTTATAGAAGATCCGGGGCGAACACGCGTGTTCCGGCGAACCATTCATCTCATCAGGCACACGTGTACCTGATTTACCATAGGTCGTTACCATGATTACAATTTTCTGTCACATTGCACAGTCGCATCGTGACTGCACGGCCCGTTCGTCACGTCCCTCCGTGAGCGACCGCGTGACGACGTGTAAGAAAGAAAGAGGTAAATATATTGGTCGTGATGGACACGTTTTTGCAGGAACCAGGTTGACTGTTCTCAAAACGTTCTGGATCGGATCACAGGTAGAGCGGGCAGACATAGTGGAATGCCGTAATAAACGCTATTGTTTGGTAATTAAAGTGTAAATATAATTTTTTTCGAAAAAGTAGAATCTCCATTAGCAGAGTAGTTATACTTTTCCTTCCTGATATCCATTTATACTTTTTGCTAAGGTCCGTAATTATTTCATATTTGTTTACCTAGTCATGCTGTGGAAGAAATCATAATGATAACACCACCAATTATTTATATCTCACAGACATTGCAAATTGGAATTAAAATAAAGTGAATAAACAAAATTATGTGTCGCTGAGGTAGAAGAGAGAGTAGGAATCTGCGACATCAATACTGGGTGTGATTAGGCGTCACGCGATCGTCTGTACATAGCACGTTAACGGACAGTTTTATTCCGTCCCAGCGATGCGAAGGCGGCGCGTATTGCCGGTCTCTGGGGCTGGCGGCAGCTGGCTGCTACTGCTTGTCTGCGCATCTATGTGTCTGCGATCCGTCAGATGCAGCGGCAACGGCGACGACTACACAAGCACATCTAACGTTACTGGATTTAGCGAAAACATCACGAATACAGGACACGACACGCAGAAAGAACGGAGGTACTTTCACGCGCAAGGACACGCGGGCGGTGTATCGGCGATAAGTGAAAACCAGTCGGGAACGACTTTAGACAATGAGGATTTGGTCAATGTTACAACAACCGTGGCAATATTATACAGGGTGACAATTAAGGGCATTGTTACGCCAGCTACAGAAGCAAACAATCTCAGTGGTGAAACAGTGAAGGAATGGAATGTTGCTACTGAGGGAAACAGTGAATATGTCAGTCGATTTGCACAATGCGACACTTGCAACGGCAGCTACCCGGCGACGACGTCGTGGGCGCCGGTAGAGGCAAACACTACCTACCCGGGGGAAGAGACGGCGACGACACCATTGTGGCGCCGGATCATGAACGCCGGCCTGCTGGGCATGGCCGGCACGGGCATAGTGGCCAATACGTTAACCTTCGTGACTTTGACCGTCAACGGTCGATCCTTCTCCCGCCTGACCGTGGTTCTCCTGAAGCATCAGGCCCTGATTGACGCCGCCGTGTGCGCGCTCGCTAGCGGCGTCTTCATGCAGACTTCGGTCTGGCACGTCGGCCAGTATGCCGTCGACTATGCTGTATGCTATATCTGGCATAGTCAGTACATTTACTGGGGCACCGTGTTGTTGGCCGTGTGGAACCTCGTCTTCATCGCTATAGACCGCCTCATCGCCGTTTGCTTCCCGATCAAATACAAATCGCTGTCGTCGCGCGGGCTCAAGATCGCCATCGCCATAATGTACGTCCCCTGCTTCCTAAGTCCGGCTCCGTCGATCCCTCTCGTCACCTTCACGCATGGACAATGCATTATCGACATCTCGTTGCCGCCCGATCTCGCTGAAGCGTTCTACTACTGGTTCTCCATTTACTGGTTGTTCGTCGCCTACATCGTGCCGATGGTGTCGTTCCTCCTGCTCTACGGCCGCACCGTCCTGCAGCTGCAACACCACCGCAAGGCGATCGCATCGGGCGTCCAGTCGCTGACCCTCACGAAGTCCACCATCCGCGTCACCAAGTGCGCCATCACGGTGACGGTCATCTTCGCGGCGACCATCAGCTACGACTCGATCTACTTCTGTTTGGGCAGTGTTGGCGTGACCAGCTACGATCTCGGCGCACCCGTGCAGTTGGCCGGCATACTGATGACCGTGTGTAACTCGCTCGCCAACCCGTTCATGTACGCCATCTTCATGCCGACCTTCCGACGCAGCCTGCGCAGGACCATCTGCCGACGGGGCAACGCCGTTCAGGACGACGCCACTGTCATGACGGTGGGCAGCACCGTCTAGGCATCCGTTGTCGCTTTCCAACATGGCGGCGTAGTGTTTCGTGACGGCCCATAATGACTTGCGCATGAACAAATGTCCGTAGCGATAGCGTTTATTGCCTGTTTCTAGAACACATGTGTTTCATTAAATATACTAGACAACAAAAGACGCTTGAATTGTTTTTCGTGTAAATTTATTCCACTTGTGTTTCGTTTGGAAAAAAATCCAACGTGTGTTCGATTTCTTTGTCTGATTTTCCAGTTGTGTGCATTATGAACATTTGAGCAGCATTTGGGAAGCTCGCTTGTTTGATCTATGTTCTGTGTGTCCTCAATTAGCATTGATGGCGTCTCTGCATCTCTACTGCATGGCGTGGACCAGACGGTTAACAGGGATGCTTGCCGAAGCGTGGAGGGAAATGGTGTTTCCACGGCTATGGACAATGAAAGGATTTGGGTGTGTGAACATTTGGTTAATACCCCGCTGAGCCGTAACTCCATTTCCTTGACATAGGGCAATACTTTGAAAGATGACAGGTCACGCACACTGCTTGATGCCAATGCCTCCCTATATTCTCACATGCTGACCACCAGGGTTGACTGAATTACTTTAATTTTGTACTTGAGTAAAAGTAAAACTAATTCACCGAAAAACTACTTGAGTAAAAGTAAAATGACTTTGAAAAAAAATTACTTGAGTAAAAAGTAAAACTACTTTTCAAAAGTACTTGAAGTAAAAGTAGAAGTAAAAGTACAACACTTAGAAATAACAACAAAATCATGAGTAATATTATATAAATGATACAACTTGCATCTGACAACTGTTTTGCAACCACTCTACCTATAACAAAGTGCCAGACAGCCTTAGCTGGTCATCCATTGAACATGGTGCTCACTTGGATGCTTGGAAAATTACATTATCTTTAATGAGCGCTCACAACATAAAATAATTTCAATTAAATACAGAACTTAGTTAATGATGAGGCACAATCTGTCTTTTTATCGACCTGTTCCACTGAGGTATGGGAGGAGCTAGATTGTACAACAGGGTATGTATACGCAGGTGTGATTGTATCTGAGTAGGTAGAGGGTCAGTCCAGTACTAGTAGTAGACTCTCAGAGGTAATACAATATAGAAAAATTAACAAAGACATTTGATGCCTAGCTGATGAAGCCATCTGGCTTGTGAACCCCCACTTTCTCATGTCTTCCCATACATGTCTTATTAGCTCACACAAACATTGAAACAACAGGCTTTAGCAGCTAGCTGTGTTGGTTACCTGGTACCAGCTGGGGCTAGAATTGATCAGAAGACAGACCAGTGCAACAGTGGAATGCTGTTGCTAATTGCAATTAAAAGTGACCTGTCAGGGCCCCTGTCCCTGTCCTTGATATTATTTATATTATGGGTCAGCTTGAATAAGCCATTGCTGGGAAAAGATGCTGCCAAATGGCAGAGTATCAATTCTTTACTGTTTAGTTCTGTCGAGTAATCATTATTATGAATTTATTAAACATCTCTATATGAATTTTATTCGTGAAAGTAAAATGCTGTTTAATGCTGACGTAAGCCGGTAAAGCCGTTGCTGACAATGCCAATGCCAATGGGCGAAAATCGGTTCTCGTTCTCGATCCACGATGCGCGTTCGCTCACGAATATCAGAATTGTGTCAGTGTATGGGGATTATCAATACATTGTCGAAATTGCAAATTTTAATATGTATAATACATATTGGAAACTTACTGATTAATAGTTTATATGGTGCAACGGAGACATTTGCATCATGGTTTGAGATGGCGTTCAAGCGTTGTGTGCTCGAAGTGACATTTCATGTCAACGGCCTTGACCTGACCTATGCCAATATTTGGCAGATTTCGTTCACTGACGTAGATATAAAACAGTGGTTGCGCCGACCTGTTGCTAGGCAAAGCTCACTCCGATTTGACGACCTATTTCAAATTCTGATATTGGATCAACAACACGAATCGTGGCTGTACATCCTTGATGGCCTGGGCACGGCACATTTTGACCTTGATTGTGAAGTGATGCACCTAGTTTGCAAAGCTTGTCCTCCATGTGAAATCCTATAATCTCATGCTTGTCTGTCTGTCATTCAATCGCGGTTCCCATTGCTTGACTTGCACTCTGTCCAAAACCGTAGCTGTTTCTCAGGGATGTTGAGTTTTACATCACATCCATGCTTATATTGATTGGTGCGCTTGCTGGAAGAAAACGCAGGACAGTTATCTCTCTGGTTTTTTTTTATTCTTCTGCTGTAGGTCATCAGTCGTGGATTGATACTTAATTGTGGCAACCCGGTTGGATGTCTTTTGCACCCCACTTCGACTTGGAAGGCGTGTTTGTTGTGGCCAGTATGTGTCGCAACTTTGTGTTTCCTATAGTTGAATATTGTAGTCCTACATGGATGGCTACATTTGGAGCACATGGTTTCTGACCACGACTGCCCGTGTGTACTTCGGAATACAGCTTGTACATACGTGACTTGTAGTGACAGGCTGTACAGGACAATGACTGTTGCAAAAACTTCGAAGTGTGGAAGAATACATGAGTCCTCTCTGCTCTTTAAAGCAATCATTCCACATTGCTGCATTTTTGTCCACACTAAGTAGACGCATTTCAGAAACTGCACGAGTCTCTGTCTGTACTTCTGCTTGAAGATAGATGGCTGTTAGGTCAGGGCATTTATCAAGTCGTGGCCGTAGAATTTTGCTCTTGCCTGGCCGGCCCTCTGCGTTTGAAACTGCCAGCAATCCTGAAGGAATGGTTTGCATCTGTCTGTCATCCTGGCTTAGCCGTGGCAACCAAACTCCACTGCTAACCCCACTGGGTTCCTGTTGCAGTGCGGTATCTGATGGTTTGTGGTAACACTGGCCATGGTTTGTAACATGCACAGACGTCTAATCCGCCTGAGAATCCAGATGACAGTAACAGGAGACCAGTATATTGGGGTGGAGATATATTCACACTAGTGCAGCCTCCATCTGATAAGTTACATCAAAGCAGAGCAAGTCACATTATGTAATTACTTAGCAGTCAACTTTTGTTTATTTCAGTTAATTAGACACAGTCACCTTTCCTCAAGTCCATATGAAGAACACACATCTATTGGGAATTGAGAAAATCCTGGACAGGCCCAGCTGTTATCTGATATGGCCTAGTGAGTTGACCTAACTGTTCCACAGGGAAGGTGAGTTGTTTCTGAGGACTCCGATATGTAGGTTATGTAATGTTATGCAATTCGACAGTTGAGATGTCTGGCTTTTCAGTAATCTACACTTGAAGGTGATATTTGGGTATGTTTACATAGGTGTATTGTAGCACCAGGTAAACAAAAATATTATGATTTTCAGTATGGAATAACACCTGGCTATGTAGAAATTTATTTCAGAACACATGCTGGACTATTCCGAAATGTGAATGCATTTATGCATACGATTTGCTTATGCCCCCGGTAATTGCATGGCACATCCACCGACGCCTGGGCATTTGGGTGCGTCATGTTCATACAAATAATACATACAAATAATACGTTAAATCCCAACTTTGGTGCTTCACGCATATGTACGAGGGATGCGTCAAGGTCCGTCAATGTCCGCTGTACGTCTAATCACAAAACGATTACAATGACGGTAACCAGCGACTTAATTACAATGACGGTAACCAGCGACTTAATTGACTCAACGTATTGTTGCCCCTGACAAACGACCATGTCGGGCGATATATCGCTGGTCCCCTTCCTGTTATGGCTATACAACTGCTAGCTAAGACGTTCTATGCTTATTGCATATAGGCATGAGCAATATATGATATCCACCAATCACTAGTAGCAGAATCGATCGCTTTTGTATCATGTGACGTAATCAATAAGGCGTCTGACTTTAAAATATCAGTGATTGATCGAAAATGATCTTTCAAAATGTTTCTTGGGGTGCGTCAAAAACATGCAGGGGTACGTCAAGGAACACACACACACACACACGCACGCACGCACGCACGCACGCACGCACGCACGCACGCACGCACGCACGCACGCACGCACGCACGCACGCACGCACGCACGCACGCACGCACGCACGCACGCACGCACGCACGCACGCACGCACGCACGCACGCACGCACGCACGCACGCACGCACGCACGCACGCACGCACGCACGCACGCACGCACGCACGCACACACACACACACACACACACACACACACACACACACACACACACACACACACACACACACACACACATTGTACATATGTGATATATCTGATCACATATGGGCAATGACACATATTATCCGGGGATCGAGGGCACAGTTTGTGCAAAAATATTATGCAATACGCAGAAAACAGAATTATGCCTATGACCTTGCGTAGATTATATGTAATTCTGACCCTCATAGCTTCGTCGGATAACAAGGCAACAAAGCCTTCTCGAACGAGTGGAAAATGCATTTGCAAAGATCGGACAGAAGAATAATGTTAGAAACACAATGTTTTCAACCTAAAACCACCCAAAGTATCACTTTCATCCTTAATGAACAAAGAATGTCAACGGCGTCAATTACACTGGCTCCTCGTCCAACATCACAGCAAAGGCCGGATATGTTGTCTGGACTGGACTGGACTGGACTGTTTCAGCAGAGTATGGACATGCCATAATAGTTGACGAGACAGTCATTGACGATCAAGGCCATTGGAGGCTGGTTGTACATAAGGGCATCAGAAAAGGAGAAGAGAAACTAACTGCACACCGCACTGGGAAGAGGGACCAGAGAAAACAATTAGGCGAGGAGAAGAGAAACGAATAACACAACTGGCTGAGAGGGACCAGAGTAAACATTCCGGAGAAGAGAAGAAACACGAACCGTTGGCTGAGAAGACGGACCCGGGAAAACATCCAAGAGAGGAGAATATAATTGAACCACACAATTGGCTAAAAAAGAGGGACTATAGAAAACAGATCTCGGTCCACTGTCTTCACCTACAACAAGTGCACAATATGCAGTTGACCACCACGATGCAAAACTGTCGTCTTGCGAGAAAGACGAATGCCGCCGACGGTGGTGATCAGACGGGCGATCAATGCCAATATATCAAAGAGGCTTTCGGGTATAGCGACCACGGATACGGTGTCTTTGACAAGAAGTCTGGTCGACTAGAAACTATTTGCGGAAGATATGCTCTACCGTCACACATAAATATCAAATAATATGACCCGTTTTGTAGCTCGTTGACGAGACGATGTCTTTACCAGGTTCAATATGAATAGATAAACATACATATCTATATTTATTGAGTCCATCACATGTTTTTTCCAATTCCCTGCATGGGATCTTTTACTTCACCTGGCATAGACACCAAACAGAAGGGATCTTTTACTTCACCTGGCATAGACACCAAACAGAAGGGATCTTTTACTTCACCTGGCATAGACACCAGAAAGAAGGGACCAACAGCTTTAAATGTCTCTTGCGAAAGAGACAAAGTGGCGTGACAAAATTGCCCTAGCTTCAAAACGGCGGAAGTGGAATCGAACCGCCGTCCTCTCAATAGACAGGCGAGTGCTTTAACCATTAGAGCACCGCTCCCCCCAAATGCACCCTGCACCTATGTAGATATTCCGCTAAGTTGATCAATTAATATATTACACCTTTTATTGGGATGTGAAACAACGCAAGATGTGTATTTTGTAGGAATGACACTAGATCAACGTAATGATTCTAAGTATATGTTTCTAAACTAATGATGTACACTAATTACACGTTAACGTGTGCAACTATGAATAGTGTATTTTTACGATTGATTACCGAAATGCGTAGCACTCATTCAGTGTCGCGCCTGGTGTTTGTTTTTAATACGTTTGTTTAAAACATGTATTCCTGGTTGAAAGATACAGTGCGTGTTATTTAAGTTACGATGGACATGTACCCATATGTGAATATGTGCGTACATGCGTGCCGGTGTGGGTGCGTGCGTGGGTGTGTATATCTGTACTTTCTTAGAATTCGGATATGTGTTCGTATGTAAGCGCATATGTGTGTAGCGTGCACGGTGGTCGAGCCTTCGTAGCGTATGCTGCTATTTTCAGCCGAGACTGCATCGGCGGGCAAATATTGCTCATTAGTACCATACTTACTGCTCGGATAGTCACGAGTAACGAGACACAACCAACTCCCGGTTTGCGGTTCCATTTGCAAGATCGATATCCTCGGTTGACATCCTGCTCTCTACCCAGAATAATATATATATATAAGTCAACTCGCTGCCAGTGACCACCTGACGCGGGAAACACCCAAACCAAAGGCGGGTTTATTGCTCCTGATGCAAAACGTCGTACAAAATGCGTCATTACCTACGAAACGAGTCGCATCTGACGTCACGTCAGTTTTAATTATGGTCAAAGGCCGGATAAAATTACCACATTTGTTACGGATGTGTCAGAAAAGACTTCAACCAATTTTGTAACACGACGACTTCAAATATTTTGTTCATCTCATTGTGTACGACACGACATTGTGACGACAATCTAAAACGGCAGGTGTTACCGATAAAATGTCAGTAATTGTAGATTGTAACAGCAATTGACGAACCAATTTTGTAACACGACGACTTCAAATATTTTGTTCATCTCATTGTATACGACACGACATTGTGAGGACAATCTAAAACGGCAGGTGTTAGTAATTGTAGATTGTAACAGTAATTGACGTTCCGAAATTTATCTCGATTTCTATTTAGGTGCAATAGTATAAAACTAGACCGTTTTTATGAAGAAAAGACTTTCATTTTAACAAAATTTAAAATATGTAGATTAGCGTTGACATTCGTAGAGTAAGTGGTTTGTGGTTGCGGCCTGCATGGAATCGATCAAACAGTCATTTCTGCCTCACCTCAAAGATACTGTTCTACGACATATGCAATTACTCACCATATCATTACTGCGCGAATTGATAACACATTCAAAATGGACGGTTGGCGGAATAGTATGAGCGATTGGCAGGCTGGGCGACGCCATTGTTGTGTACGACTTGCACACAGCATTTGTGTAATCGAGTAACGTAAAAGAGTTCCACACAAAAACGAACGTAATCGTGTTTCTATTCAAATTCAAACAACAAATATTATCTTCAACTGTATGCAATTGCAATTACGAGATATCTTGACAAACACTAGCAGTTTACCAAACGAAATAAATATCTGTAAAATCTGCATATAAATATTAGTTGTTGCAGGGCTGAATAATCGATGTTCGCGAATGCGCTGAAGTTGGTTGCCAGGCCAAACTGTTTTCTTGCGCTTAGACGTTGTTCACCCAGAATGCGTTGCACAATGCCAAAGACAGACGATCTGTGGTGTCATCACCGTGAACCAGTGGTGATACTCTTATCACACCTGGATAAATGTTGAACTAAATTTTGCTTTAGTTGCTTCATGAACCAAAGAGTTGCGCTGTTAAGATATATTTCGCTAAGAAGACATTTTCAGGCAATATCCGGAAAAATGCATCAACTATCTGACGAAAGGCAGTTTACTTGACGGCAACGTTCTGACGTTACACTCGACATCAGTTAAGTGAGATACCTTAGTCATGAAACTGAGAGACCTATGTTATGAAACAAAAACGCCGGAATGAATTAGGTTTAACAAACCTAGAGAAAAGGAGGCTAAGAGGAATTCAAATTAATTTTTTATGATATAGAATGTTTGTGAAAATGATGTTGATGGACATTTCTATCCCTTAAGAAAGATGGAAGAGTTAGTAGATACGAAGTAGCATTAATGAAACGACAGTGTAGATTAGATATAAGAAAGTATTCACAATCACACAAGTCAATAAATTAATGTAACACATAATACACAAGTTGTTAAAATGTTAACAGCGTAAATTTGTTTAAAAACAGAATTTATAAATATACCAGAAACTAACGATTGTTGGACCCTCGATAAGTCAATAGTTTCCTTGCCCTCTTGCCATATGGGTGTTTTACTTGGATGGAAATATTGTTAAATCTTGCTAAATGACATATATTCACAGAGTTACATCATTAATCATCCCCCTGTACACAAGAGTTACATCATTAATCAACCCCCTATACACAAGAGCAATAAGCCAGCTCACTGCAGTGAAGCGGGCGTGGAACACTGGAAGGCATTTCATTGCACGGCAGAAACAGTTGCATCCACTGCATGACACATAGGGTAGTACTGTTTATAGTGTGAACATAGCATGTTACAAATAGTTGTCTAACATATGTAAGTAATTAAGTAAGTCAGTCAGTCAGTAAGTCAGTAAGTAAGTTGATTTCCTCCTCACCATTATCATATAACATATAAGGCAAACAAAAGCAATGAAGTTGAGATGGCTACGAGAGAAGTATAAACTTATCGGGCTAGTAGCCAGTGGAACCAATTAACATGACATTAAAATGACACCAGGAACCAATTAACTTGAAGATTTTTGATTGTCATTTGTTCTTAATGGGGCATGGCCACCAGACTGATTAATCATTTGGTGAGGGTGGTCCCAGCAGTTGTGTTATAAGTGTGGGCAGTTGGGTTGTTCATACTGGAGTGAGCATCGTGCATTAGTGTTAAGCTCTCCAAGACAAACGTTTTGAAGGCTTGCTGGAGAAAGTTGTGGGACAACGAATATGGTCATTTCCTGTGTGGCTTACAGCTGTACGAATCGACAGAAGACAGGATCTAACATCTCGTTATTTTCAGGTAATTTATGTCGCAAATGTTTGTGCTGTGTTATTGTATATGTGAATGAGTGTAGCAGTTTCGAAAATGTTCTGAAATATCAATACATTACAGATACGTTCGTTTTCTTGAGGGTAACGTACATTAAGTGTTTCCCAGTAGTCACATTGATTGGGTGCAACATAAAATGTTATAGGGGTAGTAGTTTTATAAATAATGTGTGCGTGCGTGTATGCATATTTGTAACTCTTTTTAAAAACTCTACTAGATGTCAGCTCATTAATACGATTTTTTTTCTATATAAGTCATCTGCATTTAATGAGGCTCTCTCCTTTTTGGTCGTCGTTTGCCTTTTCATCGTTGCATGAACCACTATCATGTAACTCATTCTGTACACATTGCAACATTCTATGCATTTGTTTGACAAAAAAGGGTTGAAAGGTGAAAGGTTGCTTACTAAAACAATTGAAAGCTTAAACGAGAGAGCACATTTCTTTACATGAGGGGTGTCCTTGGTCATGTTGGCCAGATCACATTCGAGAAAGATATTGATCTGCAAGTGGAAATGGCTGTGATGGAGCAGCTAGGAATGTGTTGGAAGATGTGAAAAGAATATTTTTGGGACCTTAGAGAAGAATGTCCAACAGGGCTTAATGAAATTTTTACAACTTTCCGTCATTAGCTAATACATGTATAGAGCACTTCAGAAAGTTCAGTTGCGATCATGTTTAGTGGTGCTACTGTTATAGTTAATATGTTATGATATTTGATATACAAGGTGCATGGATATATTGTGCACGTAATAAGGTATTATGTATATATAGCTATGTAGTATTAATCTCTTATAAGTACTGTATATCTATAGATTATGATGAAGACTGAGTGCTGTACAGTATAAACACTGGGCCTCCAGTGGGTTCTTGCCCTGCAGCAGCATGAATGTCACTGATCCATGTCTGCATACCTTTATCATGTGTCAACTGATAAGAACTCAGCGGTCCTGTTTTACTAACGGGTGTTATATTTATGTCTGTGCATATAATACAAATATTTGCCAGAGTATCAACGAGAGGTAAATGAAAATAGAAACGACATAGCGAGAGCAGAAGGGTATGGCCAATGTTCGGTAGGTTCCAGCACAATCAATATCACCTCATCAATTCGCAGCGATGGGTGTTAACTTCGATGAAGGTAAAGCAGCATCTTTTCATGACGTCGGACGTCGAGCTATATTAACCGTAGCGAAAATCTTTAGGGATTACAGCTTCCGGCTGGTAATCAACTTAGGATGTTACGACCAGGTGCTCTCGAAATTTAATCAGAAGGCGATGACATTTATTTCGTCCAACGTGAAAGATGTAATATTGTAAACAAAGATTAGATCACACAATGGATGTGCGCGCCCTTTTCAGTTAACGAATAGATGCGTGCGTGCACATTTTCATGGGTCTATCAGTGAACGACGATGACGTTATATTCGACGTTCCGCACAACTCTACTCCTATATGTTCGTTCACATCTCCGTCAGTTTGTGACTCTGTATGCCTTAATGTTCCTTCATATCTCCGTCAGTTTGTGACTCTGTATGTATGTATGTTCCTTCATATCTCCGTCCGTTTGTGACTCTGTACGCCTGTTTGTTCCTTCATATCTCCGTCAGATTTTGACTCTGTACGCCTGTATATTCCTTCATATCTCCGTCAGTTTGTGACTCTGTATGCCTGTATGTTCCTTCATTCCGGTGGGATGGACATATTACGTATGTGACGCTTGACGTAGATTACGAAACTCAGAACAATAGGAGTTCGTAGTTATGTACATTTGTTGATAATGTTGTGCTTGTTTTCTACGATTTTTCCGAGGAGCGTGATCTAAGTCAAACGTCCACGTACGTTCCGTCGTACGGTACGAACGTTTCGTGAAACCGGAAGTTGGGTAGCTGGGCATGTCACTGTCATTTGCAGTGAACAAACACAAAATGTCTGGGTAGTGCAAGGAGTGACTGGGATGTGCAAGGAGTGACTGGGTAGTGCAAGGAGTGACTGGGTAGTGCCAGGAGACATAGACTCTTGCAGTGGCTGTCTTTTCCTTCGTGCAACGCCGGGCAACTCGTAAGTATTCTAGGATATCAATGTGTTTCATTATAACAGCTGTGTCGCTACATAATACACAACACACAATACTGACCCTGATGTCTCCCATGCGCTGGCATATCGAGAGTCTTTATTCAATATCAGAGGTGTGATAATAGTATTGCGAAAGAAGTATCGATGTAAACACGTATTACAACATAATTACCCTTCAACATATTTGTCATTCATATGAATACCAAAATATGCATATCTATGCTGAAGTGTCAATAATAAGACTTTTCGCAGAATTCAGTTTAGACATTTAACATGAACATCCTCATTGTGTAACTTTCACGTAATACGTAACAACCTAGGTGAACTAATTAATATTGACCTGGATAAATGCGTCACAATGTAATCAATACAGATTCAAACCAGTGAATCACCTTACCCTACCACGTAGCCGTAACCTCTCTGCTCTACTGTTACTGTACCCTACCCACGTATCTTGTGCGTAGTAATAACTCAATTTTGAGCTGTAAATGAAGAGCTGTGATTGACGAAGAAGATATAATAAACTTAAGTGGGCTATTTTTTTCGTAGTTTCCGTCGAAACTGACGTTTCCGCCTGCAGAGTTTTAATGGCCTGTGTTTGTCCAGTCTGACACACGTAATACGTTACTAACACCAATCCAACCAGTTTCAGTGACGTCATTGCGTCAAGTGATCCGACCGAACCACGTGTGTGGCATATGGTGGCTAAGGAAATAAAGGCAATGAAGGATAATAAATCACCTGGAGTGGATGGAATTCCGCCAAAACTGGTAATTGAAACAGTAGAACAAATTAGTATAGAACTTGCAAGAGTATTCAACTTGTCACAAAACGAGGGAATGGTTCCTTTTGCGTGGAAAGAAGCATACATCGTACTAGTATTTATAAAGGGTTCGAGAAATGAGTCAGATAATTACAGACCAGTGAGTTTAACATCAATGATTTATAAATTGTTAGAAAGGTTAATTAAAGACCATATGGTGGACTTACTTCTTAGGCATAAATAATTAAATCCATCTCAACATGCATTCCTAAAAGTGAGGTCATGTTTAACAAATATGTTTTTTTTTTTAAATCACTAAGTGGATATACGCGGGATCACCAGTAGATTTTTATTTACTTAGATTTTCAAAAAGCTTTCGACAAAGTGACACAACAAGGATTTCTGCTTAAATTAAAAGCCCATTGTATCGGGGAAGGCGTAATCGCCTGGATAGAACAATGGCTGACTGACAGAAGACAGGGTGTTATAGTAGATGGGGAGGTTTCAAACTGGACAATGATCAGTATTAGGACTTTATTATTCTTAATATATATATATATATATATATATATATATATATATATATATATATATATATATATATATATATATATATATATATATATATATATATATATATATATATATATATATATATATATATATATCAATGACTTGGTGGATAATATACCAAGCAGCGTACTGGAATTTGCGGATAACACAATTTTTTTAGATAGGTTAACAAACACAGTCATAAACAACATTTACAAAAATATCTAGACAAAGTAGGTAAATGGTCTGAAAAATGGCAGATTTTATTCAATTTGGGAAATGTAAATACTTACGCACAGAACACGGAAACTATAAAATGGGAGTTGCTGTTCTAAGTACTACCGTAATAGAAAAGGACTAAGGAGTACCAATATGTGCTGATATGAAAGTTTCAGAGCAGTGTGGCATTGTAGCTTCAAAGGGTAATCAAATTATTGGATTGATTAGGAGAAATAGAGCATACGAGGAAAAAAGCTAAGTATACTTCTGTATAAAGCAATAGTTAGGCCTCATTTAGACAACTGTATACAAGATTGGAGATCATATCGTATGAATGATATAGATACGCTTGAACGAATACAGAGGAGAGCAACTAATGTTATCACAAAACTAATAAACATGCGTTATGAAGAACGTCTAAACGAATGTGGTTTAACAACATTAGACGCAAGAAGATATCAAATTGAATGGTTCTAAGATATTGAGTGGGTATGAAAATATGTATATACATATTTGTTTTCACTCGAGAAAGATAGTAGAATTAGAGGTGAAGTGACATTAGTAAAGGATCAGTGTAGATTGGATATCGGGAAGTAATTTTTCTCACAGAGGACATCTGGACATAATTGCGATAAAAATACACAGAAATCCTTTAATTTAAAACAGTAATTCATATGCATAGAACCGTGTATTCATATAATAGTGCTACATAATCAGTGCCCAGAACATAAACAGATGATACGCGCATGCGCATTGAATTATATATGTATATAGCTGTGGACGTATCATAACACCGGAAGTACAACAGGGGCTGGTATGATCAGAATACAGTAGTTAACTACTATACTCGCTGCTCGATTTAAGTATAAACTGAACTAACATTACATCTCTACTATTACACACCGTCATTTGCCGACAATCACATCGTGATGTAGATAAAATTGTCATTCGTTCGATGATTGATCGCCACATAATATATCTTGACAAAATGCCCTTTCTGAGTCCGGATGTGTCTTTGACGTTTTCTGTGCATTTTTGTCTTTATTCCCTCGCAAATAAAACTAGCGAAGAATGAACATGAACTGATCAAGACACTAGCTCTTCAACAAAACTACTCCGAAACCGGTATATAAGAAAATAATTCAAATCGATTTTTTGGAGAAAATAGAAGTTGTTTAATCAACATGTTTCACTCGTGTTGGTATTAAATATTTCGAAGTAAATTAATTATTGAAATAAAATAACTAACAACATTCATTATATAAGGAAAAAAGAACTGACTGATAAATACTACAAATTTCAACAGATGTTGTTTATACACATTGATTTACTGGAGTTTTATATATTAGTAAGGAATGTATAACAATATCCATTTACTGCACGAAGCGTGGTTTAATTAGGATAATCTTTCTAATAATAAATCTTGATCCGACCAGAATACGTTTTACAGGCAGATTGTGTTATTCATAACGCGAGTACAGCATTTTATTGTGAAGCTACCAACATTGCTTAACCTTCAAGACGCCACCCAGGTGATTGAGTGCCTTCAAACAATGTGTGGATAACACAATGTTAAAACGATCACACATTTTCCACGTTGAGCTGGAGCAATTTGATTACAATTTTCTGTCCTGTCGTATGTCACATTGCACAGTCGCATCGTGACTGCACGGCCGTACGTCACGTCCCTGCGTCAACGACAGCGTGACGACGTGTCACAAAGAAACAGGTAAACATGTTGGTCGTCACGGACACATTTTGGCAGGAACCAGTTTGACTGCTCTCAAAACGTTCAGGATCGGACCACAGGAAGAGCGGGCATACTTAGTGGAATGCCGTAATCAACGCTATTGTTTGGTAATTAAAGTGTAAATATAATTTCTTTCGAAAAAGTAGAATTTCCATTATCAGAATTTTTATACTTTTCTTTCGTGATTTCCATTTCTGCTCTTTGCTAATGTAAGTAATTATTCCATAATTGTGTACCGCTCCATTCTGGGGAGGAAATAATAATGATAACAGCACGAACTATTTATATCTCGCAGACAGCGTAAATTAGAATTTAAGTAAAGCGAATCAACAAAATCATGTGCACAAGCACATAATTTCCCTATAAAATCTTAAATAATGCAATGTATGGCTAGTGTTTTTAAATGCATCCACGATATAAAGATTGACCATGGGTTGAGCGAGAGCGCTCTAGAGTTGAATAGTAACGGGCGGTATTAGTGATAATTACTGTCTGACCCTTTACATTGTTTTTTTTATGATTAGTGTCCTATTATTGGTGTTATATTAATAGGATTTACCGCTAGAAAATCGATATATATATATATATATATATATATATATATATATATATAATTTATATATATATATATATATATATATATATATATATATATATATATATATATATATATATATATATATATGGATGCATTTAAATACAGTATCCATTCATTGCATTATTTAAGATTTTATAGGGAAAATATGTGCTTGTGCACATGATTTTGTTTATATATATATATATATATATATTTATTTATATATATATATATATATATATATATATATATATATATATATATATATATATATATATATATATATATATATATATATATATATATATTTATATATATATATATATATATATATATATATATATATATATATATATACACATATATGTTTATATTATATATATATATATATATATATATATATATATATATATATATATATATATATATATATATATATATATATATATATATATATATATCGTAACGATGTCCGTCTTATTCTTATTATTATCATGAGCATCTCCCTAATCAATGACCATATAAAGAGTGGGACCCAAAGAATTAATTGTGATAACGAATGTATGTGCAGGCCTGTTGGCTGACCAAAGCGTAACGATGTTATTCGCCATCTCAAAACAACATTAACTCTACACAGATTTATACTGTTGAGTAACACGTGGCACACCACGGCGTATGGTTGCTTTCTCAGTGGTCACACAGACAATCGGCTCCGGTGGACTCCGAGACGTTGATCGGTATACGACACCTTACCTGAGCCCAGCATCTCAATCGACCCCTACAGTTATACCAGTCACATTATAAAAATTGGATATATTATGTACTATGGAAAACGATGCACTCAGTGCTGCGTTTAAGGGGTATTGGCCCATGGCCCTGTTTAGTTTAAAATGTTGATTGTTTCGTATATAACCTGTTTTGCCACACACGAAAAAAATCACTAATTATCTGGTGTTCATAATTGCGAGGTGGACGTATTATTTAGAAAATTAATGGAATCAATTCAGATGGGATGAGCTGAGCTTGTTATTGATTTCCTATAACGGGCTTTCAGTTAACTCACACCTGTCGCTGTCATTCGTTTGTTTGTAAAAGTTAACCATTATGTGCGCATCAGTGACTACAAATGCATGGAAACGACACATTTGTTCAAAATATGTCGAGGAAACCTGCTAGTCGTTCATCGTCCTAATTCGTTCACGCTATCAATCTTTTGTGTGAATCACTGTAACGAAGCGTAGCGTTGAGTTTTCCAGGTATATTACACAACAACATAAATCACGCAGTTCTTCCCAAAATATCTCACCGGCTGTGATCGCAATACACGCCTCATGATGATGATGATCATCATCATCATCATCAGGTGCCGTGTATGTAGCATGCGAAGGCGACCACGAACCTCGATTTTTCTCAATTAGAGGCGTGTCTTAAAAGTTCCGCTGTGCCCTTTCCTAGCCAGGTTGCTAGACCATCAATAATTTTTATTTTTTGCCGACCTCTGTTTCTTTCCATCAATCTTTGCCGTTATCACTTTTATGTTCTAGTTTTCTCTTTCTTATCACCTTTTCTGTCTACAGTAGTCATTCGTCTATAAAAACCACATTGATGTTGCTTCAGTTATCTTTTCTAATTGATTATCCATTTTTATTTTATTCCGATGTTGTGGCTTAACTGGCACAGTGAGATGACAAACAGTGGCGTCCTCTTGTGAATGACTGTTTATATGATATTATTGGTATGATACTCTCCAGGTTTCTGATCCGTACAGTACTTGGGACTGAGACAACTGCAGCCACGTAGGACATGAGCTTTTTCTCAATTGTGATGTCGCGATTGGCAAGTTCCCGTCCCACCATATGGCGCCACTGTTGTGACGATGGCGCCACTGGTACCGGGATGCATTGCATGTACCGGAATGTACCGAGGTCGACTCACTAAATGGTGGTCTTTGTCTCTAGCCCACAAAATATGTGTCTCAGCAGTGTCAACGACGCGGCTCAGACAATGTTGGTGACTACTTTGAACAAGGACACGACTGAAGTTAATGACATGAGGCTGTTATGCCTTGTGTTCTCGTGGACTGATTCGGACGCCTTCATCAGTATATTGCGATTTGTTTTTGCTTATTATCCTTTTTCGTTGCTATCCTGTCATATTTGTCTTCGTCTCGCTTATGTCATACATGTTATTCTAATTCTAATATTAGTTCATTAATTGTCAGGAAAACCACGTTTTCAGGTTTTGTGTTTGGGACGTGCACTGACAGTGCATTGTTTCAGCTATACGTTTTTTGCTCCAAATGTATCAACGTAAGTAACTACGCGTTTAAGGATAAATTCAAACACTTTGTAAATTTTTTCTTTTGCAACGTTGTATCCGGTAACCATTTATGTAGCTTATTTTTTATGTTACAACAAAAACTCTAGTTCGACCACCCCTGTCGCTGTCATTCTGTTATTTTGAGGTATAAACGACTGTGTGCACTTCCGTGGAAATGCTTGGAATAAAACACCAGGCAGCGCCTCCTGTCGCATTTGTTGAAACATACATTGCAACTTCTCTATTATGGATAACTTAAAACGAAAAAATGCTTAAAGAAGCGATAAACACTTAACATCCGCGCGCATGTTTGCGTGTGCGTGTGCGTGTGCGTGTGCGTGTGCGTGTGCGTGTGCGTGTGCGTGTGCGTGTGCGTGTGCGTGTGCGTGTGCGTGTGCGTGTGCGTGTGCGTGTGCGTGTGCGTGTGTACGTAGCTTACCACATTGCAACTTACTGAACTATACTCCGTCATCTTTTTCCTCCCAGAATCAGATCTTCACAACATCAGGCACAAAGTTTCCTCAGTGTTATTAATTATATTAAATCGAGTCCTCGTGCAAGGTAGTGGACAGCACTTGGACACTACTGCTATGACCCGTCTTTTGGTTGTTAGGGTTAGAAACCACCACTCTGCGAGTCAGCACAACGATAGCACTTGGACACTACTGCTATGGCTCGTCTTTTGGTTGTTAGGGTTAGAGACCATCACTCTGCGAATACGAACAACGATATCCATATTTTATTTGTGCGTGCGGATTTTTGTGTTCTATCCAAAGGGCAACAGCTTTCCAGTTTCTTTCCCACATGCCAGATACAAAGCGAGTCAGCTTATTGTACCCACTTTATGTAGAGATCAAACGAATACCAGTGTGGCCTGACGGACAACACCAAGAAGACGAGATGATGGTACTGCGTGGCTCTCCTCTCCTGCAACTAATGCCAACGATAAAACGATTCCCATATTAGAACTCATAAGTATTTGTGAAGCCTGGAAATAAATAAATGCAGCCACGGTGGCCTGAAAGATGATTATATTGATATTATAAACACTTTGTTCAATGTGTGTGAGTGAGTGAGTGAGTGCGTGCGTGCGTGCGTGCGTACGAGCGTGCGCGCGTGCGTGCGTGTGAGAACTGAGAGAACTTGGTTATGAAGAACGACTGAGAGAATGTGGTTAAGAGGAGGTCAAGAGACAAGGTGGTTAAGAGGAGGTCAAAGTAAAAAAAATTAAGATACTGAATGGGTATGAACAAAATATTTTCTCACTCAAGAAATGTAATAGAACTAGAGGACATCAGGTAACATTAGTAAAGAATAACTGTAGATTGGATATCAAGAAATACTCTTTCTCACACAGGACAATCAATGAATGGAACACATTATCTACAGATTGTGTAGTTGCTAGTAGTTTAGGAGGGCGGGTTACAAATAAATAAAACATTATTGGACTCTCGATAAGCCAATGGTTTCCTTGTCCACTTGCCATCTGGGCCTTTGGCTTGGATGGCAATCTTGTTAAATCTTGTTAGATCTTGTGTGCAACGACGACTTTCCTGTGAATGACATAACTTTGGACAACCGAAGAAAAGACGCATGACCGGGTCAACAATTGTTCAAATGTACGTAATAACTAGAAAGGGTAATTCGATTGTTCGTAGAAAGGGTCATAACGGGATGAATTAAAAATGTACAATTAAGTGTTAACTGAAATTGCAAGGTAGGACACAAAATGTAATTCATGGAAGGCATTTTTTCTTTCATTATTAAAGGATACCTCTTTTGCGTTTGACGGATACAAATACCAATCAACAGTTTTAAGTAAATCGGTATGATTTATTTATGATAATTTGCTTTGTACCTGTTCTGTATTTCTTATGAAGCATTCTGAATAACTAAGAAAAAGCAATCTTGTTATGCATAACATTTTAAAAATTGTATCACTAAACAACCACACAACGTATCCTTCCATTATTGCCTGAGCATCTCTAAACAAATGTGGGATAACGAAGCTTCCCACATTAAAGCGTTTGAATGAGACACATCAGTAGACTATCGCTATAGGGAACATGTTGTAAGTTGTCCAGATTGTCCTACATAGGCCTATCCACTTTCTTATATCCATCCGGAGTCCATATATCATAAAATTGTGCAAAGCGGACGGGTGATTTCAAAGGTGTTCCTTACACCAGGAATCAGTTTCGGATTTAGGACTATGCAAAATGTGTTTAAAATGTCGGTTACCTTCGAGCACACGGCAATTAATTTCGTTCATTCCAAATTGCCTCAGTTCACCTAGCTGTAGAAACAAGTACAGGCAATAATTGCAGAGTTGTTGGTTTGAAGAAACGTGTATCTTGCTATAAGCCACGGTGAGTTTGTACGTTGTTGTGTTATTCTGCTCCTCCTAGACGCGTTGCATCTCGGGCACCAAACATTCGTGGGTTCATCTACGGCCTTACATAAGCAAGATCATGACCGGATCACGTGCACGAGAGACACCAATTAACCCGCGAACGTATACATCACGCTAACGAGACAATGCTCAGTCATTACTCACGCGGACGTAATTGGATGAAAAAGAAACAGTCCGTTGGTTCTGTGTCATCATTCCAACCGGGCCAAGATTACAATTGAAGCGAGTCTGAATGAACGCTATTTATTCTTGATACCGATATTGAAGGGATTTGACACAGATTATTCAAGGAAATAACACGCGATTGGTTCGATCCAAATCTTATCCATAAACTACCCGAAACACATCATGTCACGTTCAAGTAACACGGATATTCTTGCACACACGAAGCAGGAAACGTACATATGTTTTACGCAGGAATAATGCTGAAGACAATTTATAATTTTTCATTATTATAATTATTTATGCATGTCAATGAATCAACGAGTACGTACAATATACATACACACGCATATACTGCAAATGTAATGGGATACTCGAAACAGTATTTATTTCGTCACGATTTGATAATTATTAAGCGTTACGCAATAATAAAAATAAATGAAATATCGCGGGATTTCTTCTGAGCGACCCTGCAAGAAAGGCATAGATCATATTAATTTAATGAAATGAATCTCATGAGCCATCGCAATACATTTCGATGATATACATCGATGCTAAACGAAATTGGTTTAATTGGGGAAGGGGTTAACAGCTACTTAGTTTAGTGTCGTACATCGCTGTATTTCCTCCCAAATCCATCGTTTATGTTCTGCTGACGGTTCATAAGGGTGCTGACTTCGAGGCAAAGCAGCTATGACGGCTGACGTTCCGCCTTCTTCTTCATCTTGTTCTTCTTCGAGCGTGCGCAAAGATTGCTGTTTGACGATTTTAGTTTCACTGCACTGAAACCAATGCATTGGTGTCAGATACTGACACTTGTAGAGAAGACCGCGTCCATGTTGTCGTCTTCTTTCCTATTTCCCTGTTTTTCATCTGACAAATACAAAGTTGTTGAAGTTGCGAGTAAAGTATAAAAAGAGTGCGAGTAAATACATAGGCCACGGCTTAGAGTTGTGAGGCAATCACTCCCCTGAATACCTCCAAGGTTGGAACATCCAACACTTTCCCGGGATGGGCGTTCTACCACACGACAGTGCGTGGGAAGGAGTTGCTGTAGACCTGGACGCGAGCTGTAATTTGGGATTTGATATTTATTTGGGCGGTAATATCTTGTACTGTTCGGGAGCATTGGGATGAGTTGGTGATGACTATTGATGGCAATATGCTGTACACCAACAGGAGGCAAGAGAGTTATCTTTTTCTCTCGAGGGTGTGGGCGGAGTAGGCGTTGGCCTGTGTATCTTGGGGGATTAGGTCTCTTGCTACAGCCGGGCCGGACGGAACTCAGCGTTGGCGCCTCTACAATAGATGTCGGAAGCGCATCCCACTTTCGGATGGTGCAGGTATATGATAAGCTGGGACTACGTATGCCTGGTCGAGGGGGTGGCAATTGCCCTGTTCAGGGGCGTCTTGTAGAGGCTGCTATACAAGCCACTGATACTATTGTAGAAAATGTTGTCTTCGTCTCTCGTTTGTGGTGTATCATCCCAGTTCTTGGAGCGTGTCTGTCACGCCAGAGCTTTTTGGATACTGGTTCCTTGCACCATCATCACATTCGTGGTGTCGGCTTGTACTCCCCAGTTTGTCGTGCGTGTTCCACGATGGGAGGATTGGCGTATCGTAGACTTCCGTAGTCAGGATAGTTGAGCTGATTTTGGCCTCCGCAAACAGAGCCTTGTTGCTGATGGTAGTGATATTGTCGTTCATCCATATGTATTTAGAAAAAGTGACGCCAAGATATTTGCCTATTGCGAAGTGTTCTACCTTCTGATGTACTCGATCAACAGGGTCCCGCTTTCTTGTGTTGGTGAGAAATCGGGTGTGCGAAACAGAGCGGGTTACATGTGACCGACACGCCCAGAATGACACGGTTCATCGGACAGGTGTTGTCAACTGACCGCGCACTAAGAAGAAAATGCAACTCACAACGCGGGAGATTTTGTTGACAAGAGACGCTGCATAAAGATGACACGGTAAAGGTCCACATATTCCTCGAAATGTCCGTGTGTTTATTTATGTGGTCCATAAACCAACTTCTTGCAGTTTGCTCATTGGGAGTGTCGATGAAGGAAATGTAAACGGGAGGCGACGGTCTAATGATTAGAGCACGGTGGTTCGATTCCACGTCAGCCGTTTCGAAGATTGGCCAATTTCTTTTACCCCACTTTGCTTGTGTCTTTCGGAAGATACACTAAGGACACTCTTAAACAAACCCTGAGCGCAATGTCTTAGTAGGACTTTGCTGAGTAATTTTCTAGATCCAGATCCAGAATAACAAACAGAAAACGCAGTGATTGCATATCAGGCTGCCGTGCTTGTAGGAAGTTCACGCGGCGAAGACTTCGACGCGGTCTTGATGATATGGTGTACGTCACCCGAACACAATGGCACTGTGGCATTAATCAGGAAACATTTAACCAGTGGCAACGGGTGGTGCGTGCATGTAGCACGACAAACGAGCACATAATTTATTGCCGGATATACCGCAGTCTGTCGCTGACTTTATATATTTGTACGTTACACACACACATGTTAACCGACAAACGCTGCGGCCATTATCAATTGTCACTTGATCGTGTTGCTCGGAAATACACAATCGAAAGTCTTCGACGCAAACACAGCACATTTTACAGGCGGCGGTCACTCGATATCACAATGCGTCGCTGACGGTAGAAGAGAGAGTAGGAATCCGCGACATCAATACTGGGCGTGATTAGGCACCACGCGATCGCAAGTACATAACACATTAACGGACAGTTTTATTCCATCATAGCTATGCGAAGGCGGCGTGGATTGCCGGTCTCCGGGGCTGGCGGCAGCTGGCTGCTACTGCTTGTCTGCGCGTCGATGTGTCTGCGATCCGTCAGATGCAGCGGTAACGGAGACAACTACACGATCACATCTAACATTACTGGATTTAGTGAAAACATCACGAATACAGGACACGACACGCAGACAGAACGAATTTACTTTCCCACGCAGGGACACGCGGGACGTGAAACGGCGATAAGTGAAAACCAGTTGGGAACGACTTTAGACAATGTGGATTTGGTCAATGTTACAGAGACCGTGGCAATATTATACGGGGTGACAATTGAGGACATGGTTACGCCAGCTACCGAAGCGAACAATCTCAGTGTTGAAATAGTGACGGAATGGAATGATGCTACAGAGGGAAACAGTGACTGTGTTAGCCGATTTGGACAATGGAGCAGTTGCAACGGCAGCTACCCGGCGCCGACGTCTTGGCCGCCGGGACAGGGAAAAACTACCTACCCGGGGGAAGAGACGGCGACGACACCGCTGTGGCGCCGGATCATGAACGCCGGTCTGCTGGGCATGGCCGGCACAGGTGTAGTCGCCAATACGATGACCTTCGTGACGTTGACGGTCAACGGTCGGTCCTTCTCCCGCCTGACCGTGGTTCTCCTGAAGCATCAGGCCCTGATTGACGCCGCCGTGTGCGCGCTCGCTAGCGGCGTCTTCATGCAGACTTCGGTCTGGCACGTCGGTCAGTACGCCGTCGACTATGCTGTGTGCTATATCTGGCATAGTCAGTACATCTATTGGGGCACCGTTTTGTTGGCCGTGTGGAACCTCGTCTTCATCGCTATAGACCGCCTTATCGCCGTTTGCTTCCCGATCAAATACAAATTGCTGTCGTCGCGCGGCCTCAAGATCGCCATCGCCATAATGTACGTCCCCTGCTTCCTAAGTCCGGCTCCGTCGATCCGTCTCGTCACGTTCACGCACGGACAATGCATCCTCGGCATCTCGCTGCCGCCCGATCTCGCCGAGGCGTTCTACTACTGGTTCTCCATCTACTGGTTGTTCGTCGCCTACATCGTGCCGATGGTGTCGTTCCTCCTGCTCTACGGCCGCACCGTCCTGCAGCTGCAACACCATCGCAAGGCGATCGCATCGGGCGTCCAGTCGCAGGCCCTCACGAAGTCCACCATCCGCGTCACCAAGTGCGCCATCACGGTGACGGTCATCTTCGCGGCGACCATCAGCTACGACTCGATCTACTTCTGTCTGGGCAGTGTCGGCGTGACCAGCTACGATCTCGGCGCGCCCGTGCAGTTGGTCGGCATACTTATGACCGTGTGTAACTCGCTCGCCAACCCGTTCATGTACGCCATCTTCATGCCGACCTTCCGTCGCAGCCTGTACAGGACCATCTGCCGACGGGGCAACGCAGTTCAGAACGACGCCACTGTCGTGACGGTGGGCAGCACCGTCTAGGCATCCGTAGTCGCTTTGCAACATTTCGGCGTAGTCTTTCATGACGGCCCATAATGACTTGTGTATGTACATAGTTCCGTAGCGATGGCGTTTATTGTCTGTTTCTAGAACATTTTTGTTTCTTTAAATATACTAGACAGTAAAAGAGGCGTGAATTTGTTTTAGTGAAAATTTATTCCACTTGTGTTTCAAATGGAAAAAATCCAACGTTTGTTCGATTTCTTTGTCTGATTTTCCAGTTGTGTGTATTATGAACAACATTTGGGCAGTTTGCTTGTTTGATCTATGTTCTGTGTGTCCTCAACTAGCATTGATGGCGTCTCTGCATCTTTGCTGCATGGCGTGGACCAGACGGTTAACAGGGATGCTTGCCGAAGCGTGGAGGAAAATGGTGTTTCCACAGCTATGAACAATGAAAGATTTTGGTTAATACCCCGATGCGCCGTGACTCCATTTCCTTGACACGGGGCAATATTTTGAAAGATGACGGGTCACACACGCTGCTTGTTGGTGATGCCTCCCCATATACTCACATTCTGGTTCTTCTTCATTACTCACCCATCAACATATATCTCGCCGATTCGACGCCAGACTCTCCTTCGTCCGTCAAGGTTGTCAATGCAACATCCACTTTCATCGAGAACAGGATCATACGTCACAATCTCTGACGTGAGTTCAGTGACGTCGTGCCCACTGCAATCGTGCCAGCCGATGATGGCGCGTCAGCGCGAACCCTCTTGCGGCTTTGAAGATTTCTTTCGGCAAGTTATCGGCGCACTCTCTGACTGCTTAGAGGGGAATGCAGTGTTAGTTGAGCCACTGGATTGGTTGAACCACCCTTGTTTCCAAGGAAATTATAACAGCGACCGTTACAAGGAACCACCAAGTGATTTAACATTTTATTAGAACACTATTGACGTACAGTAGGTGCCATTTGTCATAACGGTCAAAAAGTTTAGCTAAAAAAATGTATTTTATTTATTTCGAAACTTGTGGTGATTGTGATTGTCTGCTGGTGTGTAAATTATCAACGCATATGTGACCAGACTTTATTGCCTGTGCACTTACAAATGGTTTAACAATGCACAGGAAAGAAGATTACTAGAATAACAAAAATGTAACTGTCGAAACGTTGAATTAAAGAATTATTTACCCCTAAATACATCAAGAAATATTTTTTCTGAACAAATCGGGATATTGGATACCTACATATTAACAGTTAATTACATTATTAACAGTTAATTACATTATTAACAGTTAATTACATTATTAACAGTTAATTACATTGGTTGTGTCGACTTATTAATTAAGCGTGTATATTTGCCAGGGATGTGTTGTACCCATTGGGTACATGTGTTGGTTGATTTGTTATGAAATTTGTGTGCAAGGTCTACGTAAATTGAACAAATAAATAATTTACCCAACTTTCGCTACACTATGACTCAACTTACCCCACACGAAGTGTTAGTTGAGCCAGCTTACCAACTCCATTTGAATAAGCTACATATACTTATCTCACCATAGTATATATATTATTTTGGTACAAAATGATGTACTAATAATCGTAGTTTATGCGAGTAAAACAATTTTACTTAGTAATATGATTGTTCCCTAGACATAACAAATAATAAAAAAATGGCTCAACTAACACTGCCTTCCGCTATGCCTTTGCTGGTTCACGATAATGTTCTGATTAGAAGCATTGGTGATATATAAACTATATTTGTATATCACTGGCATACCGAAAACGCTCACTCTCCGCTGGGAGTTCAAAACTAGTTAACTATCTATATGTGCCTTTTCTTGTGACCAGAACACGTAGACGACGTGTCAATGAATCGTACTTGACCAACGGACGTGTATCGCAATCGCCTCTACTAAGGCTGTTGTGGGCGTCTCGTATCATACTGTGCATGTGCTTCAAACCATATTAACTGGTACCTATCTCCAAACCGATTATTATGACCAGAAGAGTCGGCCAAACGAAAGACCGACGGTTCCGTTTGATACACCAGAAGATACGCACCGGCTCCTCGATTCTGTTCCTGTGATGAGCCACGCGGAAGCGGTATAGCGGGCAGACCACAGTAGAGAATTGCATTGGTGGCCATGTTAATGTTTTGTCTGATTATAAGAAAACGTGACCACCACACATTCTTAAAAAACATTCTCAGCAACTGCCATTATCTCATTGACATGCTGACCAAGTTTTGTTAAAATCACATACCTCCAGCTGTTTTAAAATTCCCCGACGTGCGATACCCGTCAATTTAAAAAAAAAATAGCCATGTATTCATGCGCCCATGTGGCCCATAACAGAAACATTCCCATAAATCTCTCCGCCTGTTATACTCTATAAAAGCACTATTTCACAGCCAATAGCTTCTACAAACAAACCTGTGAATATGCCTTCTCAATTGCACTTATGTCACATCATATGAATTGTTTAAATTCACATATCGTGGTCCTACCCCTATAGGGGCTTTCATGTATACCAACACATGACATCACATTCGCACATGCGCAGGACGCTGCCTGGCAAACGCCGCAAACCTGAAAGATCGAATAGGAAGAAGGGGCGGGGGAGTTATTTTATATGTTAAAGAATCTATTCAGGCTTATGAAATAAAACTAGAAAGGGATGCAGATTGCGATGAAGCTGTTTGGTGCAAAATTGTTTCAGGAAATTCAAAATTAACTATTGGATTAGTTTACCGAAGTCCAAACATAAACGAAGAGGACAACAAAACAAATAAAAAACGCTATAAAGGAAATTAGTAAAGGGGAATGTATCATAATGGGAGATTTTAACCATGGACACATACAATGGAATTCTCTAGAGAGCACAGGGATTGAGGACCAACAATTACTATTTTTAATCCAGGATAGCTTTCTTACTCAGCACGTACTAGAACCAACCAGGGGAGAAAATGTATTAGATATAGTTTTGTCATCACAAAAAGAATTAGTGGACAATGTAAAAATATGTGAACCATTGGGTAATAGTGACCATAATCAAATACATTTAGACATCAATGTAAAATCAGAAAGTAAAAATAAGAAAACGTACAAGAGAAACTTCCACAAAGGTAACTACAAAGATATGAGAAAATACTTAGCAAAGCTAAATTGGAATAACATGCTGATGAATAAGACCGCAATTGAATGTTGGAATATTGTAAAATATGAAATTGAGAGTATCATCGATAAATTTGTTCCCTTCCAAAAACAAGGAAAACGGTGTAGAAAGAAACACTTGTCAAAAGAGGCTATTAGAAAAATAATGCTAAAACAAACTATGTGCAGGGTTTATAGGCGTACCAGAAAGGACGAAGACTATGCAAAATACAAAGAGGCACTTAATGCAGTTACAACTGAAATCAGACAATCTAAAAGAAGCTATGAGCAAAAACTAGCATGTAACATAAAAAATGACAGCAAGAGTTTTTATGCATATGTCAGGAGTAAACAAAACGTACAAGACAAGGTTGGACCTCTAGAAGACAGTGCTGGAAATATAATATCACAGGGTTTTTTAATGGCGGAAGACCTAAATGGTTACTTCAGTTCAGTGTTTACCAAAGAAGATATTAGTTCATTACCAGTTGCTGATGCTAAATTTCAGGGGGCTAAATCTGAGTATTTAGGTCCGTTAGTTGTAACTCCAGAATTGGTAGCTAAGAAAATAAAGGCAATGAAGGATAACAAATCACCGGGAGTGGATGGGATTCCTCCAAAATTACTTTTATGTTATGTTTTTTTGAAGAAATCACTAAGTGGATAGACGTGGGATCGCCAGTAGATATTATCTACTTAGATTTTCAGAAAGCTTTTGACAAAGTCCACATCAAAGATTACTACTTAAATTAAAAGCCCATGGTATCGGGGATAGCATAACTGACTGGATAGAACAATGGCTGACTGACAGAAGACAACGAGTTGTAGTAGATGGAGAAGTTTCAAATTGGAAATCGGTTTTGAGTGGGGTACCTCAAGGATCAGTATTAGGACCTATATTATTCTTAATTTATATCAATGACTTGGACGACAGTATAACAAGTAACGTACTGAAATTTGCGGATGACACAAAACTGTTTAGAAAGGTTAATACTGATGGTGATAAACAACATTTACCAAACGATCTAGACAGATTAGTGAAATGGTCTGAGAAATGGCAGATGTTGTTCAATTTTGGGAAATGTAAATGCCTACATACAGGACATAGGAACTTGAATGTAAACTATAAAATGGGAGATACTGTTCTGGGTACTACTGTAAAAGAAAAGGACTTAGGAGTTACAATAAGCGCTGATATGAAAGTTTCAGAGCAGTGTGGTATTGCACCTTCAAAGGGTAATCAAATTCTTGGATTGATTAGAAGAAACATAACATACAAGGGAAAAAAGTTAATTATACCTCTTTATAAAGCAATAGTTAGACCTTATTTAGAATACTGTATACAAGCATGGAGACCATATCGTAAGAAGGATATAGATACGCTTGAACGCATACAAAGGAGAGCAACTAAAATGATTCCAGAACTGAGAGACCTTAGTTATGAAGAACACCTGAAAGAATGTGGTTTAATAACTCTAGAGACAAGGAGGTTAAGAGGAGATCAGATTGAAGTTTTTAAGATATTGAATGGGTATGAAAATATTGATAGAAATATGTTTTTCTCACTCAAGAAGGATAGCAGAACTAGAGGACATGAGGTAAAATTAGTAAAGGATCAATGTAGATTGGACATCAGGAAGCACTCGTTCTCACAGAGGACAATAAATGAATGGAACAAATTGTCTACAGATTGTGTAACTGCTAGCAGCGTGAATATGTTTAAAACAAGGTTGACACATATCTCAGGAGGGCGGGCTATAAGTAGATGAAAATTGTTGGACTCTCGATAAGCCAATGGCTTCCTTGTCCACTTGCCATCTGGGCCTTTGGCTTGGATGGCAAATCTTGTTAAATCTTGTTAAATCTTGTTAAACCTACCGAGCTTTCTCTAACAAATGCCTTGCTATGCTCGAGCAAACATGAATGACTACTCGGCTAAATACGCCAATGTTTTAGATTCCAGTGCGAGGGAATGTTACAATAAGAAACTAGAGCACGGTGATGGCTTTAGTAAGTTACTAGATCTGTATCTGTGTCAAAACGGCTGGTAGAACGACCCAGCTTCTGATCCAATTAAACGTTCGGCATTTAGCAGTTGTATGATAAATAGTAAACTTTGTTTCATAACAATAAACGGCTTAACGATTTTGTTAGCCAGAAAACAACGTTCATGTGTTACCCATGAATAGGGTCAGTGACAGCACCAGCGGCAGGGCCGGTGTCGCGGGCGTGGGCCTAGGGCAAGGGTAAGCAGAGCCAGTGTCGCGGGCGTGGGCCTAGGACAAGGCTAGGTCGGCTTTTATTCCAGGATGTAATGTTGTGTTCAGTTTTACAAAAATCATCCGCGCATCTACAGAAGCATATAAAGGACATGATACAAATCACAAAACATGTTTTGTGAGATAATTAATTTCTTGATATAGCAAGATAGGTAACTAGTTTCTTGATATAGCAAGATCGGTGACTAGTTTCTTGATATGACCAGAAATTATCACGTTATATGCGTACGTACTGCGCAACGTGACCAGCCGTGAATGCTCTGCCAGTTCTGTGGTATATTTCAACTGAATTCGAACGGGAAAGGAATGTGGCCTCACCCGTGTACCAGTGAAGTGTGTAATTGCATGTGAAAAGTCTGCAAACTTGATGAAAAACAGATGAATGCATAATAGGTGGGGGGGGGGGGTGTCTTCCTCAAAACGAAGGTAGGGTTAGGGTGGGTGTACAGGCCAGCGTTACGAAGCGTGACAAAGGGGTGGGGTATCAAAACGTCAACAATTAGCGTGACGTACTTGTTTACCTAATGACTTGAGCAGTGTCGCTGAACTTGACGTTTGTCGTATTGGTAGATGGTGGCAATTACTTTTAATTACTATTTCATTTTGCGTTGCAAATGCAAATGATAGTCGATAGTTACAGCAGTTGCGCGGTGCGTGCTTAGTTGTACAAATGCCACTTGATGTAGGCGTGCATTTTATATTATATACTTGCAGTAATATCGATAAGCTTATGGCTTCCTTGTCCACTTGCCATCTGGGCTTTCAATCTTGTTACACGGAAACAAAAGTCATGGGTTTGGCACCTATAAGAATTACTAAAACATAACCATATGCAACTACAGTTAAGAATGTCACGTCAGTGCTTTACTAGGAAAACTTTGTTGAAAACACAGAATCTATGGCCGCGCCAAACTGTTAAATAACCCTAAGTCACGGGTGTGAAAGTGTGGCGATATTCGCTCGCCAAATGAAAATATATTTGTATACACCTATTCCTATACTTGCCAATAAGATATAGCCAAGCTATTTGCGTCCAAACGCAACTGATGTCATACTATTATATGTTGGCTCTGTCTGTATCGGCGTCACTTAATACGTCCCGGGTTTCTACATTATCCGATTTTCATGGAACTGCTAATGCGCCTGTCGGTCGCGCTGGTTAACTCGCCATCATCAGTAATCTCAGTAAATCGAAAGTAATTGGCATCGTAAGTAATATTGACTGGATTAGCCGATGTCACTGCCACTTAACTTCATTGCTGTAATTAAGAGGTAGGGGCCGTCCACAACTGACGATATTTACCTATTCGTGCAAAGCATATAAAGAAAGTGAGTTGTTCAAGGTCCGCGTGCTCTTTTTCATTAATGCCATTTGTGTAAATGGGCTGTTGTTCTTGCTGCTGATCTTCATGATTATGATTTTGCCCTTGTTCACATTCAGTCGTAACGTGACTGCAGTTGTTTAGATTACTGGTGTTTTTTCTTGCATTTGCTTCTGTTTGTGTGAAAGAAAGCCAGATCATCGGCAACGTCCAGCTCACCTAGTTGTTCCACAGTGTCCATTGTAAACCATTTTCTGTCCTTCTATAGATGTTCTCAATATCCAGTTGTTTGCCACTAGGAACAGAAATGGTGACAGTATGCATCCGTGTCTCACGCTAGTCTTTACCTCACATTGTTCTGTTGTCCTTCCTTCGTGTAGAACTCTGCTGGTTATTCCCTTGTATGTTGCTTTGATTTTCATAAAGCATGTTAGTTGACGTGCCAACGTCTGCCTTCAGTGCTTCCTCCGGATTTTCATCTGGTCCTGTCGATTTCCAATTTTGTAATGTTCTTCGTCCTTTGTTGGTTTAGCACTGTTCACTTGTAATAATTCTTATGCTGGTTGAATATCTGCAGCGCTTAGTAGAGCTAGCCTGTTCAGTAATTCTTCGAAATATTTTCCCCATCTTTTCATTTGTTCTTCTGCTGTTGTGGAACCATTCTTGTCATTAACTGGATGTAGCCTCTTCTACCTATTTCGCCAGGTGTTCTATATAGATTATATTGTCTCTTCTGACATCTGCTTTGGCTTCTTTGTTAGCTTGTGTATATTTGTCTTGAGCTCTAACTCTTGGTGTTCTTGTGCGATTGTTGTCTTTCTCTTCTTCGTCTGCAATGTATATGCTAAACTCCACGGCTGATGTTGTGTCTTTATAGTGTCCTAGTGTCCTAGTGTTTCTTCGCAGGTCTCTGTCCACACCTTCTTGCCGTGTCTATAGTACAGCTGTCTTCCTCCTCAGTCATGTCTTGCGGTATTGATATCGGTTGGAGAGTGCCAGTTCATATTCCTTACTTGTTATTTTATCGATTGGGAGTTCTCCTAGTATCACCACCACCACCACCACCACCACCACCACCACCACCACCACCACCACCACCACCACCACCACCACCACCACCACCACCACCACCACCACCACCACCACCACCACCACCACCACCACCACCACCACCACCACCACCACCACCACCACCACCACCACCACCACCACCACCACCACACCACAACCACCACCAGCACCACCACCACCAGCACCAGCACCACCACCACCACCACCACCACCACCACCACCACCACCACCACCACCACCACCACCACCACCACCACCACCACCACCACCACCACCACAACCACCACCACCACCACCACCACCACCACCACCACCACCACCACCATCACTACTTCTACTACTACTACTACTACTACTACTACTACTACTACTACTACTACTACTACTACTACTACTACTACTACTACTACTACTACTACTAGTAGTAATAATAATAATAATAATAATAATGATAATAATAAAAATAACAACGTTATTTTTATATAGGCCAACTGTCTTAAAAAGCTCTTAATAAATGAATAACTAAATACATGCATACAGGCATACTATAAATAAAAACAAATTCACATAAAACTGTGTTAAAGAGTAATAACATGAATTTATATAAAAACTAATTATAAGTAATTAAATTAAGAATAAAAACCTTGCTCAATATAGACAAACACAATGATTTATCCTAAAAACCATTTAAATAAATTAAATGATTTAACAACATTTAACAATATTTAACTAGACTGCCATCCAATGCGAAGGCCCAGATGGCAAGTGCACACTGAAGCCATTGGTTTACTGAGAATCAAACATTGTTCATCTATGTGTAACCTGCCCTTCTGAGATATGTGTCAACATTGTTTTTAAACATATTCACGTTGCTAGCTGTTACACAATCTGTAGATAATGTGTTCCACTGATATATTGTCCTCTGTGAGAATGAGTATTTCCTGATATTCAATCTACACTGATCCTTTACTAATATTACTTCATGTCCTCAAATTCTTCTATCTTTCTTTCTTTCAATATTTTAATACCAATTTAAGATATTAGAAATTTCAATTTAATCTCCTCTTAACCTCATTGTTTAGGCGTTCTTCATAACTAAGGTATCTCAGTTCTGGAATCATTTTAGTTGCTCTCCTCTGTATTCGTTCAAGCGTATATATATATATATATATATATATATATATATATATATATATATATATATATATATATATATATATATATATATATATATATATATATATGTATATATATATATATATATATATATATATATATATATATATATATATATATATATATATATATATATATATATATATATATATATATATATCCTTCTTACGGTATGGTCTCCACGCTTGCATACAGTATTCTAAATTAGGCATAACCTCTGTATAGATGCTTTATACAGAGGTATAATTAACATTGTCCCTTGTATGTTATATTTCTTCTAAACAACCCAAGAATGTGATTACCATTTGAAGTTGCAACACCGCACTGCTTGAAACTTTCATATCAGCATTTATTGTTACTCCTATGTCATTTTCTTTTCCAGTAGTTGATAGAACAGTATCTCCCATTTTATACTTTACATAAAAAATTCCCGTGTCCTGTATACAGGCATTTACATTTCAATTTTTTTATAACATTGCCATTTTCAGATCATTTAACTAATTTATCTACATCGTTTTGTAAATGTTGTTTATTACCATCATTGCTAACCTTTCTAAACACTTTTGTCTCATCCGCAAATTTCAGCACGTTGCTTGTTATATTATCGTCACTGATATAAATTATATTAAGATTAATAAATGTCCTAATACTAATCCTTGTGGTACCCCTCTCAAAACTGATTTCCAGTTTGAGACCTCCCCATCTACTACAATACGCTGTATTCTGTCAGTCAGCCATTGTTCTATCCAGTCGATTATGCCGTCCAAGATACCATTGGCTTTTATTTAAGTAGTAATCTTTGATGTGGCACTTTGTCAAAAGCTTTATGAAAATCTAAGTAGATAAAATCTATTGGTGATCCCTAGTCCAAAAAACATAAGATATTTGTTAAGCATGACTTCACTTTTAGGAATCCATGTTGAGATTAATTAAAACATTTATGCCCAATTTAATAATTTAAAGTCCACCATGTGATATTTAATTAACATTTCTAATAATTTACAAATCACTGGTCTGTAATTATCTGACTTATTTCTCGAAATCTTTTTTTAAATAAAGGTATGATGTTTGCTTATTTCCATTCAAAAGGAACCACTCTCTGTTTTACTGACAAGTTGAACACTCTTGCAAGTGGTATACTAACTTGTTCTGCTGTTTCCATTAGTAGTTTTGGCGGAATTCCATCCACTCCAGGTGATTTATTATCGTTGTTTGCCTTTATTGTCTTAGCTACCATTTCTGGAGTTACAAGCAACTGCCCTAAATTTTCCGATTTAGCTTCCTTAAAATTAGCATCTGGAACAGGTAATTAACTAATATCCTCTCTGGTGAACACTGAACTGAAGTAACCATTTAGGTCTTCCACCAATAAACAAAATGAGGCATGATTGTGGTATGATTTCCACCACTTGTCGTGGTCCAACCTTGTCTCGTACGTTTTGTTTGCCCCTCATATATGACATTAAAACTGTGGAAAAAACACTTGCTGTCATTGTTTATGTTACATTATAATTTGTTCTCATAACTTTTAGAATGTATAATTTTAGTCTTACCTGCATTAAGTGCCTCTTTGTAATTCATGTAGTCTTCATCCTTTCTGGTCCGCCTATAAACCCTCCACATAGTTTGCTTGTACGCTATTTTTCTAATGGATTCTTTTGACAAGTGTCTCTTTCTAGACAGTTTTCCTTGTTTCTTCAAGGGAACAAATTGATCAATGATACTCACAATTTCATATTTTAGAATGTTCCAACATTCAGTTGCGGTCTTATTCCTCAGCATGTTACTCTAATCTAGCTTTGTTTAGTATTTTCCTCATATCTTTATATTTACCTTTGTGGAAGTTTCTCCAGTATGTTTTTAATTTTGACTTTCTGATTGTACTTTGATGTCAAAATGTATTTGATTATGATCACTGTTACCAAATGGCTCGTGTATTTTGGCATTGTCCTCTAATTCTTTTTGAAGACAAAACTATATCTAATACATTCATTCCCCTGGTTAGTTCTAGCACGTGTTGAGTGAAGAAGCGATCCTGAATTAAAAATATAAACATCCTCACCCCCCGTACACACTAGAGACTGTCATTGTGTGTGTCCGTGGTTAATATCTCCCATTATTATACATTCCCTTTTCTCACTTCCGTTGTTTTGTATTTTGTGTTATCCTCTTCATTTATGGTTGGACTTTGGTAAATTAATCCAATTGCTAATGTTGAAATTCCTGTCATTATATTGCACACAACAGCTTTAACGCAATCTGCTTCCCTTTCTGATTTTATTTCGTAAGCCTGAATAGGTTCTTTAATACTCCTCTCCTCTTTTTCCTATTTGATCTCTCCTAAACATTACGTACCTGTCAGTCCAATTTCAGCATTTTCTATGTCTTTTTTGGCCCATGAATCGATTATACTAATTATATGACGGTGAATATCTATTGAACTCTTGTCCTCTAAGTAACCTCCCTGGGCTTTTAGTTTAAATAATGTTTGCTACCAAAATATTTGTTGTGCTACCAATGCCACTGTCGCTGTTGCTAAGAGTTCATCCGCAAACACCTCTGCACCCTTTCCACTTAGATAAAGCCCATCCCTCATCTACATATCAACCCTCCCAACAAAACACCCCCACAAATCCACAAATCGAACTTCCTCTTTCCTAAGATAAAAGGTAAACAATTATGTTAAAAGTCAATTGTTCAAACACTATTTTTGACGAAACAGGAATGTTTTCAGGGCTTTCGTGAAAGATACCACTAGTTACTCTGAGTGACATGTGTAGCACATTCAAAAGCACGGGCGAAACAAATTAAAGTAGCTGTCCCCAATTACTCCTTGCTACCACAAGTAATTGTTGTTCGGCTGACCGCTGTGCACGCGTAGCGGAGTGGCTATTCACCAAGTCAGCTAAATGTTTTGCACACGTCGTAGTTTATGAAGTAAGTTCCGCGGAAGCGCATTTCCGTCATTTAAGCGCATTTCCGTAATCTTAATGGCGTCATGTGCAAGGCATCTTCTAATCCGGCTGATGTTGTGAAGCTGGAGGTATGCACCGCGACACACCGCGTCCACGTGGTTTTCCAAGCTCCTGGTGAAGTCGCATACAATTCCAAGGTCCTCGCTACCAGTATTGGCGACACCAAGCAGCAACACACGGTAATCTGGATGTTGCTCGCCACCGACAATTTCTGATTCGTGTCAAAAACTACCACTTCGGTTTTACCACCGTTCAGCATCAGGCGATTTTTACGCATCCAGGCGTCGACGTCACGCAAGCAACACTGTAGGCCCGTCTAACGCATATGCCTGGTGCCGTGTACCAGGTCGAAATGAGATGTAGAACTGCGTGTCGTCGGCGTACATATGAAAGTTACAACTAGTCGTTGTATATTTCTTCAGCTTGAGCTGTAGTTTTGCTGTCACTAGATGATGATCTGACGTTGCATCTGCCCCTAGCTTCACTCTTGCATCTTGTGATGATCTTCTAAATCTTCTTCAAGTACATATACTGTTTATTTGATTCTCCGTAACACGTGATACCCATGTAGCTTTGTGTACAGTTTTGTTTGGAAATAAACTTCCACCAATGACTAGTTTGTGTTCTGCATTTCTTTATTCTCATTCATTTGCCCTAGTCCGTATTGCAATCACCTGTTCATATATTGTGTTGTCTGACCCAATCTTTGCGTTTATGTCACTTGTCACTGTGGTACATTCTTTTTTGATTAATCTTGAAGATAAATGTACTATACTCCAGTGACAGCGTCAATTAGAGGAGTCGTTCTGGATGTTTGGATGTACCCGGTGACGTCATCGTGTGTATCTTGCTTACTGTTTACCCGGTCATGTGGACGTTTCGATTTCTCATGGCATTGCTGCATAATTAATTATTTCTGACATTTATTCACTACTGTACATGTACTGAAATACGTTAATATACGAAGTGTCTTCGGTTTTCTTTGTTTGAATTTTGTTATCGTCTACCACCTGAAGTGATTCCTGTGTGGATGGCTGACTTATGAAGTTACTGGTTATCCACGTGATGTAACTGTTTTTACTGGATTTTTTTAATTTTTTTAATTGGATTTCCAATTTCCTCCTCGTGGCGTGTATTTTGTAGACATGTTGCTGATTTTCACTTAATTTCCTATCCATACGTCCGCCATATGAATTTGACATGCCATTTTACTCTATACCGATACCAGTGAATGAAATAGCAGATAGCGAATCATGCATTTCATGCATGTACATATTGATGTTCATTGAGATATGTTGGTGTATATTTGGAGACATTTGATTTTTATACAAATAAAAAATAACTCGATGTTATTTGCTTAAGCATGTGAATGAATTTATGTATACCATTTGCTTATAGCCCCGGTAATTGCACGACGCACCCACCGACCGATCCCTGGGCAATTTGGGTGCGTCATGTTCATACAAATAATACGTACAAATAGTACGTTAAATCCCAACTTTGGTGCATCACTCATATGTACGAGGGGCGCGTCAAGGTCCGCCAATGTCCGCTGTACGTCTAATCACAACACGATTACAGTGACGGTAACCAGCGACTTAATTACAATGACGGTAACCAGCGACTTAATTACAATGACGGTAACCAGCGACTTAATTACAATGACGGTAACCTGCGCCTTAATTACAATGACGGTAACCAGCGACTTAATTACAATGACGGTAACCAGCGACTTAATTACAATGACGGTAACCAGCGACTTAATTACAATGACGGTAACCAGCGCCTTAATTACAATGACGATAACCAGCGACTTAATTACAATGACGGTAACCAGCGACTTAATTACAATGACGGTAACCAGCGACTTAATTGACTCAACGTATTGTTACCCCCGACAAACGACCATGTCGGGCGATATATCGCTGGTCCCCTTGCTGTTATGGGCATTCAACTGCTAGCTAAGACGTTCTTTGCTTATGGCACAAATACACGTGCAATATATGACATACACCAATCACTAGTAGCAGGATCGATCGCTTTTGTATCATGTGACGTAATTAGTAAGGCACAATATCAGTCATTGGTCGACTCTAGTGTGTAAAAATGTATCCTGGGGTGCGTCAAAAACATGCATGGGTGCATCATTTTGTTGACGCAGGTATACGTAAAGGAACCAATATATATATATATATATATATATATATATATATATATATATATATATATATATATATATATATATATATATATATATATACGCAAGTGTACGTCAAGGAACCTATATATATATATATATATATATATATATATATATATATATATATATATATATATATATATATGTATATGTATATATATATATATATATATTATATATATATATATATATATATATATATATATATATATATATATATATATATATATATATATATATATATATATATATATATATATATATATATAACCTTCTCGAAAGAGTGGAATATGTATTTGCAAAGATCGGACAGAAGATAAATGCTAGAAACACAAAGTACACCGCCTATAACCACCCAACATATCACTATCATCAATAAGGAACGAAGAAGTTTAACGGCGTCAATTACACTGGCTCCTCGTCAAACATCACAATCCGAGACACTGATACCTGGAACAGCACTCACTGAAGTTAACAAGCTCTATAATTATGTCCACTCACGCAACGTCAAGCTGCGCCTAATTCTGGTAACAATGGATAGTGTGTAGATAATACAAATCTTGGATACCGACAAACTATGGGGTTGCAGTTTAATGGGTGCTACACAAGAATGCTAAAGGTTGCATATATCGCTCACTGTCTCCAATGTATGCATAACATAGCGCTTTATGAGGGTGTGATTAAAGTCACAGAGAGGACAAAGAAAACTGGCGTAATCATAGTGGCTACAGCTACACAGGCAATGCTGAAATTGCATCGAAGACCGTCTTCTTACATACAATGCATAGAAGAAAAACCCGGGTAGACCAGCAATTGCCTTTGTCGATTATTTGTGGCCTTCTTTTCAAAGCTAAGTGAGAGACGTGCGGAGGTTGTACAACAACGGGCATAATATTAATGTGTAAGAAAATATACTTAAGGAGATTGTGTAATCATCTTACAAGATTTAACAATATTTAATAAGATTACCATCAAGGGAACATCCAGATGGCAAGTGGACAAGGAAGCCATTGGTTTATCGAGAGTCCAACAATGTTTCCTCAATGTGTAACCCGCCCTTCTCAGATATTTGTAATTTTTCTTTTTAAACATATTTACGCTGCCAGCACTTTCACAACCTCTAAATAATGTGTTGATTTATCAGCTTCACAATATCAGTAGGAATAAAACATGCCTTCTGCACACTCCACTAAGACTCTACTGCACGCGTTTGCTATTTCGAAATTGGATCTTGGAAATGTGCTGCTCTCCGGCCTTTCTACTTGTGCAACATAAGACAGAATTATTTATGCTCGTCTGGACGACATGGGTCCACAATATTTGGCTGACAGTCAGAGTATCCACCCGCCACGCGTTCTCTGCGGTCAGCCGAACAACAACTATTTGTGGTAAACCGAGGAGTAAACTCAATCTATATTGGACCGCTCCTTCAATGTCGTTACGTCCGTTAAATGGAAAACTAACTAAGTTACCCGGCGTTGCCTGGGAGAAAAGGCAGCCATTACATGAGCTTACGACTTCTTGCACCACCCAGTCAAGTTGTAATAGGGCGATGCCAGTGGCATTGATGGACACAACTTTATGCCCCAAAATGTTGTACTGGATAATGAACTATCAGCCATTGGAGGCTGATAGTGCAGGGCAGAAGAGAAACTAAATGCACAACGCGCTGAGAATAAGGACCAGAGAAAGCAATTAGGAGAGGCGAAGAGAAACGAATAACACAATTGGCTTAGAAGAGGGACCAGAGAAAGCAATTGAGAGAGGCGAAGAGAAACGAATAACACAACTGGCTTAGAAGAGGGACCAGAGGAACCAATTAGGAGAGGCGAAGAGAAAAGAATAAAACAACTGGCCGAGAAGAGGGACCAGAGAAACCAATTAGGAGAGGCGAAGAGAAACGAATAACACAACTGGCTGTGAAGAGGGAGCAGCTGAACCAATTAGGAGAGGCGAAGAGAAAAGAATTAAACAACTGGCCGAGAAGAGGGACCAGAGAAACCAATTAGGAGAGGCGAAGAGACAAGAAACATGAACCACATAATTGGTTGAGAAGAGGGACCCTTGAAAACAACCAAGAGAAGAGAAGAGAATCGAACCAAACAATTGGCTAAGAAGAGGGACCCGGGAAAACAATCAGGAGAGGAGAATATAATCGAACCACACAATTGGCTAAAATGATGGAATATAGAAAACAGATATTGCACCTTCTCGGTCCACTGTCTTCACCTACAACAAGTGCACAATACGCTGTTGACCACCACGATACAATAATGTGGTCTTGCGAGAAAGACGGATGCCGCCGACGGTGGTGAAAAGACGAGCAACCTAACGTGAAACAACATTGTATTGAATGTACATTCGTGAAGAACATGCCAGTATATGAAATGGGCCTTCGGATATAGCGACCACGGACACGGTATCTTTCACAAGAAGTCTGGTCGACGAAAGAATCTTTCCAGAATATATACTCTGCCGTTGCACACAAATATCAAATAATATGACCCGTTTTGTGCATCGTTGACAACTCTGTATCTATATCAAGTTAAATATGCATAGATAAACATACATTGAAAGTTGAGTTTTCTTTGTTATATGTTACATGTCCGCGGTTATTCAGCTCTCTATGCAATTACCGACATATGTAATTACCGACATCAATTATCGTTTCCGATGCTAGCTGTGCATGTGGAGATAGAGGTTAATTACGATAATCAAACAGTTCCAACAATGACGCAACTCACTATATGATCACTGCGCGAATTTATAATACATTCAAAATGGACGGCTGGCGGAATAGTATATACGATTGACAGGCTGGGCGACGCCATTGTTGTCTACGACTTGCACATAGCATTTGTGCACTCGAGAAACGTAAAAGAGTTCCATACAAAAACGAACGTAACCGTGTGTCTATTCAAATTATCTATCACTGTATGCAATTGCAATTACGATATTTCTTGACAAACACAAGCAAAGGATTAAGACTATGCAAATTACATACAGGCACTTAATGCAGCTACAACTGAAATTGGACAATCTAAAAGAAGATATTTGCAAAAACTAGCATGTAACATAAAAAATGACAGCAAGAGTTTTTTATGCATATGTCAGGAGTAAACAAAACGTACGAGACAAGGTTGGACTTCTAGAAGACAATGCTGGAAATATAATATCACAAGTGGATTTAATGGCGGAAAACCTAAATGATTACTTCAGTTCAGTGTTTACCAGAGAGGATATTAGTTCAATACCAGTTCCAGATGCTAAATTTCAGGAGGCTAAACCTGGCTATTTAGTGCAGTTAATTGTAACTCCAGAAATGGTAGCTAAGAAAATAAAGTCAATGAAGTAAAATAAATCATCTGGAGATAATTAAAAACTTTAAAACTAATAATGGAAACAGTAGAACAAATCAGTATACTACTTTCAAGATGTGTATATATATATATATATATATATATATATATATATATATATATATATATATATATATATATATATATATATATATATATATATATATAATATATATATATATATATATATATATATATACATATATAATATATATATATATCAATGTCTTGGACGACAATATAATAAGCAAAGTACTGAAATTTGCGGATGACGCAACAGTGTTTAGAAAGGTTAACACAAATGGTAATAAACAACATTTACAAAACGATCTAGACAAATGTGTTAAATGGTCTGAAAAATTGCAAATGTTATTAAATTTTGGGAAATGTAAATGCCTACATACAGGACACGGGAACTTGGATGTAAACTATACTATGGGAGAAACTGTTATAGGTACAACTGTAAAAGAAAATGAAAACGCCAGATACAGATGACAATGGTGATATTCTTATCACACCTGCGCTAATGTTGAACTGAATTATTTCGCTCTAGTTGCTGCATGAACCAAAGAGTTGCGCTGTTAAGATCTATTTCGCTAAGAAGAAATGTTCAGGCAATATCCGAACAAATGCATCAACTATCTGACGAAAGACAGTTCACTTGACGGAAGCGTTTTGACTTTACCCTCGGCAGCGGTTAAGTGAGATACATTAGTAATGAAACTGAGAGACCTGTGTTACCAAAAAACGCCCGAACGAATGAGGTTTAACAAACCTAGAGAAAGGAAAGCTAAGACGAGTTCAAATTGATTTTTGTATGATATAGAATGGTTGTGAAAATGATGTCGATGGATATTTATATCACTTAAGAAAGATGGAAGAGTTAGAAAAAAAATACAAATATCTCATAAATGAACGATTGTTGACTCTCGATAAGTCAATGGATTCCTTATCCACTTGCCATCTGGGTGTTTTGCTTGGATGTAAATGTTGTTAAATCTTGCTAAATGACATAGAATACAAATATCTGATAGGACATCAACGAGAGGTAGATGAAGATAGAAACGACTGGATGAGAGCAGAAGGTATGGCCAATGTTCGGTAGGTTCCGACAAATCAATATCTCCTCATCAGTACGCAGCGCTGGGTGTCAACTTCGATGAAGGTGAAGCAGCATGTTTTTATGCTTTCATGAATTCGGATGTTGAGCCCAGATATATTAACCTCAGCGACAAACATTAATGATGATATCATCCGGCTGACGATCAACATATGATATTACGACCAGGTGCTCTCGACATTCAAACAGAACGTGATGACAGGTAGTTAGTACAACTGGAAAGCTAATATTGCAAACAATGTTTAGATCACATAATGGACGAGCGCGACCTTTTCATATGCAGGACAGATGCGTGCGTGCGCGTGCGCGTGCGCGTGCGCGTGCGCGTGCGCGTGCGGTGCGCGTGTGCCTGCAAGTGTGTGTACAAAAAAATAACAGTACATGCATCATATAATGTATGTATAAGGGTGTTTGAAGAAGAACACCTTTTCAAGGACAATTATTTAATATGACAAACAAATACAGTATTAAATATCTAGGAATATACATGGATTCTTGCAGAGTAACACAACACTAGTGCAGTTGTAAAAAAAAATTCATTTGTACTGTGGAGAATTTCATTGAACTCGTAGTATTAAGTGGTCGTGTTAAAATAATAATTAATAACATTGCATGGGATGATATGTGTGACAACATCACCCATCGTTGGCAACCGTTGTCATGTGTATATCAGTGAACGACGACGAAGTTAAATTCTACGTCGTGCACAAAGCCTTGCAATACATTCTTACACTGAAAACGATGGTGTAACAGACAAGCTCATTCTGAACAACTTGTGTTCGCCAACAGCAATCAAAACCTGATAAAAACGTTTGCAGATATCCTGAAGTAACATAGTAACGCGGAATCAGCTATTCGATTTCCATCTATAATATTAAGTAGTTTGTGTCTATGTACGCCTGTATGTTCCTTCATATCTCCGTCAGTTTGTGACTCTGTACGCCTATATGTTCCTTCATATCTCCGTCAGTTTGTGACTCCGTATGCCTGTATGTTCCTTCATATCTCCGTCAGTTTGTGACTCTGTATGCCTGTATGTTCCATCATAGTAAACATTCTTTAAACTAGAAGTGCAGGGGGGTTACCTAGAGGTGTCTCAAGCAGAACAAAAGGCCACTAGCACAGATAAACCAATATCAAATCATCCGAAAAACATCTCTGAAAAAGGTTATAGATGCGTATGTTTAAACGCAAGGAGCATAGTAAATAAGAAAAACGAATTAAACATTATGGTAGAAGATATTGACCCTCACATAATTGGTATAACTGAATCATGGGCCAACATAGATATAACAGATGCTGAATTAGGACTGACAGGATATGTAATGTTTAGGAAAGATCGAATAGGAAGAAGGGGCGGGGGAGTTATTTTATATGTTAAAGAATCTATTCAGGCTTATGAAATAAAACTAGAAAGGGAAGCAGATTGCAATGAAGCTGTTTGGTGCAAAATTGTTTCAGGAAATTCAAAATTAACTGTTGGATTAGTTTACCGAAGTCCAAACATAAACGAAGAGGACAACACAAAAATAAAAAACGCTATAAAGGAAGTTAGTAAAGGGGAATGTATCATAATGGGAGATTTTAACCATGGACACATACAATGGAATTCTCTAGAGAGTACAGGGATTGAGGACCAACAATTTCTATTTTTAATCCGGGATAGCTTTCTTACTCAGCACGTACTAGAACCAACCAGGGGAGAAAATGTATTATATATAGTTCTGTCATCACAAAAAGAATTAGTGGACAATGTAAAAATATTTGAACCATTGGGTAATAGTGACCATAATCAAATACATTTAGACATCAATGTAAAATCAGAAAGTAAAAATAAGAGAAACTTCCACAAAGGTAACTACAAAGATATGAGAAAATACTTAGCAAAGCTAGATTGGAATAACATGCTGATGAATAATATGAAATTGAGAGTATCATCGATAAATTTGTTCCCTTCCAAAAACAAGGAAAACGGTGTAGAAAGAAACACTTGTTAAAAGAGGCTATTAGAAAAATAATGCTAAAACAAACTATGTGGAGGGTTTATTGGCGTAACAAAAAGGAAGAAGACTATGCAAAATACAAAGAGGCACTTAATGCAGCTACAACTGAAATCAGACAATCTAAAAGAAGCTATGAGCAAAAACTAGCATGTAACATAAAAAATGACAGCAATAGTTTTTATGCATATGTCAGGAGTAAACAAAACGTACAAGACAAGGTTGGACCTCTAGAAGATAGTGCTGGAAATATAATATCACAGAGGTTTTTAATGGCGGAAGACCTAAATGGTTACTTCAGTTCAGTGTTTACCAAAGAAGATATTAGTTCATTACCAGTTGCTGATGCTAAATTTCAGGGGGCTAAATCTGACTATTTAGGTCCGTTAGTTGTAACTCCAGAATTGGTAGCTAAGAAAATAAAGGCAATGAAGGATAACAAATCACCGGGAGTGGATGGGATTCCTCCAAAATTACTAATGGAAACAGTAGAACAAATCAGTATACCACTTGCAAGAGTATTCAACTTGTCATTAAAAGAGGGAGTTGTTCCGTTTGAATGGAAAGAAGCAAACATCATACCATTATTTAAAAAGGGTTCGAGAAATAAGTCAGAGAATTACAGACCAGTGAGTTTAACGTCAGTGATTTGTAAATTATTAGAAAGGTTAATTAAAGACCATATGGTGGACTTCCTCGTTAAGCATAAATTATTAAATTCATCTCAACATGGATTCCTTAAAGCGAGGTCATGCTTAACAAATATGTTATGTTTTTTGGAAGAAATCACTAAGTGGATAGACGTGGGATCGTCAGTAGATATTATCTACTTAGATTTTCAGAAAGCTTTTGACAAAGTGCCACATCAAAGATTACTGCTTAAATTAAAAGCCGGGGATAGCATAACTGACTGGATAGAACAATGGCTGACTGACAGAAGACAACGAGTTGTAGTAGATGGAGAAGTTTCAACTTGGAAATCGGTTTTGAGTGGGGTACCTCAAGGATCAGTATTAGGACCTATATTATTCTTAATTTATATCAATGACTTGGTCGACAGTATAACAAGTAACGTACTGAAATTTGCGGACGACGCAAAACTGTTTAGAAAAGTTAATACTGATGGTGATAAACAACATTTACAAAACGATCTAGACAGATTAGTGAAATGATCTGAGAAATGGCAGATGTTGTTCAATTTTGGGAAATGTAAATGCCTACATACAGTGCATGGGAACTTGAATGTAAACTATAAAATGGGAGATACTGTTCTGGGTACTACTGTAAAAGAAAAGGACTTAGGAGTTACAATAAGCGCTGATATGAAAGTTTCAGAGCAGTGTGGTATTGCAGCTTCAAAGGGTAATCAAATTCTTGGATTGATTAGAAGAAACATAACATACAAGGAAAAGAAGTTAATTATACCTCTTTATAAAGCAATAGTTAGACCTCATTTAGAATACTGTATACAAGCATGGAGACCATATCGTAAGAAGGATATAGATACGCTTGAACGCATACAAAGGAGAGCAGCTAAAATGATTCCAGAACTGAGAGACCTTAGTTATGAAGAACGCCTGAAAGAATGTGGTTTAATAACTCTAGAGACAAGGAGGTTAAGAGGAGATCAGATTGAAGTTTTTAAGATATTGAATGGGTATGAAAATATTAATAGAAATATGTTTTTCTCACTCAAGAAGGATAGCAGAACTAGAGGACATGAGGTAAAATTAGTAAAGGATCAATGTAGATTGGAACTCTGCCATGGCCGGTCCCAAGCCCGGATGGGAAAAGAGGAGGGTTGGGCGTGGGGCTAGCACCCCCACCCCGTAAAAAAAAAAGATTGCTACAGAAACGCCGACAAAAGATACAGAGACTACAGTCCTGGAAGAGGAGGGTTCTTCGTTTCGAAGACTTATGACGCCATGTGGTGAAAGCCGGGAGTCCTCGGAAGCCACAGGGTCGAGCACCCTTCTTTCGTCCAGGAACATCACGATTGGATCGTGGAACGTGAGGACCTTATACCAGACAGGGAAGACAGCACAGGTGGCAGCGGAAATGAGAAACTACAACCTTGCTTTGCTTGGAGTCAGCGAAACAAGATGGACACAGACAGGACAGAGAAGGCTGCTTAGTGGAGAGATGCTGCTCTTCTCAGGACATGAGGAGGACAATGCTCCCCACACAGAAGGTGTAGCGCTCATGCTGTCAAGATCGGCACAGAGTGCGCTGATAGGGTGGGAAGCTCATGGACCAAGAATCATCACAGCATCCTTCAGAACAAAGAAGAAGAAGATAAAAAATGAATGTCATCCAGTGCTACGCACCTACAAACGACAGCGATGAAGAAAACAAAGATCAGTTTTATAACAGACTACAAACGATCATCGACAAGTGTCCAGTGAAAGATGTCAACATCCTAATGGGAGATTTCAATGCAGAGATTGGAAAGGACAACACGGGGTATGAAGAAGTAATGGGAAAACATGGATTGGGAGAGATAAACGAAAACGGCGAGAGATTTGCTGACACATGCGCCCTTAACAAGATTGTCATCGGAGGCAGCATCTTCCCACACAAAAGGATACATAAAGCTACTTGGGTATCACCAGATCACGTGACAGAGAACCAGATAGACCACATATGCATAGGCAAGACATTCAGAAGGTCCCTTCAGGACGTGAGAGTGAAGAGAGGAGCCGATGCTGCGTCTGACCACCACCTGCTTGTTGCCATACTGAAGCTGAAACTGAAGAAAAACCGAATGGAGACAGCAGTGAAGCGAAAAAAGTACAATGTCAGCTTCCTGAAGGATGCACAGACAAGAGAGGAATACAGATTGAAGCTCACCAACAGATTCCAAGTGCTGCAAGAGCTGCTCGAAGAAGAAACTGACCTAAACAAGCAGTGGCAGAACATAAAAGAGACATGGACATCAACCTGCCAGGAAGTTGTTGGCCCCAGGACACCGCAGCAGAAAGAGTGGATTTCAGTGGAAACTTTGCGCAAGGTCCAGATGCGGAAGGAGAAGAAAACAGCAGTAAACAACAGCCGCACAAGAACAGCAAAGGCAAAAGCGCAAGAAGAATATGCAGAAGTCAACAGAGAAGTAAAGAAGAGCATAAAGGTGGACAAGAGAAACTACATCGACAGCCTGGCAGAGGAAGCGGAACAGGCAGCAGGAAGAGGAAACATGAAAGAGCTTTACGACACTACCAGGAAACTGTCAGGCAAGTACTGCCACCCAGAGCGACCAGTGAAGGACAAAGAGGGAAATGCTATCATAGGAAATGAACAACAGCTGGACAGATGGGCCGAGCATTTCGAGGAACTCCTGAACAGACCCGCCCCGCCAAACCCGCCTGTCATCCACCCAGCAGAAGATGACCTACCTATTAACTGCGACAGACCTGCCAGAGAAGAAATCAAGAAAGCTATACAACAGCTGAAGAACAATAAGGCATCAGGGCCAGATGATATTCCGGCAGAAGCACTCAAGGCAGTTGTGGACACTTCCGTGGAACTACTTTACCCTCTATTTGGGAAGATATGGGAAGAGGAAGAAGTGCCAGCAGACTGGAGAGAAGGCTACCTCATCAAGATCCCCAAGAAAGGAGACCTCAGAAATTGTGCTAACTACAGAGGGATCACACTCCTGTCAGTGCCAGGGAAAGTCTTCAACAGGATCATCTTGGAAAGGATGAAAGATATGGTCGACCCAATGCTTAGAGACCAGCAAGCCGGATTCCGCCAGAACAGATCATGTTTAGACCAGATCGCAACATTGCGCATCATAGTAGAACAATCCTTAGAATGGAACTCTTCCCTCTACGTGAACTTCGTTGACTATGAAAAGGCATTTGACAGTGTTGACAGGAAGACCCTCTGGAAACTGCTACGACACTATGGGGTACCCACTAAACTGGTCAACCTAATCAAGAACAGCTATGACGGAACAGGCTGTAGGGTAATCCATGGAGGACAGTTCACCTGTCGCTTCGAGGTAAAGACTGGAGTAAGACAAGGCTGCCTGCTGTCCCCATTCCTCTTCCTCCTGGCCATTGACTGGATTATGAAGATGACCACAGTACAGAGGACAAGTGGGATCCAGTGGACACTATGGACGCAACTTGAAGACCTGGACTTCGCCGATGACTTGGCACTGCTGTCTCACAGCCATCAACAGATGCAGGACAAGACGACAGAACTGGCAGCTGTCTCCTTACAAGTGGGCCTGAACATCCACAAAGGAAAGACCAAGGTCCTCAGGATGAATGCAGCCAGCACTGACCCAGTCACACTGGAGGGGAATGCACTGGAGGAGGTAGAGACCTTCACATACCTCGGCAGTGTCATCAACAAGCGGGGCGGCACAGACGCAGACGTCAGAGCAAGGATAGGCAAGGCAAGAGTGGCATTCCTGCAACTGAAGAAAATCTGGAGCTCCAGGGTACTGTCATCACGCACAAAGATCCGGTTGTTCAACTCCAACGTGAAGATGGTCTTGTTGTATGGAGCAGAGACATGGAGGATAACCAACACCACCATCAACAAAGTGCAGACCTTTGTCAACAACTGCCTGAGAAGAATCCTCCAGATCCACTGGCCAGACACCATCAGCAACAGTGAATTGTGGGAAAAGACACAACAACGACCTGTCGAAGAGGAAATCAGAAGAAGAAGATGGGCCTGGATTGGCCACTCGCTCCGAAAACCAGTAACAAGCACCACCAGGCAAGCGCTGACATGGAATCCTCAAGGCAAACGGAGAAGAGGACGACCAAGAAACACGTGGCGACGGGACCTCCGGGCAGACACCAGGAAGATGGGCTACACCTGGAACCAGTTAGAGAGGATGGCCCAGGACAGGGGACTCTGGCGATCTGTTGTCGACGGCCTATGCCCCAAGAGGGGCGATGGGCATAAGTAAGTAAGTAATGTAGATTGGACATCAGGAAGCACTCGTTCTCCTAGAGGACAATAAATGAATGGAACAAATTGTCTACAGATTGTGTAACTGCTAGCAGCGTGAATATGTTTAAAAACAAGGTTGACACATATCTCAGGAGGGCGGGCTATAAGTAGATGAACATTGTTGGACTCTCGATAAGCCAATGGCTTCCTTGTCCACTTGCCATCTGGGCCTTTGGCTTGGATGGCAACTCTTGTTAAATCTTGTTAAATCATATCACCGTCAGTTTTTGACTCTGTATGCCTGTATGTTCCTTCATATCTCCATCATTTTGTGACTCTGCATGCCTGTATGTCCCTTCATATCACCGTCAGTTTGAGACTCCGTATGCCTGTATGTTCATATCTCGTCAGTGTGTGACTCTGTATGCGTGTATGTTCCTTCATATCTCCGTCAGTTTGTGACTCCGTATGTCTGAATGTTCCTTCATATCTCCGTAATTTTGTGACCCCGTATGCCTGTATGTTCATATCTCCGTCAGTGTGTGACTCCGTATGCCTGTATGTTCATATCTCCGTCAGTTTGTGACTCCGCATGCCTGTATGTCCCTTCATATCACCGTCAGTTTGAGACTCCGTATGCCTATAAGTTCATATCTCCGTCAGTTTGTGACTCTGTATGCCTGTATGTTCCTTCATATCTCTGTCAGTTTGTGACTCTGTATGCCTGTATGTTCCTTCATATCTCCGTCAGTTTGTGACTCTGTATGCCTATATGTTCCTTCATATCTCCGTCAGTTTGTGACTCTGTATGCCTGTATATTCCTTAATATCTCCGTCAGTTTGTGACTCTGTATGCCTGTATGTTCCTTCATATCTCCGTCAGTTTCGCATGCACGGGGGCTACAATATTTACAAAATTCAAACATGCCAGCGAGGTGGAGATATTACGTATGTGACGCTTGACGTAGATAATGTAACGCCGAACAATAACAGTTCGTAGTTACGTACATTTGTTGACAACGATGTGCTTGTTTTCCACGATTGTTGCGAGGTACGTGATCTAAGTCAAACGTCCACGTAAGTAGTACCTTATAGCTTTTCAAACCTCACTTTTATCACATCTTCATCCGGTTGCGCGCGCAGCCGGATGCGCAGCCCTCTATAGCGCCATCTAGCGATTGACGCGCGCGCTGCACGCGTGCAGCCCCCTAGCGGGTATTATAGCGACCGACACGCGCGCGCATGCGCGGTCTTCTGGATAACACGTGCGCTCTTTAGCGACTGCGACTGAATGGCGGGTGGGGAGATTTTTCGGGTAACAGGGTGCGCTCTCTAGCGACTGCGACTGAATGGCGGGCTGACGGGCGGGTTGGTGGACTGACGGGCGGGGACACCTAACGGACTCATGTTTTTGACCTAGTAAGGAGACGAACAAAAGCGTACGGTGCACACGTATTTTATTGAATAAAACAAAGCGGTAGCGATACAATCGTAACGACAACAGTACAAGCGTGTTCGAATGAATACAACGGGTATGATGACGATGAGTTGACTTGCGGATGTCGACCATCGCGCCAGAGGTCGCGAACTTACGGGTGTCTCCACCTCGCCAGAGGTTCAGTACGATGTGCGATAGTATGGTGTACCCTTTTTTAGTAGGTTAATCCAATCGAACACGCGACAATCGTTAGCGACCAGATCAGTCCGGAATGCATTTACGAAAGTTCTCATAGGAGAACCGTTACATCGAAACATTATATAAGTTACACAATATTGTCCGCAAACGTTAGACAGTGGACTCTGAAGTCTCTTGCTATTATGAGTCCACTCGGAACAGTGTTTGTTCAAGAAGGCGCTGAACACGGCGTGAAGGGGCGGTAGACCGTACGAACAGAAGTATTCGCCGCGTCCATCACGATTGGATCGTGGAACGTGAGGACCTTATACCAGACAGGGAAGAGGATAGGTACAGCGCTATCCAATGTTCGCCCGGTTCGTCGCCGTCGTCGGTGTTGCACACGAAGGCGATCGGCAAAGCGTCTATTGTTTTAGGCAGTCCGTCTTTGGGCACAACGCCGCCAAAGATGGACGCGGTGTTCGGATCCATCGCCAGTAGACGAGCGATCTGCAGGGTGTCCATCTCAGTAGTCGTAGATGACGTTGCGATTCTTGTCGATTTCCAGCACGGACTCGAATTCGGCGTAGGCGACGACGTTCACGGTGGTCGGAAGCGCTGCTCGGAAATGAAATTCGATGCGCAGGTTGCCTTTTTGCACCAGATTGAAGCAGGAACCGTCGCACTGGTCGGGGGTCAGATCGAAACAGAAGAAGGTGTAACCGTCTCGGTAGTCGTCGCGAGTCAGACCGTTCCCTTCGTCCTGCCAGATCTTGCCGGTTGAGGTGAACAGGCTCGTGTAGCACCTGACGAAGAGGTTGTCCTCGAAGTTGGGCTGGAAGGGCTTGGAAGGTATCTGACGTCCGTCCACGTACACCGAGTGGAAGCCTATGGCGTTGTTCTTGGCGTGAAACGGGTTTTTATCGTACGCACCGTTGTAGGCGTCGTTGTCGATGCAGCATAGTACGAGACGTTTTGGCAGCGTGTTGAGGAACAGGTTCTCGTGCGTGTGCGATCGAGCCCCCGCGGGAATGGAGTATACCTTCATACTGACATTTCGTAACGGATACTTGACCGTACTCTTATCGAGCGCTTTGATGTGAGCCAATTGCACGGCTGGATTGAGGGTGGCCTTCTTGACGAACAAGGTTGCATTGGTGATCGTTATCTTGTAATCGGGGGCTGCTCCTCCAGCCATCAACGCAAACGACGGCTTACTACGCACCAGTCGTATCTTGACGTCGACTCCGTTGATTAGGAATTTATCCTGTAGAAACATATCCACGTGGAGACGACCCATCATGTCGACCACGCGACTGCCTGTTATGTACTCTCATCGAGTCACGAACCCGGGGTTAGGATCGACTCCACCCGCCAGATCGACGGCGCTCATGCGACTAGCCTTGTCCTTGTACCACAGCTGATTCGTCAGCTGCGTCGACTTGGCGCCGACTCCGTAAGTCAACAGCGTTTCCACGAAGGCCCTATACGGGTACGTGTTGGTCGACTGGGTCACGAGCGCGCCGTTCAGGAAGACGTCGACCTGGCTAAACAGCGAATGCAGCCAGTTGTTCACCGGTCCTACGGGTGCAAGTGCGTCGAGATCGGCTCCGTTGGGTTGCGTCACCTTCACCTGCACGTGTAGCATCGTGTTGGCGAGATATATGTAATCATCGCCCGAACCGGGGATGAAGAATTCTATCGGACCTCCAGAATCCAGAGATGCCGTGGGTTGATGTTCCACCACGTGACTGGCGATGATGCAGTTCTGAGTGGGAGGCACGGTAAAGAGATCCAGCTCGCTCTTGACTCCCTCACACGACTGTCTATGTACGAATGCCATTGTTGATCTCTCGTTTCTTGAACGTCCGTCTCTCGCTTCGTCTCTTTACTATAGTGATTGTCGTCTTCGAGGACGGTTGTTTTATACCTTTAGTTAAAGTCACGGTGTTTATGTCGTGGCGCGACACAACGTCCACTCCACGACCTCGTCGGTATTACACACCGACGAAGTCGGGCAGCGCTCCGCCGACCGGGCGAGCGTAAGCATCGTAATTCGGCGGGAAGTCCGTAAGTCATCGGTTCGCCTGTGCTGGTGGTCTCGTATCTACTATACACGATCGGATGCGGTGTGTTCGTGTGGAAAATCGGATAGTTCACGAAGACCTTATAGTTATACACGAGCGTCATTGTCGAATATGTCGATCTCTCGTTTCTTGGACGTCCGTTTCTTGCGTCGATGCGTTACTGCACTGATTCTCGCCTTCGCAGTCGGTCGCTTTATACGTTTACCCGGGGGAGGTCGAAGTCCCATCAACACGGCATCGGTGACGCGTCGCTTGGCAGCCGTTTTTATGTTCTGACCCGATAAGACATCGCCGGCTATACGAACGCCGGTCTTCAACGCTCCCCTACCCAAAGTCACGGCACCTCTCTTGATGAGCGGCATGGCGCTGCGCAACAGACCGCTGAACAGACTGCCCAGTCCGTGACCTCGTTGGTATTGCGCACCGGCGAAGTAGGGTAGCGCACCGCCAGCCTGACGCGCGTAATAATCGTTGTAGTTCATTAGAACAGTCCGGTCTTGCGTCGACGAAAATGAAGCGTTACCGTCACTCGACCGTATTCGAATGGCACGCGTCGACCCATGTCGTCTCTTATATCCACTTCGATCGAGTGGAAGTTCGAGCGTAACAGAGGTATGTAGTGAACGTTAGTGAAACGTTCGGACACCCTGTCACCGTGACGTCCGCTAATCGGAATGGATCGCAACAGTGGCGCGAGAGTGTCACCCACTATACGAGACTCCACGACGTCCGTGTATACGTATAGGGTGTTGAATCCCTGCGTCATGTCCACCACGTCGGGGGCTTCGATGTGGAAAGGGTACGAGGAGTCGGAAGGTCGAGAGTCGGGGACGAGTGACGACGCGGCCGTAGCATCCGTTTCCGTTCCGGTGATCACTTTCTTGTGGAATCCTAACATGGAAGTAGTCGAACTGTGGTACGGTATGGTGAACCTGGTGTTCTCCGTCATGTGTAACGTCATTTTTTGAGTGACGGAACTATAGCTCATTTGAGCTCGTGTCTTCTCCGTTCTCAGACTGTACAGTCCGTTGTTGACGTGGTACATCAATGTTAACGGATCGTCGTAATATCCACACGACAATTTCGCGCGTCGAGTCACGTCGGGAACATCGTCCTCTTCGAGGAATAACCAGACATCGTCCTCCGTGACGTTGTACCAAGTGTGCGAATACTGCATCTCTGTCAATCCGCACTCCCACTCGCCGGTCAGCTCGACTCGGTGAGGCAACTCCGTGACGTAATGGGTCAAGGTGTTGTCGGGGTGCGTCTTCATATAAGCGTTGCTAGGCAGCGTCATGTAGAAATCAGTCGTCATTGCGTCTCAACGTGGGATTGGGTAGTAGATAGCCCAACGAGCTACTCAACAGAGCCGTCCACAGATTAGAATCGTCGTGACCGACAGTCAGGTTGTAGATGCTTATCACGATGACCGTGTACAAGATGACGATCTGACACAGAAACACTATCTCCTCTTTGGGACATTTGATACCGAACAGATGCCAAGGAGCGCTGTCGTTCGACGCGTCGGTGCAATCCTCTTCCTCCTTCTCCTCCTCCTCCTCCTCCTCCTCTACGACGACAGTGTGCGGTGCCGTGTCTTGATCCATAATGACAATCCGTCTCGCGTCGTTTAGTCTTTATAGTGAAGTGAGCGACCTGGCGTCGATCCAGCTGTTGAATTTGGACGGATAGCCGAACCATTTCACCAAAGCATTCGTTCGAGGGCCGATCTTACGACGTTCCAGCACCGCTTCCACTCGGAACTCTTTATCGCTCGCTATCACCACTTTTTGCAGCTCCAGTTCGTAGAAGGTGCCTTCCAGCACGTCGCCGAGATCGTCTCGTAGACGGTACACGGGTGGATCGGAGGGGTGAACTTCGTGCACGGTGAACACCTCTTCGCTCCAGTTCGTCTCGTAGCCCTTTTCGAACGTGCCTTTGTACTTGCTGACGCGCACGCGATCCGACACGCGTAACTTGGGCACACCCTTACCGTCGTGTCCGTACAGACGTTGCCACACCGTTTCTTGATTCTTTGTGGTCACCTGCGACGGAGCCATACCGAGACTGCGGTGGCGGGTGTTGTTGTACGTTCGCACCAGATCCGGAAGGACGTCGATGTAACGCCACGACTGAACTTTCGTGAAGTAGTGCCACATGTGCTCCTTCAACGTCCTGTTGAAACGTTCCACGATGCTCGCCTTCGTCTCCGCGTTGTGCGTGGCGAAGTGATGGACGCCTCGTTTTCGTAAGAGCGTCTGAACGGATTTATTCAGAAATTCCATTCCCCGATCCGTCTGTAACGTCTGCGGCGGGTCGTCCGCGAACGCGATTCGCAGAGCGGCGACCAACGACGCGGCGGACTTGCTAGGTATAGGAATGCATTTGGCTCGCTTCGAAAAGACGTCGATCGTCGTGAGGAGAAAGGTCATACCGTCGTTGTCGTCTTTCAACGTCCTCAGATCGACGAGATCGGCCTGCCACTGTTGATTCATACCACCCACTATGACGCGTCGTCTCTTGAAACGCCGTCTCGCTGGTTTGTGTAAGCTGTAGGCGTCCTGTTCCGACAACCACCGCGCGACTATTTTCCGAGGCGCATGCGTGACGCGTCGCAAGGCGTCGACGCCTCCGTAACTACCTACCCGACTCGGATCGAAATAGACCTTCTTCAGGGTCTTCGTCATCGTTAAAACAGAAGATCCGACGATGCCGGTGACGTTGACGGTTCTCGAGTACTGACGAACGACGAGGAGTGCACTGACGTATAGTAGGACGCACGTTATCGCCCCCACAACGGTGACGACCGAACAACAGTCTGGTAACGAAACCATAGTCCGAATAACACCTGTTGTATAAGAACTCCGGCTGTAATGTCACCGAACAAGGTAAGCCCACTAAACGATATCGAAGCGACGATGCGTGTCTTGCGAACCCAACGACATGAGTGGGTTACGACTACGACGTAGTCTCCTTATAAGTCGACCCAACGAGGTGGCGTGGGTGTGGGGTGTCTCGGACGGGCGAGGGGTGTCCAACGTAGAGATTTTCGAGGACCACCAAAACAGCACGCGGGGTAGTTGCAGATCGTCGAGGGAGAGAGTCCGTTTGTATGTAGGTTCTCCTGGCGGCGTTACCGATCAACTCCATGGGTATGTTGTTTCGCGAGCGATTGCCAACCCGTTGGTGCGTCGGTCTTTCTCTTACGCAACAGATCGTGAACGAGATCCACCGCGTTACTTCCTGCAATGGGAACACCCTTGTGCACGAGTTCGCCACGATCGCTCCACGTGACGTTTCTTTTGAGATGTTCCATCAATCGTCTGGCTTTGGCCTGCAGACTCTTGGGAACGGTGTCCAAGACGGTAGCCTCCAGTCTTCTAATAGGAGTATCCTCATCCTTCTCCTCATCCTCATCCTTCGTCTTTGAACCTTTCGTCGATTCGTTCACCGAAATCGTGCGTATCGGTTCCTGGACAGTAGTATAGTACTTGGGGGTACCAGCACATTTTTTAAAACCCCCCAGAATCACGTTTTGAGGGGCCGCTATAAGCGCAAAACCAATAAACACACCAAACATACCCTTAAGACCCACCAAAACCCAAATCCAAACTGTGCTCGTTCCAAACATACCTCTAAGGGCCTCCAAAACCAAAATCCAAACTGTGCTCGTTCCAAACATACCTCTAAGGGCCTCCAAAACCCAAATTTAAATTGTGCTCATAAATAACTAGGTCAAGGTCAAGGTCAAATCCAAAACGAAACTAAATCCAAAACGAGGTCAAATCCAAAACGAAACTAAATCCAAAACGAAACTAAATCCAAAACGAAACTAAATCCAAAACGAAACTAAATCCAAAACGAAACTAAATCCAAAACGAAACTAAATCCAAAACGAGGTCAAATCCAAAACGAGGCCAAATCCAAAACGAGGCTAAATCCAAAACGAAACTAAATCCAAAACGAAACTAAATCCAAAACGAAACTAAATCCAAAACGAAACTAAATCCAAAACGAAACTAAATATTAATTAACTACCACTATACTCTATTAAATAAACTAAACCACAATCCTGTCAGATGCCCTAATAATGGAGACTTTTTCATGTAATTAGTTGATCTTGACCAATAATAACAATACCCCCTATCTTTTTTATAGCATAAATAAAATCGGCCGTATGCATCATGGAGTACTGAATGGGTGTGGCAACACTTGATACTACCAAGCGCCCACTCTAAAAGACAAGTAAGGCAGCCATTATTAGGACCAATTAATCCCATACTATAATCATTAGCTTTTATAATATCCTCCAAATCTAAATTCGCACAAAAATTCTTTAAATATAAATATTTATAAGCTAAAGCAGACTTGATTATAACACTAGTATTCTCATTAGAATAAAATTTAATATACTTTATAACTTCTTTTGGATCTGTCATTATACTATAGGATTAGTTAATAATTAGTATAAACACTAACAAACTTCTAGTTCTAGAGTATAAAATTATACTCTGGAGCGTTAATTAATATAAAACACACAACTATTATACATTATACTTGTTTTTAAAATACCTAAACATTCCTTCTAGCTCTACAATAGGAAGCGCGCGAGAATATATTAATAAAGAATATAAATCCATTTTACAAAAATTACTATTAATACCACTTCCAATATAAAAATCATCTTTAGAATCTTGTGGTAGTTCAGCAAAACCCCGGACTTGTCTATATATAGGTATTATACTACTAGTTCCTCTAAATACTTCTTTATCATTTTCACTAATACACATTGTCCACAATTCCAGATTACCAAGAATGTTTTGTTGGCTGTGGATTTCAAGTCTATAAGAAGAATAGTTTCCATAATCTAAAAATATTGCTCCATTACTATGAGGTATATGTGCATTAAACCTTTCTGTGCCACCTCCCCACCTAAATTGTGATTGTGCAGCTATATTATATGTTTTTACTAATAAAAATAAAGTTGTTGTATAAGCACCCCGCCCCCCTAATTTATCAATTTGATAATTTTTAAGAACTAAATTATTGCTAGTTCCATTAAATTCTAAATAATGGTGTTTTGTTGCTAAATCAAATCTAAGGGTAGGTCTTTTTGTACCTTCATTTTGTATAAAGTGAAGATCATTTATTGGATCTGTAACTTCTATTACTTTTTCTAATTCATCAACACGCATTAATGATAAATCAGGCACAAGAATAAATACTAGATCATTAAGAGTAGGAACACCAATAAGAGCTCTGGCTCCTAAAAACATACCTATATTAAGTTTTAAATCTACAGTTCTTTTGTTAACAGCATCGCCATCATTAACAGGATCAGGAATATTTATTATTTTATTATTATCCATATTAATATCACCACTAAATGTCTCTCCTGTTTTATTAGCAAGGTTTGTTGTAGATCTTCTTAAAACCTGTACAATTTGGGACCATGAAAGAGCTTGAGCTCGGTCAGAAGGAGGATAGTCTGTTGACAGATTTAGGATTTTGTTACCATCCATATTAACATCACCAGTTATTTTACCTCCAACCTTTCTAAAAAGATCTTTTGTGGCTATTCTCACAAATTTTAAAACCTGGGACCATGAAACAGCTTGAGCTTGGCTAGAGGGGGGATAGTCTGTTGATATATTTGTTATTTTGTTTTCATCCATGTTTAAATTAGACTGCATACCAATACTACCATCTGTATTAATATAATTAGTGTGGATCTCATTAGTTAGTATTTGTAACCTAGACTCTAATTCAGTTGCCGCGGGCGCAATCCTTATTTCATTTATAATACCCATATATTATATAGTTAGGTGAAATATTTTTTTTAAATATTTCATTTAAAATGCCTATATATTATATAGTTAGGTGAAATAGTTTATTATAAAGTTCTCATTATACGCAGTATCCATTACTGATAAAGGTTGTAGTATCTCATAATATGGTTTTCCTTTAGACCCTTCGTTTATAAAATATATAGCCCAATAACCACACAACACACTGTTATTACTCTGATATTGTATATTATTATACTGATACTTAAACTTCTTATCTACTATCTCTTTTAATGGGGGCATACCAAAACTATCAAAATAATCAATTATATTACTTCTGACATTCATGGCAACCCAATGAGTTCCGCCCCCACTAACATCATCCATATTTAATATATAACATCCTGTTTTGTATTTTTTAATATTATTTCTAGAATAAACACCATTAAAATTCTTTACTTTAAAATACTTTAACCACTTAATTATATCAATATTTGATATAGGTTCAAACTTAAACTGCGGCTTTAATAGTTGCCTATGATTAATCCTTCTCCTGACTGATACTTTATCATGTTTTTTTTTCTACTTCCACCACGATAAGGCTCTATCTGCATACCACTACCACGATAAGGCTCTACCTGCATACCATTACCAGTCAAAGCTTTTAATACCATAGGAATTCCAATACTAGCAAGCAGTGTCCCTAAGAACCCACCAGATTGTGATATTGTGGGTGTAATTTGTAACCCAGATCCAGTTTTAAGTGATTTAGTAAGATCTGTTTTTTGTTTTGGTGTAAGAAGCTTTGAATGATCATATAGTTGAGGTAGGTTTGTATATGGAACAGTAAATCCACGACCAAATATTTTATCCACAACATTAGATGCCAGTCCAGTAGTTGCTCCAGACATTAATCCTGGAAGAATGTGTTTAGTTGCTAGAGGAATAATTTTACTAAAAAGAGCACTAAACAAAGAGCCACCCTTTTTAATTACTTTTCTAATTTGTGTCTTAGATATATTGATATTCACACCTTTTCGTGTTTTAATGGCTTTTTTAATTTTATTTATTTATGTTTTTGTTAACATAAGTGTATCAAATCCTTGTAATTGATTTATAGATAAACGAATAATTAAAGCCTCATTATTTGTATACGCCAATTGTAGTGATCTTTTTTGGCAATCTGTAAGATTCACAGAGTATGAAATATAATTTGTCATTATACTATATAGTTAGATAGAATTAAACAATTAACACAGCTTTTCCACTAGCAACTTCAACAGACAAGTTTTGTTCATACATTACTAAAGACTGAATACGAAAACCAGGCCCTCCCGGGGCTCTACTGAGATTATAAGAGAACTCAATTGATGGCGATCCTCCCTGTATTTTAGTGTCTTGGTGTGTTAGATTAAAATAAATTATTCCATATTGATTAATAAAGTTAGTATAACTAACAAAGCTGCTGCCCCACCGGCCAGAACTAGCAAAAGTGTTAAAAGCATTGTATACTTCAATAGGATATTCTTCAGGTCTGTATGGATGCAGGGGATAAAACACACCATTTGAAGCAGTAAGTTGGCATGAAACAAGACTAGCAGGAGCAGTACCTACACTAAATGTATTAAAAATAAATTGATTTATAAGCTGTGCATCACCACCAGTTTCATTTTTAAACCAAACAAATACATGTTTTGGTGCTGTGATACCAGGTGAAATCATATATTTACCAGATTGATGGGTTTGCACATCAGATATTGAAACCAGGTCTTTTAAATACTGCCATGTGTGGTTGGTAAGAAATTTTTCTGAATATAGAGCCATTCCCACAGGATTAAAATCAAACATAGGAATATGTAACTCCATATTTTCTATAATTAACTTCCCATCTCCAGCTCCACCATTTGCATCAGTAGCCCTTTGTAAAATAATGTCATCTTCTTCAACAGTAATATCAAGTTCAAGCCTGCCTGGGGGGCATAATTCAGTCTTAAAAGATCTAAACCAATCATATCGATTTAGTGGAAGATAAATAGTATTTCTTTTACCTCCAACAATTAAATTTTGTTTTGTTTGTAAAGAAGCATCATTTGCACCACCCAATGACGGATAAAAGAAAGACTCACTTGCTTGACCATGTGCAAATGAAAAAGGATACTCAGCAATATTTTTAACAGTTATAGCCCGGTTAATGTCTGGAGTGTCAGATACCATACTATTATTATATTTAACTAACAATCGATTAATAAAAGAATACCCATCGCCAGAAACATATATTTTATTTGCAACAGCAAAATTAGTACCATCAACCTTTTTAGATACTTTAAACTTAATCATAAGCTTGGCATTATAATAATCAGAAGGGTCTGTATTTGTTGTACCATCTGCAATAAATTTGAATTGTTGTTTGTGTTGTGTTCTATCTGCTGCAGGCTCTTCAATGTTCTTTTGTGTGGAGTATTTAACGTACTCATAACGAGCTATATTGCTTGGATTTCTAAAACTCATATATACTATAGAATTAGGCAGAATTTAAATTAAAGCTCTAACTCTGTTATTAATAGTATTGTTCTTCTTTGGTTTTGGTTCTTCTTCAAGAGCGTGCTTAATTTCTTTTCCTCTAGATACTTCTTTTAGTGGGACCATTTCAACAGGTTTTTTAATAATATCCTTTTTGGGTTTGTTTATAAGTTTTTTATCAATTGTATCAACTATTTTAGTACCAATAGCGTCACCTAGTTTCTTACTACCTGATTCAGCAGCACTTTGGAATATTTTTTTAGCCACACTACTAAGCATGTCCGTATAAACACCGCTGCCCTCCTGATAATACTCAACGTCATTCGAATAAACTTCCTCGTCTTCACCAGCATACATATATTATATAGTTAGGTAGGTTTTATTGCTTTAAGAGACAGTGTAACAGAGCTTTGTACTCCATTTAAATTTAGCGTTCTACCAAGTGAGTCTGTAAAATAAATACGAATTTTTGAAATAGTTTTAGTATTGATTTCATTGTATTGTTTCATTCTTGGTTCTCTTTCAAAAGGATAGCTTTTATTTAATCCACTAGTAGAGAATTGATATAATACATCTGTATCTGCACCTCCAACACTTGAAGATGAGATTAAAGAACAATGACATTGAATATTATCAACTGAGTTTGTAATATCTGGAGAAAAGTCACCAAACCGTGAATTAAGTACAAGTCCCCGATGAAACCCAACAAGAAATCTAAAGTTTCCACTATTAAATGTAACAATATAATGTTCTTCTAAGACTAAGAACGTTCTTAGTCTTATTTTATCAAAATGAATTTGTATGCCAGTGGCTGAATTACCAGTGGCAATTAAGTCTTTGGATATAATATTATTAATATCATCATATGAATATATACCGTCTTTAAATGTAAGAAAATTATAACTACTTCCATCATTCACAGAGTATTTAAATTTATGATTATTGTATTCTGATGTAACATTATACCAACTATATGACATATTTAGTGTGTCTAAGCATATATAGTGCTTCCAGTTCTTATTAAGGCTTATTTGAGGGTGGAATGACACAATAAAATCATGTGAACTACTTCCTTTAGCACCATCTACACTACTTAAAACAATTGGGGTTTGCATGTATATTATAAGATTAGGCAGGATTTAAATAGTATTTATTAGAATAGTCATTATATGTTTCTTTATCAATTTCTCCTGTTTTTAATAGTTCATCTAGTATTTCTACAATTTCATTTCTCATTTCAATATTATAATTACCTGCTGCCCTTACTCCTGTTAATACTGTTAGTCGATCTACTAGTTTGTCTGGTCCGTGGTAGTATGTAATTCCTTTGCCTATTTTGTATTTTCTTGATGGCATATGTTTGGGTATTTCTGATAGAATATTTAAATCATGAAACACTTGTTTAGCTAGTTTACTGTATTTTGTTTTAGGATTAAATCGTTTTGTAATGAGGTCAATTAAACTTCTATCAACCATTTGCTCGTAAACAAGGCTTCCCCCTTTATACGCTTCTAGCTTCATATTATTAAATAATTTATCAGTGTCAATCATTAGCTGACCATATTTATTGTTTTGAATTTTGTACGCATGACGAGGTGTTTGTTTGTATTTTTTTATTCCTTTACCTGTTTTATTTCTTTCTAATTCTCTTTTCCTAGCATTTAATTTATCTCTATACACTGAAACCATTTTACTCTCTTCTCTAATTGCATCAGCTGCTTCTTTGCCGTGGTTCTTTTCTGCTGCTTTAACTGCTGTGCCTCTAGTCTTCTTATAATCACCCACGTCATTCACAACTACTTCTATCTCTTCTGGCGACATTTTCATTATTTCTTCCATTGGTGAAAAACCAAGGGTTTCTATAACATCAGGATTTATTCCTTCATTTATATCGTACGTATAAAGTAGTTTTCTATCTGGTTCTTCTTCGTCTGGTTCTTCTGCTGCTGGTTCTTCTACTAGTGGTCCTTCTACTAGTGGTCTTATAGCTTGCTGATTATTATCCATTATTTGTTTAACTACTGCTCTCATTATCATGTTTTGGTTTTTATTAATACCTTTTTGAGCATCAATAAGTGGTTTATATTTGTCTTCTAATTCTTCCACATAACCTCTTTTTGTATTTTCAATATCTCTTTTTTCTTCTAAAAAGTTTTTGCGTATAGAGTCTGCTTTAAGTTCTAATTGAACATTTTTGTGGTATTCTTTTAGATCCATATACTATAGAATTAGATAGAGTTAATTATATAATTAAGTATAAAATAGCACTTAATTATATAATTAAGTATAAAATAGCACTTAATTATATAATTAAGTATAAAATAGCACTTAATTATATAATTAAGTATAAAATAGCACTTAATTATATAATTAAGTGCAAAATAGAGTTTAATTTAAGTTAAGACAACTAGCAATGTTTTGATATTTTTGTAGTGTTTTTTCAGACATCTTTTTTACTGGCATTATTATATTCATCTGATGGTGAGATATAATTTTAGAAATTAAATAATTTAAATTAATTAGTCTATACTCATTAGGAAATTCTTTTTTAAACTGAGTAGATGCTTGTTTTACTACTCTAACAATTGTGGCTCTATCAACAAGCGAAATAAACTGGTTAGATGCATTAAGAATGTCTTGTACTCCATATTTTATATTATAGGGCAACCTTTTTTGTGGTTTTTTATAATAACAGTCTTGAACATAATTACAATATAAGACAGTTCCACAATTTATACATGTATTAAACCCATCAACTATTTTAACATATTTGTTGTTGCAGCATGGTTTTGGTTCTGGTTGTGTTGTATCATGTATTACTATATCACAAAATGGGCAAATCGCCTCACCAGAACTAATTAGATGGTTGTGAATAATTTTATTACAACAACTCATTATATAATTACTATATGTTTTATTTCTTTAAGTATTAATTAATTCCTTTAATGGCACCCAAGTATTAAAATCTTTTGAATACCCTTTCCATTTAACTAGGGCTGCTTTCTTTTTGTAGTCTCTCCTAATGACTTTTTCAATACGAAATATAGTTTGGGTGGTTTTTAATAACTCTTCTTTGTAAAATGATCCCTGAATTTGTTCATTATGTAGGTCTTTAATTATATATGTTATTGGATTTGTATATTGAATCTTGCTAATTACAAACACTTCTTCAGTCCAATTAGGTGTATACCCCTTATCAAACACCTTTCTCTTGTACTTTGAAATTCGTACTTTATCGCCTACTTTAAATGCGGAAGCTTTTATTAGTTGTTTCGTGTTGCCATATAAATTAAAATATACTAATCCCTCATTATTTTTATTTGATGCTTCATTAGGAGCCATTTTAATACTAGTGTGTTTTGTATTGTTGTATTCTTTAACTATTTGGGATAATATATCTAAATAGTACGTTGTATTTTGGGCTGTAAATTGTTTCCACATTTTGTTTTTTATTGTTCTATTCCATCTTTCTACTACACTACTTTTTTCCTCATTCTCTGTAGAGTATAGTTTTATATTATAGTGTTTAAGTAGCTCTTTTAAATGTTTATTATAATATTCTCTACCTTTATCTACCCATAAAAATTTAGGGGTTCTGCCCCGTTCAAATGTTAATTTAAAAGCTTTGGTAATAGTTTCGCCTCGTTTGTCCTTTAGTGGGATTATCCATCCATATTTTGAAAACACATCAATAATCATAAGAAGGTATCTATAACCCTTATTCCATTTACTAAACTGCTGCATCTCAACTAAATCAGAAGCCCATATTTCATCTATATGATTCACAATTACGCGTCGCTTATTAAAATTATGTTTAATTGGTTTGTGTAGTTCGTTAGCCAGGCGAGCCCAATCATCTTTCACCTGGCTTTTGTGTTTTTTGTGCTAGTTCCCATTCCAAGCTTGTGTTTAGCTCCAATTACAGTAGAAATTAATGTTTTATCAAATCTTTCTCTCATATTCTTTGGTTTAATATTAGAAAGTGATGTAAGCATTTGTTTATCACAGGTTTTCTTTCCTTCTTTGTTATCATTGTCTCTATAGCAGATGTCGTGAACCATTGCAGTTGCATCTACATCATTATATGGTTCTTGTCCTTCTATGGGATTATCATTTTCGTCTAGCTGTTGTTCTAGGGGGTTATATGGTCCTGTATATCTATGTCCTGGCAGCATCCATCCTCTTTTAGGTCTTGGTAGTTTTCCAATTAGTTTGTGAATATCAATATTACCACCTTTTTTAATGAAAGCAGCTTTTTTAGCGCCACATGAAACACAAATCGATTTAACCATATGGTGACCATTTTTTGTGGTTATTATTTGTTCTAACATAGACTCTGTTTGTTTCTTCTCTTTCACACAGTATGACAGCATTATACTATATAGTTAGATCAAAATTCTTTTTTATGGTTTTATTTACTTTATCAATAAACAAAAACTCATACTTGCCTAGTTGGTCACATAGTTTAATATCTACTTTATTATCATCTGCAATTGCTTTACAGTCTCTTTTGTCTGTAGAGGAATATAGAATCATGTGGGAACAATTTATTCTTATATTTTTTGGTGTATTGTAATAAGCTTGTGATAAATAAATTGGAGAAATATTGTGATGGCGTCCATCTGTAAAGTGATTAGCTATTTTCTTTTGAGTTGCATCTGAAGCATTAACTAAATCGTCAAAAACAACTATTATTCTACTAAAATCTGGGTACTCATTTGTGGCTTTTATTTCATCTTCTGTTAGAATTTCTAATATTGGACATTTATATTTTTTCTTTTTATCGATCGCTCTCATGAGGTTAATTAAGTCTTGCAGTTTTGATTGATGGCCGTTTGGAGTATAAATATATATTTTATCATAATAGACTAGTGGTTTTCTTATCATGTGAATCAGTGTATTTGTCTTTCCACAGTTGCTTTTCCCAGAAATAAGCAGTCTATAGTCTTCGCCAATAAAATCACAATAATGTCTGTCTTTAGGCTTGTCTTTTTCGTTGTCATAGTTTGGAATCTTCATATACTATACCATTAGACTAAAATGCCCATAAGCATATGATGTAATACCATCTTCTAATAAATATCGTTTGTCGTCATAGCAACTAAGTGATACTTTATTAATTTCATAGCTTCCTAGTTGATGCTTTTCACTTCTAATAGTTTTCATTGTGTGATGTAGTTGTTCTTTGTTTAGTAGCACATCTTTATAGTTTTCATGATGTATATTATTTTTAATAATATTCTTTTTAATACCTTTTGCAGTTTTACCACCTAGTTTATTATCCTTCATATATGAATACATCTTAGATCGTAGTCCAACAAATTCTACTATTGGGGTTGATGCTGCTTCATCTTTAAATTTGCCTATAACTTTTTTGTTTTCTTTAAAGAAGTATTTGTTTGTTTGTGGATAATCTGAATTATCAAACTTTTCTTTATTTTTATAAAAGTCTTTATATACATCATTGGTCTCAATTTCATACATTAAACTGTCTGTATCTGTAAATAATAGTTTTGCTTTAGACTTATACTTTTTTAGTATATAATTATAGTGAAAGTCATACATTAGTGTTTTTGAGAGGTCTAAAATACACATTCCAACATATGCTGGCCTATTCAGTAGTAGAGATGGTTTTATATTGTGTATAGCAACAAGATTCTCATTAAATATCTTACTACTAATAAATGTTGGTTTTGAGCTGTATTTAATTAATTTCTTTTCATCTGTAATTAGTTTTACATTAACCCTTTTTCTAAGATTTTCCATTGTTTTACCAAATACTGAGTTGTTCATTAGTTTGAAGAAGTCCTTTTCAAAATCATTCTTTGCAACAGTTCTTTTATTTGTGTTAAATGAGATATATTGTTCTAACCATGGAGATTGATCAAATTCTAGTACTCTATGCACTTTCTTTATTTTCAATCCTAAATCCATGTATAGTTGTAAGTTTCTATAGTGGAGAACATATTTGGTTTTGTTCATTAGATTTGGAATTAGTTTTTTAACTTCACCTATAGACATATTGTATTTTTCTTTTATTTGTTTGCAGTATGGAGATAGCATCTCTTCTGTTACTGCTAGATGTTCTGGCGCTAGTGGATAACTATTATGAGTATCGTGTAGCTCTTTAGGATATTCTAGATCAACTTCTAGTATCATCCCTTTTTTATTGTCTTTTTTGTGGGCTATAAAGTTTTTCTTGTTAAATGCTTTTTCAGTAAGCCATTTAAATCCTCCAGTTGGGAGAAACTGTGACATGGCCCATCCATAAAGATTATTAGCATCCATATACATAATGTGTTTAGACGGTTTAGATTTGTTGTGGTTTTGCATGTATTTGTTATTAGCAGAGCCATATCGGTGAGTAATACAAGAGACTCCTCCACGCATTCCTTTTTCAATAAATTGGTACATATCAACATCAGACATAAGATCAAGTTGAACGTCAGTCATTTTTAGCATAGCATCCCAAGATAGTCCAGGACTTGTAAAATAATGACATGGATCTAGTTTATAAGATTTTAAGCAGGTTTTTCTAAATTGTTCAAATACGTCAGCTAGTAGTAGTACATCTGACTTGAGGTACAGATCATGATATTCACCCATATTATTTAATTTAAATACTTTCCACACTTGTTTGGCATGATCGTATGCTTCATTACTAATGTGCTCATCTGTTAAAATACTATAAAACTCATCTTTTTGTGGAAGAGTTGTTTGTTTAAATTTATTAAAAGAATCCATATAATCATATGGGTATGCTCCTTTCTTTTTCATAAGAGTGGCTTGAATTTTATTCTTAAACTCTTCATCAGTATATTTGAATGCATCTGAGGGTAGGTTGTTAACTAATCTATCTAACGCGCTTGACATAAATTGAAAGCTGTCTAGAAAGGTGAGGTGTTTACCTAGCATAAATGCCATGTATTTTTCCATGTTGTTTGGAATTACGTTAACATCTAATTCAAATTTACCAATTTCTTGCATAATAAAGTGAGAGTCATATCCTCGTAAGTTGTGAAAAATAACTGGAATCTTATCTGAGATTCTATAGTTTAGGTTGCATAGTTCGTGAGCAGATCCTCGATACCGCCCTGTTATATGGCAGTGATCTCTTACTTTTTTATCATTTGTAGTATATTTCTTATTACAAATATGGCATTTAGTTGATATTTTAAATTGCTGCTCTTCTTTTGGTGTTATTATCATCTCTTGGTTAAAGTGTTTTTCTTTTATTTGTTCACAATATTCTGCTTCTTCTATCATTTTAGACAAGAACTTGTTTACTGCATTTTTACCTCTATAAATTTGAACTGGTTTACTAAATTTATCATCACAACAAACAAGTTTATATCCATAACCACAATCTGTGTGTTGCTGGTATTTAGTAGTTGATGATGAAGCTGGGGTTGGGCGTGCTGTATCAATCTTTTCTGTTATGGCTTCAAAATCTGCATATATTACAAATGGAGCTTCTAGTTGTTTGTTGTAGTTTACAAATTTTACTTTAGCATCTTTATTTGGCATTTTAATAGCTTGTTCTCCATTTATTGTTAGACAGATTGGGGTGTGGTTATTTAGAACTGTTTCTGAACTAAAACATTGCAAACAAAACCTACAAAAATGCTTCCTTTCTTTGTGTTGTGTTTGATTATACATAAATCTATTAAAGTTTTCAATGAGACAATAATGGTTGTTCTCTTCTTCTGTTAGTAATAATAAATCCAAGCGGTTATCAAACTTCTCTTTAGAAATGTAAATTGGATGTGGTTGATTAGCTTCATATCCAAAAACATTGACACAGATGTTGTTTTGTTTTTCTATTTTGTTGTATTGATTTACAGCTACTGGAAACTTAATTCCATCATAGTTTACACTGTTAATTGCTTGTCTTAGTGGTTTTGTAATGCGGTCGTGACACGTTCGTCCGTTTCTGCCATGAGATCGTCTATGACGATGAGGTTCCTAGTTGTCGGATCGAACATGGCCGCCGTCGGTAACCCTTCCTCGAATCGCACGTGACTCAAGTCCATCGTTGCGTAAGCCTCTTGCCATTCTCCGTAACACCACGTTATTTGTTCGGGTGGCGGATCGATCATCGCAGCGGCGTGACGCAACATACGCGTCACGAAAGTACTCTTGCCGCATCCCGTCGGTCCGGCAATGATGCACGTGAAGGGGTGTTTCCATCGCGCGTCCATGGTCCGTTATGACAGACCGTCGAACCGCGTCGTCTTATCTACACGTCCGTCGGACCCGTGCTCAAACCGTCCTCGTGCACCACGCGTTTGGCGTAGAAGTAGGTGAGAGCCGCTCGTTCCTGCACGTACGTCATCACGGCCGATTTATACACCCGAAACCCGCGGTTCTTTCCGCTTCCGCTCCGACGACTGGTGAGCACCTCCAGGAACGCCTCCTTGTCGATGGTGTTGTGTCGTTTGCTCAGACCTTTGGTGCTGTACTTGTCGGTGGATCCGAAACAATAGTACGTCTTGCTGCACAAACCCACGAACCCGTCGCCCGACCATTCCACCTTGAACAGTCCCGGAGTTCTCTTGTCGAACGCTCGTCGCATCTTGCAGCACTCTTCGCCTCCGACCCACTGTCTGTCGGCGAGTCGACAGCGCACGTACTCGTCCCGATGCGCGTCGCAACATTCCGACGGGAGCCATTCGGATCGATGCCGAAAATAATGTTCTCGTAGTGCAGGGGTCACGAGGGCATCGACTGACTCGGCGGCCAAGGCCAAATAGGCACTATCCGTATCCATCTCGCAGTATTGGAACAGAGGACGCTCCGCGTATCTGTCGATGAAGTCGTAATAGAACTGCAGCATGCGCATCTTGGCGTACTGCAGAACGAAAAATCCCACGTGTATAGGCAAGGCATACGTCACTGTTCTCTTGCTCATCTCTATCTCGTACGCGTCGTCGACGACAACGTCGAGTTGCCGGAATCGACGATTGTTGACCAGGCGCGACGCCGCCTTCTCCGTGCAGTAGTTGACGTCGCGATGTCGGTCCACGTTGGTGATGGTTTTTCCGTAGCCCGAGTTTCCCAGCAACTTCATGGTGTCCGCGATGATGGCCTTGTCGCTGTGAACGTCTCCCGCGCGTCTGGCCTCGGACACGGCATCGCCGAATCGACGGAAGCACGGAATCGGATCGTATTCGACGACCTGATAGACGTGTAACACCTCGAGTCTGTGGTCCAGATACCATCGCAACAGAGGCGTGGCGAGCAGTATCTTATCGCCGTAATAACTGCCCACGAGCATGCGTCTCGGAGTCGTCATGATGTTGTGCTCTTCGGCGTATCGACGCATGAACGGACCGAGATCCTCGCGTACCAGACTGATGTTCTTGAACACGGGCTGCATCTCGGCAAAGTGATCGCGCAGTTCTTCAGGCACGCAAATGTCGCACTCGATCATGCCGAACACGGTTCCGTCACGCACGTCGCTCAGGATCTGTTGTTGAGTCATCGTCCAATGAACGCGTCGACGTCGTCGTGGAAACGCGGCGTCCAGACACCGTTTTACGTGCGGATCTCGTCTCATCTTTTTCCACTCGCATTCCCACAGTTCGACGACCTTGACGAAGTGACGTAGGTAGGCGGTGGTCTTTCGGGTCTCGACGAGCAGTTCGGTCATGGTTTTCCCGTTGACGGAATTGACCTCTTCTCGATTGCACGAGCAACCGTGGAAAAAGCACCCATGGAACTGATAAGCCATCTTCGTCTCGCTGCACCAGCCATCCACTCGATGTTTACCTATCCGTTTCTCTCGTCCGTTGGTCTGATGTCGTATGGAAAGTCCCGTACGTTCGGATTCCCACGTCAGCCATTCCGAAGCCATCTGTCCGTACAGCTGAGCCGATTCGGGTCGGAAGTCGTTCTCAAAGCGTCGTCGCGTGTACCATCCCATGGGCATGTCTTGCATGAGCGACCATAGGTACAGCGCGTTCGCGTCGTATCCGACGATCGATCGACACGGATGAGACGCCTCTCCGTGCTCGTTCTGACGTAGCGTGGTGACCCCTTTCTCGTGATAGCGGTGAAATATGATCGAAGGACCACCGCAAATGTTGTCTTTGACGAGATCGTGCAGATCTTTGTGTTTCTCGTTGAAGATGGTAAAGTAGGTCTTCTCGGGAAGGTCGTTGAACAGGTACAGCAAGTTCAGACCCGGTACACTGATGCCTTGCTTGAACATGTCTATTCCACGCTGCTGATAGAAGTCAAACTGTCGGTCGACGGCCTGCAGAAAGGGAACCACGTCCCTGTTGTTATACCAGACGAGAAAGTCGCGCAACGTCGACATACCTTTGTCGCGCCACGCCTCCTGACAACTGACGTAGTCCTCGTCGGAAATACCTTCGTTCTTCAGTCGACTGAAGAAGGCCTCTTTCGGAGGTAGAACGGTATCGTCGAGCTTCTCCAGCCGATCCATGTACTCGTACGGGAAATGACCTTTCGTCACCTCGCATCCGTACGCTTTCAGATACTTGGCGTAACTGAATCCGGGAGCGAAGTAGTTGGTCATGTCTAGGAATTTCAACTGATCCGTCGAAAGACACATGAAAGCGTTGTTGCGCTTGATGACGAAAAACGATCCGCTCTCTTCTTCTTCTTCTTCTTCTTCTTCCTCTTGTCGTCTCTCTTCTCCCTCCTCTGTCTTTGCAACGGTCAGGAAGTAGGGCACGAGGAACTGTTTGACGACATTGAGATCGTACTGACCCGAATTGAACCCGATGACGGGTAACTGACGCATCCATCCATACAGTTGCCACATCAGCTTTTTGTACGGATTTTTTGTACGTCGACTTTTCTTGTCGTTGGCCGCTCTCGTAGTCTCCTCTTGCTCGTCCCATTGCGTCAATTTTTCGCGAGCTGGTCCATCACGTTCTCGTACGAGTCTTTGATGCAGTCGTACGCCGCGTTGCTCATCGACATCAGAATGGCCATCATGTCGATCATCAACTTGTTGGAGTCTCTGTTCGTGACGAGACATGTCACTCGTTCGTGTCCCGGTACGTTTGAGGCCACGCTGACGCTCAGTGGAACGTGACGCGCGATCCATCGAACCTCGCTGTCGGAGGGAAGGTGTTCGGTGTCGAACCAACATTCGAAATCAAAAGTGGCTCTGTACGGGTAGTACCGCAACGACTCGTTCACTCGGATGTTCTCGTCGTCCAGTCGTTCGAATATCGACGGCGTGGAATGGTACACGCCTCCGGGAAAGACTCGACGTACAGAACCCATTACACGTACTCTCGTGTACGCGTAGGTTCCATGTGCGTTTCCACAACGAGTTGCATGTTCGACATCTGTACGAGTGACAGTACATGCGTACATCGCTGATGAAGGAGAAATGCGTCTCGTGAAGGTTGAGGTAGAGCGTGGTAGGGTATTTACAGATCGACCGACGGATGAGTTCGGCGGTTGGTCGTTCGTCGTCGTTCTCGTTCGGTTTTACGAGACTGTACACGCACACGTTCGTCTGGAACGTGGTCTCGACACGATAGAGGTCTTTCACCGAGACTCCAGCAAATTTCTCCATGGGTACACCGTCTTCACAGCTGGTTTCAACCGACGTACGTCGCATCCTCGTTGCAGGGCCAGACATCGAAAGAGACACAGGTTATCTCCGTACCGTCTGCCGTGGTTGAGGTCCACTTCCAATTCGACGACTGCTTTGTTCTTCTTAATGTAGACCGGAAGGGGTATCATTCCCACGCATCCTATCGGATGATCGATGATGCGATTGACAAAAAAAGTGGCGTTTGTCACGAGCTCGCACACCCACGCGGAATCAGGTATTTGATTGATGGCCCATTGCAAGACGTCGGCTTCTCGGATTCGTTCCAGAAACTCGTCAAAGTCCTTGCTGTTGGCTATGAGACTGGGTTCGTCCAGGTACCGTCCGCAACAGTTACAAGACGCGTGATAATACCTGTATCGATCCGTGTTCTTGTTTCTCAACACGAATGCGTAACTGAGGTTAATCTTGAAGGCGGTGGTCTGTTCATGGAACACGTTCCTCAACGGTGCTTCTAGAACGGTCGTGTCTAGCGTCGTTAATCTGTAATTGTACCTACTCTGGAGAGGTCCCCTCGCCACGCATGTCCTTATGGAGGACCAGTGCTCCCGAACGACGTCTAACAAGTTCGTCGACAGAGCGTCTGGGAAGGGAAGACGCTCGGGAGGATCAACGGGGTCTTCGTCGGTGACTAGCGGGTGATGAGATGGTAGTGGTGGTGGTGGTGGTGGTTGTGTTGGCGCGCACGCGTGTTTGATCAAATAGTCACGTTTGACAAAATTCTTTCCGCATTCGGCACACGTGAATGTCTTGGTCTTTTTTTTTTTTTAAAGACGACATGTTGTTCTTACGTGATGTCGCAGATCGTTCCATCTTTCAAACGTCGCTTCGCATTTACACGAGAATTTTGTTTTCTTCGCACGATCGTCTTGAGAGGGGTCTTCTAAACGAATACCAGAGGGCGCTATCGAATAAGAATGTTCGTTCTCAGACGGGTGACTCTCTAAGTGGCTTCGTAGAGCCGCATACGATTCGAGCGCGAGTCCACAGTGACGACATAGATGACGTTTCATGATACCAACGACGTATCTACAACTGACAGACATTGACTCTCGTTATAACATATATACGGTTCAGAACCGTTCGTTATTTATTAAATATTCGAGAGAGCGTTCGTTATGCAAACGGCACCAAGACCGTACGGTGGCGACGTCTGATGGATGGACATTCGTTATGCAAACGACACCAAGACCGTACGGTGGCGACCTCAAACGGACGAACAAACGATATCAAGACCGTACGGTGGCGACGTCTGACGGATGGACATTCGTTATGCAAACGACACCAACACCGTACGGTGGCGACCTCAAACGTGAATGCTACATCGACACAAAACGGATATGTTCTCCAGAATTACTTTGGGAAAAACAAGCGGTACATTTCGCAGGGAGTTAAGGCGAATATTACACTTTCGTGAAACGGAAACGGTTTAATACAGTCATTTATTGAGGAGGCGACTCACAAGAAGGCGATATCGAACGAACTGCGAGTTCCTTTCGTTAAACATAATTCCTTCGGAGGTTTCTTTACGAGAAAGAGGACTGTCAGCTCGCCCTATATATATATAATTCTTTACGAGGGATAATAAAGAATCTACGAAGAATTTCTACAACGACAACACGCATCATATTTTGTTTCATTTTTTTATTATGTTGTAATAATGTCATACATATACGATTCGACTTATAGATGATGATGATGATGATGCTGGGTTTATGGATCTTTATGATCTCGACAGTGACCCCTAGCTTACGATCTGTTATCGATACGGCAGTGGCTAGTATATGAATAACTTGTGGGCTGTTAACCACGACAGAGGTTAGGTAATGTTGATGATTATAAGTCTTTTCCGCAGAGATGTATATATATATATCAACATAACAAAAAAACAATATATTCACGAATTTTCATTTCTACAGAAACGGTTATATTCAATGTTCGTTTCTACAAAGTACGTTTCTACAACGGTTATAATGTTCGTTTCTACAACGGTTATAATGTTCGTTTCTACAACGGTTATAATGTTCGTTTCTACAACGGTTATAATGTTCGTTTCTATAACGGTTATAATGTTCGTTTCTACAACGGTTATAATGTTCGTTTCTACAACGGTTATAATGTTCGTTTCTACAAAGTTCGTTTCTACAACGGTTATGTTTCTACAACGGTTATAATGTTCGTTTCTACAGCGGTTGTATTCAATGTTCATTTCGATTCCAACTGAAGGTGTCGGCGAACTCCCTTCTGCCAATCCGTCGATGTTATAGTGACGGCTACGTCCTGGCACACGTTGTGAGTTGCCCTCTCGAGTGACAAACGACTGTTTTGACGTTCGAGCGTGATCTTACGACCTATCACCTCTTCGAGGATGACATCGCAGACCTCCTGCGTCATGTCTTCGTTTGGCGTACGTGGCTTAAACACAACCGGGGTATCGTGCGGTGACACAATAACGGTGGTGTCTGGTAGAACGAACAATACCGGCATCTCGTCATCCGTCGAATCGGAACCGTCGTCTTCCGGTAGGGTTAGAGGACATCCCTCCGGCTGTGGCGATTAAGGCGATGAAGTCGTCGATCTCTCGAAGTTCTCTATCGGACTCACGTCATCGAACGGGCCTTTATCTCCCGGTCGGATGATTGCTGGCACTTTCACAGCCGGTCTCGCGAAGGCCTCCATATAGTTCACGTCACCGCTCGTCTCGCACGCCTTGTATGCCGTCATTCGCATGCGCGATCTCTTCGTCATCGGCGCTATCCACTTCGGTGTTGCAAAGACGGCTTCGTCGTCGTCGCTCGATGCCGTCCTCTTGTACGCGTCTTTGATGCGCTGCAAACCACTCTATTGAATAGAAAAAAGATTAGTACATATATGAACCGTATTGTTCAATTAAAAGCTCTCTCACCTTATCTTTCACTCGGTGTCGCCACTGTATACTATTACACGTTGACATTACTTCTATACCCATCCAACTCACGACATGCAAGATCGTGCTGTCTGAAGGCATATCGCTCTCTGAATCTAAATTCGCTATACGAGCCATCTCAGCGCACGCGTATTCCGCAGCGGCTTTCTCTACAGCCTGGTTAAATTGTTGTTCGTTATACATACTTTCAGCGCGATTGGCTATTCCGTCTATTCGACGCACCATTTCCATACAGCTATCGCTGTCGTCGTCGTCGCTGCCGCCGCTGCCACCGCTGCTTACTACTATACCAGCGGGTCTGTCCCCCTCCTCCGTCTTATCGTCGTCGTCTGTTATCACAACGAGTGAGTCCGATATCGAAGAAGAAGAAGAAGAGAATAAATCGTTGCAACTATTATCCTCTAACCACTTTCTCACCTTTTTGTTTCCGTCGACAGCGGTGGTAGCGGCGGCGGGCGCATCGACGACAGTGGTTGCAGCTTCGTTCTGTCAACAAAGTTACATATTTATGATATTAATCTCCTCCGCAATGTAATTTACATACTCTCCGGTCACACGCTTCCTGATGACAACCGTGACCTGACTACCTCGCAGTGTCGACATCGACTCGTAACGTTGTTCGTCCGTGTCCATCAGCGCGTAATCGTTTGCTGTGAAACCTAGAATTTTGACGACATTTGCGTCAAAACAAGTACACCAGCACTCGCACCCGATACTGTCTGACAGCAGTACGCGCAGAGCGAATCTGTTCACGTGCTCACGCTGGTAGCCGTGCACTGCGCAGACGTGGTTGGTGAGTCGTTTGGGACATTTAGTGCAAGCTCTGTAAAACACGTATTTATTTTGAACGCCGAGGGCCGCTACTGTTAAAGGCTGCGCAAACACATACCGACCACCGCTTACCTCGCATTGTAACTTCGTCAAAGTCATATCGACGCAGATCGGGTTTGAGGCAGTCATCTTTGAAGTCGAGTAGAATCGCTTGAAGACAATTGTGATAACTGGGCTAGTGCTGCTGTGTTTATATAGGCCCTTACCAGCTGTTGACAACGCTATTGCGACGCAATGCGTGATGCTTTCACCAGTACAAACGAGTTCGGACTGGTTCTGGTGTTTTTGCTATTGCAAAACAGTGCGTGATGCGAGAATCGGGTTGCAAGTCGCGTGATGTTTTCCCGATGCCTGGTTGCAATCTCACATCCGCGTTACATCAGACCCATTTTATACCTGCTGGTGAATTCGAATGAACTTTCTTAGTTGCATAAGTAACTCCCCGAGCGTATTCTGACCCCTTCGACCGTCGTAGGTTAAAGCACCCCAAAAACCCTCTGTACTTCTCACCCATTCCGTCAATTGTCTCTCTCCCGTGCTTAACAGGCGTTTCCGTAAGTATCGATCACGAAATTTCACAGCTACTAGAGCATACATCACGGAACGGTGTTGCGTGTTCCAGCTCTCTCGTAAATTAGCCTTCTCGCGAATGTTCTTGCTCAGGCGTTTAGCCTGCAGTCCCGTGCGTGTTGCTGCCATCTTTTCCGCCGTGTCTCGATCGTTGTTGTGCATGCATTTCTTCCACTGTTAAGCGCTTTCGACTGTATAAAATTGTCTACCCCATACGCGTATTCTACACGCATAAAAATTGGACAAATAGTTATTAGAACCTTTAAAACGAACTGGACGATCCATACTTGTGTTAAAACACGCATTCACTGCATTACATAAACGAGTGCTGTCACCTCGATTTTTTGTCCGTTCGCCAGACGGTCTTATCTGTCAGGTCTATAGATAGAACTCCCGTCGCATTCTCGTCAACAATATTTCCCCTATATATACCACTCCCGTCGTGTTCTCGTCATCATCGTCAACATGTTTTCACGAATCATCAACGAGATAATATCAGTGATCATCATCGTCATGACTCTAACATACAAATACATGAAATGTTATTGGGCGGACTTAAAGATCGTGCATCTTGTGACTCGAGAGAAATTCAGCATGGAGGTCGATCTTCGGTGAGTTTATTTCTAGTCTATAATGATATGTTGTTTTTTCTTGTATTCAATACTTTGTCGTTGCAAAACTTTAAGAGAGGAGGTATTCGTTGCAGAGTTCTGTCTTCGGTAAGTTTATTTTTAGTCTATAATGATGTGTTGTTTTTTCTCGTATTCGACTATATCTCATTTTTTGTTTTCTCGCAGCGATCACTGTCGCCGATGGTGTGCAGTAATGCGAGAACTGAGAGAAGTGAGCGTCCAACGCGCCTTCGAGAAGTACAGTAAGGAGATGCAGGAAAAAAGGAAGGAGCTGGAGCGGGCATCGCTGCTGCGGCCGTCCGCGTTGACAGCAATTATTCAACTGATGCATGCTCGATCACTCTGGCCGTTTGTTATGGCGGAACTCACACTGAAGTTTGCCTATAAGAGTACAGAATGTTACGAAAAAGTAATGGAGGAGGAGCATGAAAATTGGATGATCGAGTACAAAAATCAAACGGTGCGCGATCCGAAAGTGATGGAACAAGAGGGTTGGGTGACCGACGACGACGACGACGACGACGACGACGCCCCGGCTCCGATTCAGCGACCGCCATTACAAATTCGTCGTCGTCGTGGTCGTCGCGGCAAGCCGCTTCGATTGCGATTTGCACCGTACTGAGCATGAACTTTCAACTTTTGCTTTAATGTCAATTCGCTTTTTTAATCATGTGTATCTTTCTGCTATTAAATTTTGTTTTGTGTCGTTAATCATGTGTATCTTTCTACTATTAAATTTTGCTTTGTGTCATTAATACATGAACAATCTAATAACATGAACTTTCAACTTTTGCTTTAATGCCAATTCGCTTTTTTAATCATGTGTATCTTTCTGCTATTAAATTTTGCTTTGTGTCATTAATCATGTGTATCTTTCTACTATTAAATTTTGCTTTGTGTCATTAATACATGTCTGTTGTTTTTTACGTACGTTCTCAATAATATTACACGATCCTTCCTAATACATCACACTCACAAAACAGTTCATTATATATATATATATATATTTATTACACAATCCTTCCTAATACAGCACAAAGTCCAATCACTTGTACATTTTCCCAACCGCTTTCCGCATACAGCTCGACCAGCCGTCGACTCCAAATCCACGTTAAATCAGTCGCTTCAGTCTACAACAGAACGCAGCTGTTTTTGGTTAGGTATCGAGTTACAACATGCACGCTGTGAATTAAAAAATAACATTACCTTCGTGTCGTCAATTTCCACACGTTTAACAATCGCTAAATCCCATATGAATGCAGCTGTTTCGAATAGGTATCGAGTTACAACACACACACACACGCACCGTAATAACGCACTTCAGTCCATGTTGAAATGAGTCTCCATTCAATTTCAACCACTAAATCCCATATAGGTCAGTGCAACAGAACGCAGTTCGTTTAACAGTCGCTACAACCCATGTTTTGGCCTACGCGGTTGCCTGCCGATAAACGGCTCCGTTCATAGTCCGTCGGATATCAAGTTACGTCAACGCCGATTATAACATCGACTCGAATATAGGGTAGTGTCGCATTAATTGTTACATAATTATAGGGTAGTGTGGGATACGACGATACGCGTGCTGCACGCGCGCGTCAGTCGCTATAATACCCGCTAGGGGGCTGCGTGCTGCACGCGTGCACGTGTGCAGCGCGTCAGTCGCTAGATGGCGCTATAGAGGGCTGCGCATCCGGCTGCGCGCGCAACCGGATGAAGATGTGATAAAAGTGAGGTTTGAAAAGCTATAAGGTACTACTCACGTACGTTCCTTCGTACGGTACGAACGTTTCGTGAAACCGGTAGTTGGGTAGCTGGGCATGTCACTGCCATCGGCAATGCCCAACCTCAGCATATCTGGGTAGTGCAAGGAGTGACTGGATAGTGCAAGGAGTGACTGGGTAGTGCAAGGAGTGACTGGGTAGTGCAAGGAGTGACTGGATAGTGCAAGGAGTGACTGGTTAGTGCAAAGAGTGACTGGGTAGTGCAAGGAGTGACTGGGTAGTGCAAGGAGTGACTGGGTAGTGCAAGGAGTGACTGGGTAGTGCAAGGAGTGACTGGGTAGTGCAAGGAGTGACTGGATAGTGCAAGGAGTCAAAGGCTCCTGCAGTGGTAATAGTTCGTAGTTACGTACAATTGTTGACAACGATGTGCTTGTTTTCCACGATTGTTGCGAGGTACGTGATCTAAGTCAAACGTCCACGTACGTTCCTTCGTATGGTACGAACGTTTCGTGAAACCGGTAGTTGGGTAGCTGGGCATGTCACTGCCATCGGCAATGCCCAACCTCAGCATGTCTGGGTAGTGCAAGGAGTGACTGGGTAGTGCAATGAGTGACTGGGTAGTGCAAGGAGTGACTGGGTAGTGCAAAGAGTGACTGGGTGGTGCAAGGATTGACTGGGTAGTGCCAGGAGTGACTGGGTAGGGCAAGGAGTGACTGGGTAGTGCAATGAGTGACTGGGTAGTGCAAGGAGTGACTGGGTATGCAAGGAGTGACTGGGTAGTGCAAGGAGTGACTGGGTAGTGCAATGAGTGACTGGGTAGTGCAAGGAGTGACTGGGTATGCAAGGAGTGACTTGGTAGTGCAATGAGTGACTGGGTAGTGCAATGAGTGACTGGGTATGCAAGAAGTGACTGGGTAGAGCAAGGAGTGACTGGGTAGTGCAAGGAGTGACTGGGTAGTTCAAGGAGTGATTGGGTATGCAAGGAGTGACTGGGTAATTCAATGAGTGACTGGGTAGTGCAAGGAGTGACTGGGTAGTGCAAGGAGTGACTGGGTAGTGCAAGGAGACATAGGCTCTTGCAGTGGCTGCCTTTTCCTTCGTGCAACGCCGGGCAACTCGTAAGTATTCTAGGATATAAATGTGTTTCATTATAATAGCTGTGTCGCTAATACACAACACACAATACTGACCCTGATGTCTCCCTTGCGCTGGCATATCGAGAGTCTTTATTAAATGTCAGGGGTGTAATAATAGTATTGCGAAGGTAGTGTCAAAGTAAACACGTAACACATCGTAATTATATTTCAACATACTTGTCATCTATATGAATACCAAAATATACACATCTATGCTCAAGTATAAATAATAAGACCTTTCGCAAAATTCAATTTAGACATTTAACATGAACATCATCATTATGTAAATTTCATACGTAATAAATACGTAATAGCGTAGGTGAACCAATTACTATTGACCTGGATAAATACGTCACAATGTAATCAGTACATATCACCTTTCCCTACCACGTACCCGTAACCTCTCCGCTCCACGTTTACTGCAATCTAATTACGTATTTTGTGCGTAATAATAACTAAATTTTGAGCTGTAATTGAAGAAGAAGAAGACATAACCTACTTCAGTGGTCCATTGGTTACTCCGTGGATGTGACATTTAATGACACGTGCCGCAATAGTCCATCAATGCTTGACGTGAATATGACTTGACTCTCTATAAGCCAATGGCTTCCTTGTGCACTTTCCATCTGGGCCTTTGCCTTTGATGGCAATGTGGTTAAATCTAGCTAAATCTTGTTAAACATTCACGACGACAGTTTTGTGCGTCAGTGTCGTGCTAATTTGTTTCTCCTGCGAAATACTTTCCGCTTGATTTCAGTGCGCGGACGCGGTGTTTCGATTTGTATCCGTCACATTTGAATTGTCTGTAAAAAGTATCAATGGTGACCTTGTCATGACCTTGTCATGACAGCGGATGCAATAACTCCACGTTTCATTTCCACTGCATGTAGTCTTGTGGAACTTGAATAATTAATTGCGTTATAAATACATATGAATCCTTTAATTTCAGATAGTAAGTCATATACATAGAACTGTGTACACATATATTCAGTATATTCATAAATCAGTACTACATAATCAGTGCCCCGAATATGTAAGCAAATGATACGCGCATGCGCAGTGAAATATATCGCCGTGTGGGTAGCACTGCACCGGAAGTGCAGCAGACGGCAACATGATGAGATTACAGTACGAAATTAACTACTGCGCTCGCTGCTCGATATAAGTGTAAACTGAACTAACAAAATGCGTACTTTATATACCTATAATTACGTAATTTCACGACAATCACATCGTGGGAGTCCGGATGTGTTTATTATTACTTTCTTTCTGCATTTGCGTCGTTATTTCCTCGCAAATAAAACTTGATCAAGACACAGGCATTAGCTCTTCAACAAAACTGCTCCGAAACCGGTATGTAAGAAACGAATCCAGATCGGCTGTTTGGAGAAAATAGAAGTTGTGTGAACAACGTAGTGTCAACATATTTCACTCCTGTTGGTATTTCTTATTTATAAGTTAATTATTGAAATGAAATAACTAATCACATTCATTATATAAAGAAAAAGCAACTGACTAATAATTACTTCTACACGTCGGTTACATACATTGATTTCCTGAAGTTGTATATATTAGTAAAGAATGTGTAACTATATCCATTTATGACACCATGCGTGGTTTAATTAGGATAATTTTTCTAATAATAAATCTTGATCCGACCAGAATACTTTTCATATGCACATGTTGTTAGTCATAGCGCGAGTACGACATTTTATTGTGAGGCTACCAGCATCGCTTAACCTTCAAGACGCTACCCAGGTGATTGAGTGCCTTCAAACAAGATGTGGATAACACAACGTTAAGACGATCACACATTTTCCATTTTGAGCTGGAACACCTTTATTGTCGTTGGACTACTAAAAGTGCATTATTGTGTAGTGAAACAACACAGCTAATGACTACATTGTTCATTATACATCATAAATAAATATATCTCGGGTTGTGCTTAGGCTTCGACCCTGTCCCTGGGCCTGGTTATTCTGGATTTATTCGCCAGGAGCCGGTTTCATGAGACGGCGTAAGTCCGATTCGCGACGTCGTAAGTCAAATTGGTCGTAAAGTTACGCTAAGAGCGTTTCATGGGTTACGTCCAGTTAGACATTGGCTTTTAGTCGTAACTTTACGCTTGATATTAGCAGTCGTAAGCTTACTCGAATAGGTCGTAAGTTCTGGGTCTTGTAATTTCACGCGTCTGTTTAGATTTTCTTCCGCGGTTTACACAACAAGTCTTTATTATTGATTGTGCTGATTATACACACAGTACAATGGCGATGTTGTGAACTACAGCCACATGTCTTCAATTACCGAACACAATTTTCTAATATGGAATAAATGTAATAATGTTGACAACTACAGTACTCAGTCTCAGTAACCTAGCCCTAAGTGTAATGAAAAATGTAGCGATGTAATGTTTTATACTCGTTGCCCATGTAAAGGACATTTTTTTATCTGTTTACAATTTGCCATTAAAAACCTTCAACAAAGATATTGATATTTAAAATCATTAACAATTATTTCATCGATTAAGTGCAACTAATTTGTTAGAAGTTGTTTTTGAATGAAATATTTACGATTATCGAACGACGAAAACATGCTTCGTGAAAAGTCGCTAAGGCATAACATTGCTACGCTTGGTCGAACGACTTCGCCAAAAGACGCCAGTCCACAACATTACTAACTTTCAGAAACCTCACAACATGTCTAGACTTTAAAAAGCATTTAGTGTATAAACATCACTCGATCCTTATTCACTTTCCGCGATAATTATCACTTTATGAACATGATTTTGTTTTACCTATTTTGATGTGTCATGAAGAATTATATTGAATAGTATCTGAGACTGAGTCTGAGGCCAGTTTCATGAGACGACGTAATTCATTCCAAAGGCAATTCGTTTAATCAATCAATTTGATTCAAAATTAATCCTATATGTTCCTTTGTACTAGGGTATCACTGCATTTTTGTCTTGATATGTGTAAAATATGACCTATTTGTCTAGGTCATCTTTTATTTTTTATCTCCATCTTTTATTTTTTTGTCGTTGTGCCGTCCACGAGGTTCAGTACTTTGCTTGATATATCATGTTCCATGAACCCCTTCAAACGGTGACAGGACATTAGCCATTAGGCCTAGACAATATCCTCCACGCTAGGACAGTATCAACAATAGGATCTATACATTGCCATGAACTTCACCTGGCAATCAGCCATAGGCATCCGGAGGGGGGCAATTGCCCCCAGGACTGGACTTTTTTTTTATTTAGGTCTTGCCTAGCTAGCGAGTAGATTGCTCACTAGTTGTGCTAAATATAATATTCAATATATTTGTAAACTAATTTATGTACAATATTATCATAAGACTGTATATTTTAAGAGTGGACATTTTAGTAAATGTAGATATCTGGTCAAAATTAAATGCCAGATGTTAACACGATAAAATTTAATCGATTGAGGGCAAACGATTTGTTAGAAACATTGTTTTTCGGTGAAATACTATGTCTGAGACCGAGTCTTAGTTAATCGAGCGATGAAAATAGGCTCGCGAAAATGTCGAATTTTAGCGTCGTCAGTGTTGTAGTTTTAAAAATGTTAATATAATTTCTATGTCGCTAGTGATAATAGGAATTTGATATTTCAACGCATGGGTAGACTAGACACACCACACAATTCCAACGCAATGCCAAGGGCAAGGTAATGACAATTTCAATTATAATTATACAACTATAAACCACACGTTTCTCGGCGCCCCGTCAGTGTTCATTTTGTTGGAACAAGACGCTCGGTTATAGGTATCTAATTGATACTAACTTTCAGTGTCTAACGGCTATTCTTTCAACTGTGGTCTGTGCATCGCATCAAGAACTTGTTTATCGCAGACTTTGGTGGTAGCATTCTGCATGGAAACACTGATCCATCAATGGCGGATCTCAGTGACCTAACCAAATGATACTATCGCAATTATATTATAATATTATTGCGATAGTTTCATAACAGTCATCAATCGCAGTTGGTGGGTGGTACTATATCGTAGCCATGGTTGTAGTGAATGTAACGTGCTGAATCCGTGAATGACGCTCTAGTCGACTATTGATGATGTTAGGTCGATAAATAAATAAAATCAGATAGTTAAAAAAAACATGTTTGCTATAATATTACATTGTCACAAGTAGACATGTTGAATTGATTTGCCAACTATCATTATTACTAATAGTTCATTGTACTGCTCCGATAAATGTGGATAGTTCAATTTATTATCGGTAGCATTGCATTGTCACATCGACTATTGCGATGCATCGATAGTTCGATGTATTATTTTTGCACCCGTAACAGTTTATTTTAGCCAACAACAAGTTAACGTTACAGGGCGAACTGCGGCATAACAGCTTCTGTAAACAGCCTGGACAGTGGACAGTTATTTATGGATGGCGGTGTCACAACCCGGACAACTCCATTGCCTAAATATATCGTTTACAAGCCCGCGAGGCGACATCTTTGATCACACACGTCGCTCGGGAACAGACGTTTATATTACCATAATAACATAATATGATAATACAACGTGAATTCAAATGCCACGGGTCCATAAATAACCATTTCATTGTCACCATCACACCAGACCCCATCTCTCATTAAAATGACATTACTCTGATGAACTGAGGGCATTATGCCTGTTGATGTTCTTACAACAGCAGCTGCTCTTTCCGAGTGGCCTCGAAGGAAGTCTTTATTCCTGCCATTACTTCTCTATCAAAACACATTGGTATAGTTTCGTGCGGGTTATGACCCGATAATCCAGTATTGTTTGGAAGTATTATAGGTCGTTTGCCTGATTACAACTTTCTGTCCTGTCGTATGTCACGTTGCCCAGTCGTATTGTGACTGCACGGCCCGTCTCCGTGAGCGACCGCGTGACGACGTGTCAGAAAGAAACAGGTAAACATATTGGTCGTGAGGGACACATTTTTGCAGGAACCAGGTTGACTGCTCTCAAAACGTTCAGGATCGGACCACAGGAAGAGCGGGCAGACATAGTGGAATTCCATAATCAAAGCTATAGTTTGGTAATTATAATTTCCTTCGAAAAAGTCTACATTAGCAGAATAGTTCTACATTTCCTTCCTGATATCCACTTATACTGTTTGCTAATTATTTTATAATTGTGTACCGCTTCATATTACGGAGGAAATAATGATGACAGCACAAACTATTTATATCTCACAGATAGTGCAAATTATAATTTAAAATAAGTTAAAAAAATTATGTGGACAAGCACACATTTTTTCCTCTAAAATCTTAAATAATGCAACGTATGGAAATTGTTTTTAAATGCATCCAAGCTATATAAATTAACCATGGGTTAAGCGAGGGCGGTATTGGTGATAATTACTGTCTGACCCCTGACATAGATTTTTCGATGATTAATCTAACGATATATTACTAGGATTTAGATTTAGAAGAAAATTATCGATATATCGATATAATATATATATATATATATATATATATATATATATATATATATATATATATATATATATATATATATATATATGGGCAGCTGAGCTGCCCTTGTTATTTATTTCCTACAACGGGCTTTCAGTTAAATCACATATGTCTTTGTCATTTATTTGTTTGTGAAGGTCAACTATTTTGTGCGCATCAGTGACTACAAATGCATGGAAACGACATATCTGTTTAAAATATGTCGAGGAAACCTGTTTGTCTTTAATAGTCCTAATTCGTTCACGCTATCAATCTTTTGTGTGTATCACTGAAGCATAACGAAGCATAGCGATGTGTTTTCCTGGGATGTTGCACAACGACATAAATCACGCAGTTCTTCCCCAAATATCTCATCGACTCTTGTTTGCAATTCATACGTCGCCTCCTGGTTATCATCATTAGCATCATCATCATCATCATCATCATCAGGTGCCGATCATGACGATACTTTTCCCACGATCACAGGCATCTCTTAATAGTTTAGCTACGCTATTTTCTAGCCAGATTCCTAGACCATCAATAATTTTCACTCTTTGCCGTCCTGTGCTTCTTTACTTCCCTTCAATCTATCCTATTGTCACCAAATGTTCTAGTTTTGTCTTTCTCATCACGTGGTCTTTAAATTCTGCTTGTCTTTTCCTGATTGTGTACATTATCTTCCTTACATCGCTAGCCGTTCTTATAATTTTTTTTTCACAGCTTTTCTTTTCTGTCCACAATATCCATTCGTCTGTAAAATCACATTTATGTTGCTTTGGCTATCTTTTCTAATTTATTAGACAACAGCCTCCTGATAATAACAATAAATAAATAAACATTAAACATAATGGATGTCATAGCGCCGCTTATTTTATTCCGATGTTGTGGCTAAACTGGCATATAGACAGCGAGATGTCAAACAGTGGCGCCCACTTCTGAATGACTGTTTATATGATATTAGTGATATGCTACTATCCAGGTTTCTGATCCGTACTGTACGTGTACAATTGCAGTGACGTAGGACATGATCTTTATCTCAATTGTGATACAAAATCGCATAAAAAAATAATCTTCCCAGCTTCAGACAAAGGCGATTGGCAAGTTCACGTCCCACCATATGGCGCCACTGTTGTGACGATGGCGCCACTGGCGCCGGTATGCATTGCATATACCGGAATGTACCGGGGTCAACTCACTGAACGGTGGTCTTTGTCTCCAGCCCACAAAATATGTGCTCCAGCAGAAGTGTCAACTACGCGGCTTGGACAATATTGGTGGCTACTTTGAACGAGGACACGACTGAAGTTAACGACATGAGGCTGTTGTGCCTTGTGTTCTCGTGGACTGGTTCTGACGCCGTCATCAGTATATTGAGATTTGTTTTGTTTATTTTCCTTCTTCGTTGCTATCCTTTCGTCTTTGTCTTTGTCTCGGTTATATCGTGCATGTTATTATAAAGTTAGTTCATTAATTATCATAAAAATATCATAAAAAAGTTCTCAGGTTTTGTGTTTAGGACGTACATGGACATTACATTGTTTCAGCTATACGCTTTTTCGCTCCTAACGTATCAACGTAAGTAAATACGCGTGTAAAGATAAATTCAAATACTTTGTAAAATTTGTTTTGCAACGTTGTAGCCGGTAAGTATAAGACGAAACAAAATGAATAAACGACTGTCACCACGTGCATATTTACAACAAAGGAATCCAGTTCGACCACCTCTATCGATGTAATTCGGTTATTTATAAGTATAAACGACTGTGTGTACTTCAGTGCAAAAACGCCAGACAGCGCCTCCTGTTGTTGACGGTCGCAGTTGCTGAAAAAAACATACATTGCAACTACTCTGTCATGGACAACTTAAAACGACGAAAAAAAATGCTCAAAGAAACGAAGAACATCGAAATGTCCTAAAGTCTAACAACTACTAAAATAAGCATTAACTATTTGCGTCTGCGTGTGCGTCTGCACGTAGCATACCACATTGCAACTTACTGAATTATACTCCGTCTTATTTGTCCTCAGGCCTTCACAACATTAGGCACAAACATTTTCCTGAGCAGCATGTTATTAATTATATTAAATCGAGTCCTCCTGCTAGGTAGTGGACAGCACTAGGACGCTGCTGTGGCTCGTATTTTGGTTGGTTAGGGTTAGAGAACATTACTCTGTGAGTCAGCACAACGATAGCACTAGGACACTACTGCCGTGGCTCGTCTTTTGGTTGTTAGGGTTAGAGACCAGAAAGGTCAGAAAGAAATGGTCAGAAAGATTATTATATTGATAATAATTATAAACATATTTTTGTATAGAAGATATTAGAAACACTCTGTTCAATGTGTGTGTGTGTGTGTGTGTGTGTGTGTGCGTGCGTGCGTGCGTGCGTGCGTGCGTGCGTGCGTGCGCGTGCGTGCGTGCGTGCGTGCGTGCGTGCGTGCGTGCGCGTGCGTGCGTGCGTGCGTGCGTGTGCGTGTGCGTGTGTGTTTGTGTGTGTGCGTATGTGCGAGTGATGTTCTTTACAAGACCGAAGAGTAATTCGCCCTACACACGTTGTTGACGTCTTTCTGCTCAACTCGCTGGTGCACACGCGAAACTGTCTTGGACCAATCTATCACAATAGTTGTCAGTTATCAATTCCTGCCTACTACAATATGGACTTCACATCACAACACGACATTTAACCATATAGATGGGGGCATTTAGATTTTTCAATTAGATTAGATATCTAACAATACCCGTTTTCGAAATTTCGCTCACCCCACTTTGCCCGTGTCTTTTGGAAGAGACAGTAAAAGCTGTTGGTCCCTTCTACCTGGTGTCTATGCCAGGGGAAGTCAAATATCCCGCACAGTGGGTAAATGTGTAACCTGCTGAGGACTTCATCTTTCATGAGCCACTGCAGAAGCCTCTATGACGTGGCTCTTTCAATTCTGCTAACTCCCTCACAAGATTGCATCATTTGGAACACAAATTTGCATCATACAATTTTTTTATTTCAGAATAAAAAAATATATGCCTGCAGACATACAGAAGTGACATACAGTGTACAACTGAACAAGAGCACGAGAGACGTTGAGAAAAAATTAGATGAGACCTGGGTTGGTTGTAACAATGTAAACATTATTACACTTTTACGATATGGTATTAAGTAAAAGGAAAATGCAATTATGCTAAATTGGAAAACATACCTCCATAATTATGTTTACCCGGTCTCATTTACAAGTAAACTGGGAATTCATGAAACGTGTGCTTATCAAAGCTGTAACAACTTGCCCCACATTTAAACATAGAATTGTCAGATATTTGATAAAGGCTGGCTACACATAGATGAGACAATTGTTGGACTCTCGATAAGCCAATGGCTTCCTTGTCCACTTGGCATCTGAAACTTGTTGTTTGGGATGGCAATCTTGTTTAAAAATCAGGATAAGTTGCAACACACTTCAAGGTAAGTGGTAACATTAATTATTGTATTATAAATTGGAGAAATTAACAAAGTATTGGTGACACATGAAGATTAAGTATAGCTTGGTTGCATGTCAGACATATTTTGCACTGTCTTAAATCCGACACTGACTCCTGGTGTAAGGAACACCTTTGAAATCACCCTTCTGCTTTGCACAATTTTATGATATATGGACTCCGGATAGATATAAGAAAATGGATAGGCCTATATGGAACAATCTGAATAACTCCCAATATGTTCCTTATAGCGAGAATCTGCTGATGTGTACCATTCAAACATTGTAATGCGGATAACAAGATTGCTTTTTCCTATTTATTCAGAATGTTTCACAAGAAATACAGAACACGTACAAAGCAAATGATACTAAATAAATCATGCTAAATTTCACTTCAAACTGTTGATTGGTATTTTATCCATCAAACACAAAAAGGTATGCTTTAATCATGAAAGGAAAAAATACCTTCCGTCAATTACATTTTGAGTTTACATTTACAATTGAAAAACAAACATATAAAAAACGATATAATTAATATACTAAACTTTAGCATATGGATGTATGTGCAAGAAGTGTTAAATCTACATTAAATAAAAGCATAATTGTGGCAGAGTCAGACGAATGTTTATTTTCTTTCTCGGTCCATTTGCTACAAATACAATTGCGGTAACTTGGTGAGCACTATAAACGTTTCTTTGTTAAACGATATCAATATCATGTAGAAAGTGATGTGTGGGAGTATCTAACCTTTCATGTTTTTTCCAAAAAATTAACACAAACATGTCTGGGCGTATGTAAATATGGGATATGTATACAACATGCGTTCGCTCCGTTTTTCGACTGCACGCGATTTTCGGGCGAAGAAAAAACGCAAACAAGCAACGCCACCTATGTGTCATCTATGTGTCATCTATGTGTCATCTATGTGTCATCTATGTGTCATCTATGTGTCATCTATATGTCATATATGTGTCATCTATGTGTCACCACTGAATCTGTCGTCAGTAAGTTGCACTAGAAAAATATGTGGGACTGAGAGGTTCAGTGCTGAATTGCTCCACTGCGACACGACCCGTGTGCGATTACCGGCACATGCAACTATTATTATTTCTTACAAAGTAACATTATTCAATTCATATGCAAGTGTTATTATTTCTTACACTTATATATATATATATATATATATATATATATATATATATATATATATATATATATATATAGAGTCCTATGTTCTAAGTTCTAATCACTGTACTACTGCGTCTTGTGTTATGATATATATGTGTGTGTGTGCGAGCGTGCGTGCGTGCGTGCGTGCGTGCGTGCGTGTGTGTATCATAACACAAGACGCAGTAATACCGTGATTAGAACTTAGAACTCTCAGTGGAGAGGACCGTGGCTCGATTCCCCTTGCAGCCATTTCGAAGTATGGCCAATTTCGTTCACTCCACAGTGCCTTAGTTGCTGTAGAAACAAGTACCAATGATGGATGTACACTATGTGGACAAATAGACTTCGCGCAATAATTGCAGAGTTGGGTTTGGGAGTAACAGGTATCTTAATATAATTCACCGTGAGTATGTACGTTTGTACGTTTGTATATTGTATGTTACGCTACTCCCCCTAGACCCTTTGCATCTCGGGCGCCAAACTTTCGGGGGTTCATCTAACGACCCCACGGTCGGGTCATCTACGACCCCACGGTCGGGCCATCTACGACCCTACGGTCGGGTCGTTCCAATTTTTTTTCGAAATTCATCCGGCTATGACTTTTTTAACAACAATCGAATTACCGTTTGTATTTATTACGTACATTGTTGACCCGGTCATGCGTCTTTTCTTCGGTTGTCCAAAGTTACGTCATACACGAGGAGCAAGTCGTCGTTGCACACAAGATTTAACAATATTGCCATCCAAGACAAAGGCCCAGATGGCAAGTGGACAAGGAAGTCATTGGCTTATCGAGAGGCCAACAATGTTTAATCTATTTGTAACCCGCCCTCCTGAGATATATGGCAACGTTGTTTTTAAACATATTCACGCGGTTAGTAGTTACACAATATGTAGATAATGTGTTCCATTCATTGATTGTCCTCTGTGAGTATGTCCTGATGTCCAATCCAATCCAATACAGTGATTCTTTAATAATGTTATCTCGAGTTCTGTTATCTTTCTTGAGTGAGAAAAATATTGCTATCAATATCTTCATGCCCATTCAATATCTTAAACATTTCAATTTTATCTCCTCTTAACCGTCTTGTCTCTAAGGTTGTTAAACCAGTCTCTCAGTCGTTCTTCATAACTAAGGTCTCTCAGTTCTCACACGCTCGCACGTATTCACTAACTAACTTATGCCCGGACGCACGCACGCACGCACGCACGCACGCACGCACGCACGCACGCACGCACGCACGCACGCACGCACACACGTTGAACAGAGTGTTTCTAATATTATCAATATAATAATATGTCTGGCCACCTGGCTGCATTTGTTTATTTCCAGGCTTCACAAATCTTTATGAGTTCTGATATGGGAAGCGTTTTATCGTTGGCATTAGTTGCAGGAGAGGAGAGCCACGCAGTACCAACCATCACCTCGTCTTCTTGGTGTTGTTCGTTAGGCCACACTGGCATTCGGTTGAATAGCGGGAACAGGTGGTCTCTAACAACGAAAAACGAGTTATAGCAGTAGTGGCCAAGTGCTGTCCACTACCTTGCACGAGGACTTGATTTAATGTAATTAATAACATGCGGCTGAGGAAAATTGTTGTGACTGATATTGCGAAGGTCTGATTCTGAGAGGACAAAGATGACGGAGTATAGTTCAATAAGTTGCAAAGTGGTATGTTACGTGCAGACGCACACGCTCACGCAAATACTCGAGCGGGTGATAAGTGTTTTTTTAGTAGTTGTTAGACGGCAGAACATTTCCTTGTTCTTCACTTCCTTGAGCTTTTTTTCGTTTTAGGATGTCCATGATCTTTTTTTCAAAAACTGCGACCGCTAACGACAGAAGGCGCTGCCTGATGTTTTATTCATTCGCACTGAAGTACACACAGTTGTTTATACTTAAAAATAGCAGAATTACATCGACAGGAGTGTTTTGTTGTAAATATGTATGTGGCTACAGTCGTTTGGTCATTTTGTTTCGCCTTCCGAAACAACATAAAAACCAAGCTACAGAAATGCTCACCGTCCACAACGTTTGTATTTGAATTAATCTTTAGACGCGTATTTACTTACATTGATACGTTAGGAGCGAAAGACGTATAGTTGAAGCAATGTAATGTCCAAGCATGTCCGAAACACAAAACATGAAAACTTGGTTTTTATGATAATTAATTAACTAATTTTAGAATAACCTGCATGACATATAACCGCGACAAAGACAAAGACGAAACGATAGCAACGAAGAACTATAATAAACAAAACGAATCGCAGTATACTGATGACGGCGTCAGAACCAGTCCACGAGAACACAAGGCACAACAGCCTCATGTCATTAACTTCAGTCGTGTCCTCGTTCAAATTGTCACCAACATTGTCTGAGCAGCGTCGTTGACACTTCTGCTGAAACACCTGTCTTGTGGGTCAAAGTCAAAGACTACCATTTAGTGCGTCGACACCATGGTGGGCCGGGAACTTGCCAATCGCCTTTGTCTGAAGCTGGGGAGACTATTTTTGAATGCGACATCACAATTGAGACAAAGCTTGTGTCCTACGCCACTGGAATTGTCTCAGTCCCACGTACTGTATTTATCGGAAACCTGGATAGTATCATGCCAATTAGATAATATAAACATTCATTCAGAAGAGGGCGCCACTGTTCGATATATCGCTGTCTATGTGCCAATTTAGCCACAACATCGGAATAAAATAAGCCACGCTATGACATACATTATGCTTAATGTTTATTTATTTATTGTTATTATCAGGAGGCTGTTGTTTAATAAATTAGAAAGGATAACCGAAGCAATCAATGTGTTTTTTTAGACGAATGACTACTGTAGACAGACAAGGTGATAAGAAAGAGAAAACAAAAACCTGATAGATTGGAAAAGATTGATGGGAGGAAGCAGAGGTTGGCAAACATTATTGATGGTCTAGCAACCCGGCTAGGAAAGAGTTAAGCGGAACTATTGAGAGAGGCATGTAAATGAGAAAAATGGAAGGTCCTGGTCGTCTACGCATGCTACAAACGCGGCACCTGGTGGTGATGATGATGATGATCAAATTAGTTATTTATGTCTTTGCGTAACATACCTGGAAAACGCAACGCTACGCTTCGTTAAAGATTGTAGCGTGAACGATGTAGACATTCTGAACAAGTGGGTCAAGTCTAGGCGTTTGCAGTCACTGATGCGCACATAATAGTTTACCTTTACAAACAAATATATGACAGCGACAGGTATGGTTTAAATGAAAGCCCGTTGTACGAAATCAATAACAAGCGCAGTTTAAGCCAAAGAGGGCCATGGATCAATGCCCGCTCCCCCCCCCCCATCACATCACTGAGCGTATCGTTCTCTATAATACATAATATATCCAAGTTTTATTTATAATGGGGCGGATATAACTGTAGGTGTCGATTGAGATACTGGGCTTAGTTGAGGTGTCGTATAACGATCAACGTCTCGCAGAATCCACCGCAGGCGATTATCTGTGTAACCACCGAGAAAGCAGCTATACGTCATGGTGTGCCACTTACAGTTAACATTCCTGTCAGAGCAACTACATAATGTTGGTACCGAATGGTACTTTTAAAACACTAAAACACGAGAAATATGATGACGCGGCCTTTTGTGCAACGTCCTCACACGAGGACACGGTTATATGCAACGACTGATGCAGCTGATGAAATATTATGCCTCGTGTTCTTAAGGTTCGATCCTGGGAAGGCGAACTCATCAGCATAGGGCTGTACAACATTAGTGTTGATGTTGTTTTGAGATGGCGAATAAGACGGACATCGTTACGCTTTGGTCAGCCAACAGGCCTGCACATACATTCGTTATCACAATTAATTCGCTTGGTCCCACTCTCTATATGGTCGTCATTGATTAGGGAGATGCTCATCTATAAACAGGACAGCGCCGCCAACATCATCGACTCATCGCCGACTGAATCAGGAATATAAGAACCGAGAGGTAGCCTGCATGTATATATGTATATATGTATATGTGTGTGTGTGTGTGTGTGTGTGTGTGTGTGTGTGTGTGTGTGTGTGTGTGTGTGTGTGTGTGTGTGTGTGTGTGTGTGTGTGTGTGTGTGTGTGTGTGTGTGTGTGTATATATATATATATATATATATATATATATATATATATATATATATATATATATATATATATATATGAAAAATGTGTGCTTGTGCACATAATATTGTTTATTCACTTTATTTAAATTCTAATTTGCACTGTCTGTTAGATATAAATAGTTCGTTCTGATATCATTATTATTTCCTCCACAGTATGAAGCGGTACACAATTATTAAATAATTGGGGACATTAGCAAACAGTATAAATGGATATCAGGAAGGAAAAGTATAAATATTCTGCTAATGGAGACTCTACGTTTTTGAAGGAAATTATATTTACTCTTTGATTATCAAACGATAGCGTTGATTACGGCATTCCACTGCCCGCTCTACCTGTGGTCCGATCCAGAACGTTTTGAGAGCAGTCACCCTGGTTGCTGCAAAATGTGTCCCTCACGACCAATATGTTTACCTGTGTTTATGTGACACGTCGTCACGCGGTCGCTCACGGAGATGTACGGGCCGTGCAGTCACGATACGACTGTGCAACTTGACATACGACAGGACAGAAAATTGTAATCATGCTAACGACCTATAGTAAATCAGGTGCACGTTCGGCTGATGAGATCACTGTTTCACCGGAACACGCGTATTGGCCCCTGATCTTCTGTAAATGCGAACAGTGCATTACTAATATTATAATAAAATAATTACGATTTTTAACGTATTTGTGTTTTTCGTGCAAGCGTGATTATAAAAATTAGGAGCCGTTAGCTGCATATTGGAGCCGTACGACGATCATAGAAAGTAAAAATGCAGGAGTGGTGCTCCTAGCGGAAAGGTCGAAAAACACACATTGAAAGAGCGCGTTATTTGTTCCGTTTTGAATAAGCTAAATAATACTGGTTCGGTGGGTTTTCGTGTTACCAACGAATGACGCCAATCTAGGCAATTATTTACCCAAGTTGTAAATATAGGAAATAACTTACGTTACTGTATCGAATTAATGCAAACAAAATTGGTGGAGTTTTTTTTTCGGAATGACGTTTTCGTGTTATGCCAGGACCGCTTGTTCTAACTGTAAGCCTCGCTAACCGTTATCTATAAAACTGAACCTAGCTATTTATCATCATATAACAAGTATTTTATATGACATTCTCACATCAGGCGGTTGCGATAAATGCTGTTTGCATGTACTGCCAACACCGCAACAAATCGGGCCTAAGATGGCGCTTAACAACTGAATTATTTCGAATGCTTCATCCAAGCATACCAGCCTTTAGTAATATTCTTGGTTTTAGTTACACATGTACGTTCACACACAAATTACACATATACGCACGAAACCATCACGGTTACAACTTATTACAATACTTCCAAACAATACTGGGTTATAGGGCCATAAACTGCACGAAACTATACCAACGTGTTTTGAGAGAGAAGAAATGACAGGAGTAAAGACCTCCTTCGAGACCACTCGGAAGGAGCAACTGCTGTATTAATAACCTAATGTCACATTGATGTTTTGAGAGAGAAGAAATGACAGGAGTAAAGACCTCCTTCGAGACCACTCGGAAGGAGCAACTGCTGTATTAATAACCTAATGTCACATTGATGTTTTGAGAGAGAAGAAATGACAGGAGTAAAGACCTCCTTCGAGACCACTCGGAAGGAGCAACTGCTGTATTAATAACCTAATGTCACATTGATGTTTTGATAGAGAAGAAATGACAGGAGTAAAGACCTCCTTCGAGACCACTCGGAAGGAGCAACTGCTGTATTAATAACCTAATGTCACATTGATGTTTTGATAGAGAAGAAATGACAGGAGTAAAGACCTCCTTCGAGACCACTCGGAAGGAGCAGCTGCAGTATTAATAGCCTAATGTCACATTGATGTTTTGATAGAGAAGAAATGACAGGAGTAAAGACCTCCTTCGAGACCACTCGGAAGGAGCAGCTGCTGTATTAATAACCTAATGTCACATTGATGTTTTGAGAGAGAAGAAATGACAGGAGTAAAGACCTCCTTCGAGACCACTCGGAAGGAGCAACTGCTGTATTAATAACCTAATGTCACATTGATGTTTTGAGAGAGAAGAAATGACAGGAGTAAAGACCTCCTTCGAGACCACTCGGAAGGAGCAGCTGCTGTATTAATAACCTAATGTCACATTGATGTTTTGATAGAGAAGAAATGACAGGAGTAAAGGCCTCCTTCGAGACCACTCGGAAGGAGCAGCTGCTGTATTAATAACCTAATGTCACATTGATGTTTTGATAGAGAAGAAATGACAGGAGTAAAGACCTCCTTCGAGACCACTCGGAAGGAGCAACTGCTGTATTAATAACCTAATGTCACATTGATGTTTTGAGAGAGAAGAAATGACAGGAGTAAAGACCTCCTTCGAGACCACTCGGAAGGAGCAACTGCTGTATTAATAACCTAATGTCACATTGATGTTTTGATAGAGAAGAAATGACAGGAGTAAAGACCTCCTTCGAGACCATTCGGAAGGAGCAACTGCTGTATTAATAACCTAATGTCACATTGATGTTTTGATAGAGAAGAAATGACAGGAGTAAAGGCCTCCTTCGAGACCACTCGGAAGGAGCAGCTGCTGTATTAATAACCTAATGTCACATTGATGTTTTGAGAGAGAAGAAATGACAGGAGTAAAGACCTCCTTCGAGACCACTCGGAAGGAGCAGCTGCAGTATTAATAACTTAATGTCACATTGATGTTTTGAGAGAGAAGAAATGACAGGAGTAAAGACCTCCTTCGAGACCACTCGGAAGGAGCAGCTGCTGTATTAATAACCTAATGTCACATTGATGTTTTGATAGAGAAGAAATGACAGGAGTAAAGACCTCCTTCGAGACCACTCGGAAGGAGCAACTGCTGTATTAATAACCTAATGTCACATTGATGTTTTGATAGAGAAGAAATGACAGGAGTAAAGACCTCCTTCGAGACCACTCGGAAGGAGCAACTGCTGTATTAATAACCTAATGTCACATTGATGTTTTGAGAGAGAAGAAATGACAGGAGTAAAGACCTCCTTCGAGACCACTCGGAAGGAGCAGCTGCTGTATTAATAACCTAATGTCACATTGATGTTTTGAGAGAGAAGAAATGACAGGAGTAAAGACCTCCTTCGAGACCACTCGGAAGGAGCAGCTGCTGTATTAATAACCTAATGTCACTTTGATGTTTTGAGAGAGAAGAAATGACAGGAGTAAAGACCTCCTTCGAGACCACTCGGAAGGAGCAACTGCTGTATTAATAACCTAATGTCACATTGATGTTTTGAGAGAGAAGAAATGACAGGAGTAAAGACCTCCTTCGAGACCACTCGGAAGGAGCAACTGCTGTATTAATAACCTAATGTCACATTGATGTTTTGAGAGAGAAGAAATGACAGGAGTAAAGACCTCCTTCGAGACCACTCGGAAGGAGCAGCTGCTGTATTAATAACCTAATGTCACATTGATGTTTTGAGAGAGAAGAAATGACAGGAGTAAAGACCTCCTTCGAGACCACTCGGAAAGAGCAGCTGCAGTATTAATAACCTAATGTCACATTGATGTTTTGAGAGAGAAGAAATGACAGGAGTAAAGACCTCCTTCGAGACCACTCGGAAGGAGCAGCTGCTGTATTAATAACCTAATGTCACATTGATGTTTTGAGAGAGAAGAAATGACAGGAGTAAAGACCTCCTTCGAGACCACTCGGAAGGAGCAGCTGCAGTATTAATAACCTAATGTCACATTGATGTTTTGAGAGAGAAGAAATGACAGGAGTAAAGACCTCCTTCGAGACCACTCGGAAGGAGCAACTGCAGTATTAATAACCTAATGTCACATTGATGTTTTGAGAGAGAAGAAATGACAGGAGTAAAGACCTCCTTCGAGACCACTCGGAAGGAGCAGCTGCAGTATTAATAACCTAATGTCACATTGATGTTTTGAGAGAGAAGAAATGACAGGAGTAAAGACCTCCTTCGAGACCACTCGGAAGGAGCAGCTGCTGTATTAATAACCTAATGTCACATTGATGTTTTGAGAGAGAAGAAATGACAGGAGTAAAGACCTCCTTCGAGACCACTCGGAAGGAGCAACTGCTGTATTAATAACCTAATGTCACATTGATGTTTTGAGAGAGAAGAAATGACAGGAGTAAAGACCTCCTTCGAGACCACTCGGAAGGAGCAGCTGTAGTATTAATAACCTAATGTCACATTGATGTTTTGAGAGAGAAGAAATGACAGGAGTAAAGACCTCCTTCGAGACCACTCGGAAGGAGCAACTGCAGTATTAATAACCTAATGTCACATTGATGTTTTGAGAGAGAAGAAATGACAGGAGTAAAGACCTCCTTCGAGACCACTCGGAAGGAGCAGCTGCAATATTAATAACCTAATGTCACATTGATGTTTTGAGAGAGAAGAAATGACAGGAGTAAAGACCTCCTTCGAGACCACTCGGAAGGAGCAACTGCTGTATTAATAACCTAATGTCACATTGATGTTTTGAGAGAGAAGAAATGACAGGAGTAAAGACCTCCTTCGAGACCACTCGGAAGGAGCAGCTGCAGTATTAATAACCTAATGTCACATTGATGTTTTGAGAGAGAAGAAATGACAGGAGTAAAGACCTCCTTCGAGACCACTCGGAAGGAGCAACTGCTGTATTAATAACCTAATGTCACATTGATGTTTTGAGAGAGAAGAAATGACAGGAGTAAAGACCTCCTTCGAGACCACTCGGAAGGAGCAACTGCTGTATTAATAACCTAATGTCACATTGATGTTTTGAGAGAGAAGAAATGACAGGAGTAAAGACCTCCTTCGAGACCACTCGGAAGGAGCAACTGCTGTATTAATAACCTAATGTCACATTGATGTTTTGAGAGAGAAGAAATGACAGGAGTAAAGACCTCCTTCGAGACCACTCGGAAGGAGCAACTGCAGTATTAATAACCTAATGTCACATTGATGTTTTGAGAGAGAAGAAATGACAGGAGTAAAGACCTCCTTCGAGACCACTCGGAAGGAGCAGCTGCTGTATTAATAACCTAATGTCACATTGATGAGATATGAAGCCTAATGTGATAGCGACAATGAAAGTGTAATTTATGGACACAATGCATTTGTATTAACGTTGTATTATCGTATCATGTCATTACGGTAATACAAACGTCTGTTCCCGAGCGACGTGTGTGATCGAAGACGTCGCCTCGCGGACTTGTAAACGATATATTTAGGCAATGCCATCCATAAATCAGCACTGTTCCAGGCTGTCTACAGAAGCGGATATGCCGCAGTACGGCCTGTAACGTGAACATTTTACGGGCTAAAATAAACCGTTACGAGTGCAAAAATATATCGAGTTATCGATGTATCGCATTTGTCGATGTTACGATGCAATGCTATGTTGTTTACAAAACTAAATTGCTAAAATATAAATAATAATAATAATACATTAAGTATTTCTAAAACTTGGCTAAACAAATTTGAACTAGACAAACTAAGCGACACATACAAGCATAAAACATAAAGTACCATTGGTAAATAAATAAATAAATAGTTAATAAAATAAATTAATTCATAAATAACTAGACAATAAACTATTAGTTGTTAATTACTAATAATTAAATATATTGTGGTTATATAATGTGACATATAAAGATTACACATTAAAGGCTAGCTTAAAACAGTGTGTCTTAAGACGAGCTTAGAATGTGTTAATATCCTTGATCAGCCGCAGTTCTTCGGGCAGGGTCTGCCCAGCACGCGTACCGTTCCGGGTTGCGGCGGGGAACAGTTCATAGCGCGCCGGCGGCGGAACGAAAGGGCACGGCTCGGCACATATGGCGTGAGTAGCGAGGCCAGGTACGTCGACGTCCGGTCATGAAGGGTGCGGAATACAAGAACGAGCAGCTTGCACTCAACGCGTCACTTCACCGGCAGCCAGTGGGGTTGTTTCAGTGCTGCCGTCCCGCTACGTCGATCACCCCGCCTAATTCGTAGGACGACTTTGGCCGTTGAGTGCTGGACCAACTCAAGGCGGTGGAGTAAACGGTCTGATATAATCAATTGAACTATCCATAGTTATCGTCTTTAGTACACTGAACTATCAGTAGTAATGATAGTTGCCAAAACAATTCAGCAGGGTTACTTGTGTCATTGTTATACTATAAAAACATAAGTGTGATCATTTTATTTATTTATCGACCTAACATCAACAATAGTCGACTAGAGCGTCATTCACGGATTCAATATGTTAAATTAACAACCACTATGGCTACGCTATAGTACCACCCAGCAACTACGGTTCGTGACTGTTATGAACCTATTGCAATAGTATTGTGATATATGTAGTTATCGCGATACTATCGCAATAGTACAACTATTCTCCGATAGTCACCCCCAATTAGTGTACTGATCAATATGAATATTGCAAAGGTAAAACGACCTGTCCACATTATAAGTAAATCCGTTCGTACTGTCATCACGTACAGCCATCACGTGCAGTCATCACCTAGCCATCAGCAGTTTCTTTTAAAATATCGACCAGGGTCACTATCGAAGCCATAGTAACAGATATGGTGCGAGGTGGTGAAGCGATCAGGGTCACTATCGAAGCCATAGTAACAGATATGGTGCGAGGTGGTGAAGCTACCAGGGTCACTATCGAAGCCATAGTAACAGATATGGTGCGAGGTGGTGAAGCTACCAGGGTCACTATCGAAGCCATAGTAACAAATATGGTGCGAGGTGGTGAAGCGACCAGGGTCACTATCGAAGCCATAGTAACATATATGGTGCGAGGTGGTGAAGCGATCAGAGTCACTATCGAAGCCATAGTAACATATATGGTGCGAGGTGGTGAAGCTACCAGGGTCACTATCGAAGCCATAGTAACAGATATGGTGCGAGGTGGTGAAGCTACCAGGGTCACTATCGAAGCCATAGTAACAAATATGGTGCGAGGTGGTGAAGCGATCAGGGTCACTATCGAAGCCATAGTAACATATATGGTGCGAGGTGGTGAAGCGACCAGGGTCACTATCAAAGCCGTAGTAAAAGATATGGTGCGAGGTGGTGAAGCGATCAGGGTCACTATCGAAGCCGTAGTAACAAATATGGTGCGAGGTGGTGAAGCGATCAGGGTCACTATCGAAGCCATAGTAACAGATATGGTGCGAGGTGGTGAAGCGATCAGGGTCACTGTCGAAGCCGTAGTAACAGATATGGTGCGAGATGGTGAAGCGACCAGGGTCACTATCAAAGCCGTAGTAACAAATATGGTGCTAGGTGGTGAAGCGATCAGGGTCACTATCGAAGCCATAGTAACAGATATGGTGCGAGGTGGTGAAGCGACCAGGGTCACTATCAAAGCCGTAGTAACAGATATGGTGCGAGGTGGTGAAGCGACCAGGGTCACTATCAAAGCCGTAGTAACAAATATGGTGCTAGGTGGTGAAGCGATCAGGGTCACTATCGAAGCCATAGTAACAGATATGGTGCGATGTGGTGAAGCTACCAGGGTCACTATCAAAGCCGTAGTAACAGATATGGTGCTAGGTGGTGAAGCGATCAGGGTCACTATCGAAACCGTAGTAACAGATATGGTGAAGTAGAACAGGTGGTGAAGCGACCATGATCCTGGCGAATAAAGTCAGAATAACCACGGTCCAAACCCAATTATAATCCCAGATGTATTTATATATGATGTAGCACATAAATAATGGACATTGTAGTAATTAGCTTTGTTGCACTTTGAGTAGTCGAACCAAACGCTAAAATTGTTCCAGCTAAAAATGGAAAATGTGTGATCGTCTTAACGTTGTGTTCTTCACATCTTGTTTGAAGGCACTCAATCACCTGGGTAGCGTCTTGAAGGTTAAGCGATGCTGGTAGCTTCACAATAAAATGTTGTACTCGCGCTATGACTAACAAAATGTGCATGTGAAACGTATTCTGGTCGGATCAAGATTTATTATTAGAAAGATTATCCTGATTCAACCACGCATGGTGTCATTAATGGATATTGTTACACATTCTTTACTAATATATACAACTCCAGGAAATCAACGTGTGTAAGCTACATGTGTAGAAATTTGTAGTAATTATCAGTCAGTTGTTTTTCCTTATATAATGAATGTGATTAGTTATTTTATTTTAATAATTTAATTATAAATAAGTAATATCAACACGAGTGAAACATGTTCACACTACGTCGTTTACACGACTTCTGTATTTCCCAAAAAGCCGATCTGAATTCGTTTATTTATATGCCGGTTTCGGAGCAGTTTTGTTGAAGAGGTAATGTCTGTGTCTTGATCAAGTTATGCTCATTCTTCGTACGTTTTATTTGCGAGGAAATAACGACGCAAATGCATAAAGAAAGTCATAAAACACATCCGGACTCAGAAAGGTAATTTTGTCAAGACGTATTATATGGCGATCACTCATCGAACGAACGATAATTGTAACTACCTCATGATGTGATGTCCAGACATGTAATGGTAGAAATGCGAAGTACACATTTTGTTAGTTCAGTTTTTACTTTCACCGAGCAGTGAGCGCAGTAGTTAATTTCGTACTGTAATCTCATCATGTAGCCATCTGCTTCACTTCCGGTGCAGTGCTACCCACACTGCGCATACGCGTATCATTTGATTACATATTCGGGTCACTGATTATGAAGTACTGAATCATGAATGTACTGAATATATGAATACATGGTTCTATGTATATTAGTTACTATCTGTGATTAAAGGATTAGTATGTATTTCTTACACAATTAATAATTCAAGTTCCACAATATGTCATGCAGTGGAAACGAAACGTATTATTAGTGCATCCGCTGCCGTGACAACGCATGCACGCACACGCGCACGCACGCATCTGTGCGGCGTCTGAAACGGTCGCGCGCGTCCATTATGTGATCTAAACATTGTTTACAATAATACATCTTTCCAGTTGAACGAACTACATATCATCGCCTTCTGATTAACTGTCGAGAGCATCTGGTCGCAGTATTCTATGCTGATTGTCAGCCGGAGTTGTCATCGTTAAAGATTGTCGTTGCGGTTAATATATCTGGGCTCGACGTCCGAATTCATGGAAACATGAAAACATGGAAACATGAAAACATGGAAACATGAAAACATGGAAACATGAAAACATGGAAACATGAAAACATGGAAACCTGCTGCTTCACCTTCATCGAAGTGGACATCAAGGGCTGCGTATTGATAAGGTGATATTGATTTGTCGGAACCTACTGAACATTGTCCATACCCTTCTGATCTCATCCTTTCATCTATCTCTCGTTGATACCCTAGCAAATATTTGTATTCTATGTCATGTAGCAAGATTAGCAAAATTGCCATGCACGCCAAACACCCAGATGGCAAGTGGACAAGGAAACCATTGGCTTATCGAGAGGCCTACAATTGTTCATGTATGTGTAACCCGCCCTTCTGAGATATTTGTAAATTTAGTTTTTAAACATATTTACGCCGCTAGCACTTTAGCAACCAGTATATTATGTGTTCCATTCATTCATTAACCTGTGTGATAATAAATATACTTTCGTATATCTAATCTACAGTGGTGCTTCACTAACACTACTTCGTATCTTCCAGTTCTTCCATCTTTCTGAAATTATAGAAATGTCCATCAAAATTTGTTTCATAATAGTTCTATATCATAAAAAAATAGTTTCATTACTAAGGTATCTCAAAGTAAAAAAAAATCTTTGACTTAACCTCTGTCGAGGGTTAAGTCAAAACGTTTCCGTCAAGTAAACTGCCTTTCGTCAGATAGTTGATGTATTTGTCCGGATATTGCCTGAAAATGTTTTCTTAGCTAAATATATCTTAACAGAGCAACTCTTTGGTTCATGCAGCAACTAGAGCGAAATCCAGTTCAACATTAGCGCAGGTGTGATAAGAATATCACCGCTGATTCACGGTGATGATACCACAGGTCGTCTGTATTTGGCGTTGTGCAACGCATTCTGGGTAAAAACCGTCTAAGCGCAAAAAAACCCAGTTCGGCCTGGCAACCAACTTAAGCGCATGCCTGAACATTGACCTTTCACCCCTGCAACATGTATGTGCTGATTTTACAGATTTTATTTCATTTGGTAAATTGCTAGTGTTTGTCTAGAAATCTCGTAATGCCAATTGCATACACGATCACGTTCGTTTTTGTATGGAAATCTCTTACGTATCCTCAGTGCACAAATGCTATGTGGAAGTCGTAGACAACAATGGCGTCGCCCAGCCTGTCAATCGTTTATACTATTCCGCCAGCCGGCCATTTTGAATGTTTTATGAATTCGCGCAGTGATGATATTGTGAGTAGCGCCAGTCTTGGAACTGTGCCATTGTCACATTACGTAATTAACCTCTTTCTCTACCTGCGCAGCCAGCATCGGAAGCGATCATTAATGTCGGTAATGACGTATGTCGTAGAACATTTGATTATCTTTGAGGTGAGGCAGAAATGACTGTTTGATCGATTCCATGCAGGCCGCAACCACAGACCGCTTACTCTACGAATGTCAACGCCAGCCTACATATTTTAAATCTTGTTAAAATGAAAGCCTTTTTTCATAAAACGGTCTAGTTTTGTACTATTGCACCTAAATAGAAACCGAGATAAATTTCGGAACACAGCTAACATCGGAAGCGATAATTGATGTCGGTAATTCCATATGTCGTAGAACATTATTTATGAGGTGAGGCTGAAATGACATGCATTTTTTCATAACACGGTCTAGTTTTGCACTATTGCACCTACATAGAAGAAGAGGAAGAAATGTTTTATTTGACCCATCATACATTTAACATTATACATATATATCCATGTTAAATTATAATTTTAAATAATACAGGTGTATATGGTTGTGAGTAAACATGGTATATATTAAGGTAAACAAACAAATAGGGTCAGGAGACTCCTCTAAGACTTTGATAGTCGCTATCGAGGAGCCACCTTGCAAAATAAAATTTAACTAAATCAGTTGGTCAAACATATATAATTCTTCCGAGAAGAGAAGAAGAAAGAAAAAAAAACCATAATAATAATAATATCATCTCTGATTGTGTGTGTGTGTGTGTGTGTGTGTGTGTGTGCGTGCGTGCGTGCGTGCGTGCGTGCGTGCGTGCGTGCGTGTGTGTGTGTGCGTGCGTTTGCGTGTGTGCGTGCGTGCGTGCGTGCGTGCGTGCGTGCGTGCGTGTGTGTGTGTGTGTGTGTGTGTGTGTGTGTGTGTGTGTGTGTGCGAGAGAGAGAGAGAGAGAGAGAGAGAGAGAGAGTGCGCGTGCATGTGCTTGTTCGTGTGCATGTGCAGGTTCGTGTATTACTATTCTTGCTTGATTATGTGTATTTGCAGTTTAGGCGCCTTTTAGTATAAGGTGACAGGTGGTTGTATTTTTTAATGTTGCATACATATAATTATAGCAATTTTGCCTTGTGCATGAATCTTGATAGTTTTGCATAATGAGCAAATCCATGTAAGCTGTGTGTATTAAGCTTTTCCTTAACTATAGTGGGAATATTATTAAGTAAAAATAGTAAATTATGCCAAAGATATTTCTTTTCAAATTCATGTTTAGTTTTATAAGTATATATTTCATTCTTGATTCGTGTATCATAATTATGTATGTCATAGTTGAAGATTATTCTCCAGTTTTGTACATAAACTGGTAAATTGTTATGTAAATATTTATAATAAATTTTTTATTGTTGTAATTTAAGAATGACATCTACTTTTAACATGCTGTGTGTGAATTATAAATACTTAAGGTAATTATTCTCAAAGCTTTCTTTTGAAGTTGTATTATTCTATTTGTTTGAAAACCCCAAGCCATGATGCAATAATTAATGTGTGGTACAATTAATGAATTATATAATAACGTTTTAATTCGTTGTGATAACACATGTTCTAATTTATTTAAAATACCAATCTTTTTAGAACATGCGTTTGACATTTGTTCAGTATGTCTTTTCCAGGTCAGATTTGTATAAATAATTACACCTAAGAAATGTAATTCCTTAACTCAATATTTATATTATCTATCTTCAGAGTAAGCATCTGTACATTTTTATTTGTCCTTTGGAATGTGATATATTTAGATTGTGCAATGTTTAATGATAATTTATTTATTTTGAGCCATTCATTTATTTTTAAAAGTTCAACATTTATTGAAGATTCTAAATTGTCATTTTGTTTGTTATCATTAAAAGTATTAAAATACTTGTTAAAATTGTGTCATCAGCATAAATGATGACATTAAATATTTTACAGGCTTGTGCAAAATCATTGATATATATATATATATATATATATATATATATATATATATATATATATATATATATATATATATATATATATATATATATATAACAGAGGTCGTAGGATTGAGCCCTGTGGTATGCCAGTTGTTATTGGTAACATGTTTGATTTTATATGATAAATTTCAATACATTGTTTACGGTTATTTAGGTAGCTACTGAATAAGTTCAGATTTGTGCCATTTATACCTTAATATTAAAATTAAATGGTCAATGGTATCGAATGCTTTAGAAAGGTCCCATTATATGTTTATGGGTATTTCATCCTGATCCACTTGGGTTATAATCCTATCTATTAATTCCAGTGCAGCATATTCCGTTGAATGCTTGGGTCGAAAACCATATTGATGGTCAAAGAAAAGTTTGTCTTTTAAATAAGTTGACATTTGATAAAAAATTATTTTTTCCAATACTTTTGAGATAGCTGGTTGAAGAGGTATGGGTCTGTAATTATAAAATAATGTTAGCTCGCCTTTTTATAAATTGGAATTACCTTAGCAATTTTTTATTTATCAGGGAATACTCCTGTGGTTAATACTTGATTTGTTAATAATGTTAAAGATTTAGTTATTGCAGGTTCAATTAATTTTAGTAGTTTCGTGGAAAAACCATCAAATCCATAACTATTTTTGTTGGGTAGATTATTTATTATTCTCTTTACAGTATATTCTTCAATTTTCTTAAATGTCAAAACAGAGTTTACTTTTTTATTTAGATAATACGAATGATCATGGAAGCCTTTGTATTAAATATTGTTTGCCAGATGATTCCCTATATTAGTAAAAAAAATGCATTAAATTTATTTGCAATTTCCAATTTATCTGTCATAATAGAATAGGATTCTTTAAAATATGTAGGACATTATTTGTTGGTTTTACTTTTAGACTGGATTTCATTTATAGTTTTCCAAGTACTTTTTATTTCAAATTTGAATTGATTAAAACGTGTTTCAAATTATGATTGCTTTTGCTCCTTTTCAATATAACATTGTATGTTCTTAGATTAATCAGTAACATTTCATGTTCTGGAGAATCAGGTTTTGTTAGTTTTATTTGTTAGTAAAGTTTATCTCTGTGTCGTATTGAGGCAAACATTGAGTTATCCATGTTGACTTTTTATATTTATATTTATTAAATTTCCCTAATTTACTCACCATATATTTATTTTAGCTTGATTGATTTCATCTAGGATAATGTTATAGTTACGATTTGTGTCAGCAGTTGGACTTTTGTCTAGTTTTTCATATATTTTAGTAGAGATTAAATCTTTTTTACTGTTAACATTGCTTTTTTGTTGTGAATATTAATTTCTATGAATGTTCTATGAATTTTGTAGGATTTTGTAGAATGATCAATAATTATGAAATACGTTTGATGATCAGATCATGTTTTTATTAATATTCCTGCTGTACTCTCTAATATATATTTTATTAAATTACAAAAGAAATTATCAATTAGTGTACCAGTACAGGTTGTAAACCTGGCAGGAAGAGACTAAATGAAGTTAACATGTCAAAGAACCTGCTACAATGTTCTTGCTCATTTATTGTTTAGCATATTTATATTATATAAATATTCCCTGCTAGAATAAGACTATGTTTTGATGATTTTGCATAGATGATATGACTGTTGTAAATTCATTTAGAAATTCATTATAATTTTCATTTAATGGCCTTGGAGGTCGGTTTATATTTCCTATAGTGATCGTCTTTGGTAAGCCTCCTCCATTGACTTGTATTATTTGCCCCACCCAATGTTTATACGTGTTTAATTTCATGTTTAATTCATAATTAAATTGTTGATCTATATATGTTATTAATCCACCTTTATTTCTGCAGCTTTTTCCTTGGGATATACAGTAATATCCACTTAATTGTATTAATGATAAGTCATCCGTATCAGATAACCAGCTCTCTTGGAGACATGTTGTACTAAATTTTAAATTTAAGGTAGATAAGTCACTTACAAATGCCTCGAGTTCACTAAACTTTCCATTAATTGATTGTATGTTAAAACTTAGAACACTAAAATGTTTATTGACCGAGAACCGAGACAAATTCCGCAAAGTCAATTACTGTTACAATCTACATTTACTGACATTTTATTGATAACACCTGCCATTTTAGATTGTTCTCACAATGTCGTGTCGTACACAATGAGATGAATAAAATATCTGAAGTCATCGTGTTACGAATTGATTGCAGTCTTTTCTGACACATCCGTAACAAATGTGGTAATTTTATCCGGCCTATGACGATAATTAAAGGTGACGTGACGTCAGATGCGACTCGTTTCGTAACGACGCATTGTGTACGACATTTTGTACCAGGAACAATAAACCCGTCTTTGGCTTGGGTGTCTCCCGCGTCAGATGGTCACTGGTAGCGAAATGACTTCGCTACTAGCGAATTGGCTATATATATATATATATATATATATATATATATATATATATATATATATATATATAAATGTTAAGCTATGGGTAGAGAGCGGGATATCGACCAAGACGTGATCTTGCTAAAGGACTCGCAAACAGGGAGTTGGTGGTGTCTCGTTACTCGTGATTATGTGAGCAATACTTGGCCGTGTACGTTACACACACGTACGCTTACATACGAGCACATACCCGAATTCTACGAAAGTACAAACACAGATACACGCACGCACACACGGACGCATGCACGTACGCACGTACTCACATGTGGATTCATATCCTGCGGAACCTATGTAACACGCATTGTATCTTTCAACGAGGAACCTAAGTAACATTGTATCTTTCAACGAGGAACCTAAGTAACATTGTAACTTTCAACGAGGAACCTAAGTAACATTGTATCTTTCAACAAGGAACCTAGGTAACATTGTATCTTTCAACGAGGAACCTAAGTAACATTGTATCTTTCAACGAGGAACCTAAGTAACATTGTATCTTTCAACAAGGAACCTAGGTAACATTGTATCTTTCAACGAGGAACCTAAGTAACATTGTATCTTTCAACGAGGAACCTAAGTAACATTGTATCTTTCAACGAGGAACCTAAGTAACATTGTATCTTTCAACAAGGAACCTAAGTAACATTGTATCGTTCAACGAGGAACCTAAGTAACATTGTATCTTTCAACGAGGAACCTAAGTAACATTGTATCTTTGAACGAGGAACCTAAGTAACATTGTATCTTTCAACGAGGAACCTAAGTAACATTGTAACTTTCAACGAGGAACCTAAGTAACATTGTATCTTTCAACGAGGAACCTAAGTGACATTGTATCTTTCAACGAGGAACCTAAGTAACATTGTATCTTTCAACAAGGAACCTAGGTAACATTGTATCTTTCAACGAGGAACCTAAGTAACATTGTATCTTTCAACGAGGAACCTAAGTAACATTGTATCTTTCAACGAGGAACCTAAGTAACATTGTATCTTTCAACGAGGAACCTAGGTAACATTGTATCTTTCAACGAGGAACCTAAGTAACATTGTATCTTTCAACGAGGAACCTAAGTAATATTGTATCTTTCAACGAGGAACCTAAGTAACATTGTATCTTTCAACGAGGAACCTAGGTAACATTGTATCTTTCAACGAGGAACCTAAGTAATATTGTATCTTTCAACGAGGAACCTAAGTAACATTGTATCTTTCACCAAGGAACCTAAGTAACATTGTATCTTTCAACGAGGAACCTAAGTAACATTGTATCTTTCAACGAGGAACCTAAGTAACATTGTATCTTTCAACGAGGAACCTAAGTAACATTGTATCTTTCAACAAGGAACCTAGGTAACATTGTATCTTTCAACGAGGAACCTAAGTAACATTGTATCTTTCAACGAGGAACCTAAGTAACATTGTATCTTTCAACAAGGAACCTAAGTGACATTGTATCTTTCAACGAGGAACCTAAGTAACATTGTATCTTTCAACAAGGAACCTAGGTAACATTGTATCTTTCAACGAGGAACCTAAGTAACATTGTATCTTTCAACGAGGAACCTAAGTAACATTGTATCTTTGAACGAGGAACCTAAGTAACATTGTATCTTTCAACGAGGAACCTAGGTAACATTGTATCTTTCAACGAGGAACCTAAGTAACATTGTATCTTTCAACGAGGAACCTAAGTAATATTGTATCTTTCAACGAGGAACCTAAGTAACATTGTATCTTTCAACGAGGAACCTAGGTAACATTGTATCTTTCAACGAGGAACCTAAGTAACATTGTATCTTTCAACGAGGAACCTAGGTAACATTGTATCTTTCAACGAGGAACCTAAGTAACATTGTATCTTTCAACAAGGAACCTAGGTAACATTGTATCTTTCAACGAGGAACCTAAGTAACATTGTATCTTTCAACGAGGAACCTAAGTACCATTGTATCTTTCAACAAGGAACCTAGGTAACATTGTATCTTTCAACGAGGAACCTAAGTAACATTGTATCTTTCAACAAGGAATATATGGTTTAAACAATGGCATAATTTACCCAGCTGTATCTAAGGTCCAACACATATTAATCACAAACACCAGGTGCTACGCTGAATGAGTGCTACTCGACTAAATGGTACGCATTTCGGTAATCAATCATAAAATACACTAATCATAGTTGTTAAACTTTGTTTAGTGTACATTATTATATTAGAACCAGATATTTAGAATCATTACGTTGAGCTAACGTTAACTTTAATTATATGTTTATCTATGCTATTGAACCTAGTAAAGACATCGTCAACGAACTACAAAACGGGTCATATTATTTGATATTTGCGTGTGACAGCAGAGCATATATTTTCTGCAAAGAGTCTCTCGTCGACCAGATTTCTTGTCAAAGGCACCGTGTCCGTGGTCGCTATATCCGAAGGCCCCTTTGGTATACTGGCATATTCTTCACGATGTACATGTAATACAATTTTGTTTCACGGGAGGTCGCCCGTCTTCTCACCACCGTCGGCTGCATTCGTCTTTCTCGCACGACGATGTTATTGCATCGTGGTAGTCAACTGCGTAGTGTGCACTTGTTGTACGTGAAGACAGTGGACCGAGGAGGTGCAGTATTGGCATACCTCTTTTTATACCTCTTTTTATGATCCCTCTTTTTAGCCAGTTGTGTAGTTCGATTATGTTCTCCTCTCCTGGTTGTTTTCTCTGGTCCCTCTTCTCAGCTAATTGTGTGGTTCGTTTTCTTCTCTTCTCCTGGTTGTTTTCTCTGGTCCCTCTTCTCAGCTAATTGTGTGATTCGTTTTCTTCTCTTCTCCTGGTTGTTTTCTCTGGTCCCTCTTCTCAGCTAATTGTGTGATTCGTTTTCTTCTCTTCTCCTGGTTGTTTTCTCTGGTCCCTCTTCTCAGCTAATTGTGTGATTCGTTTTCTTCTCTTCTCCTGGTTGTTTTCTCTGGTCCCTCTTCTCAGCTAATTGTGTGATTCGTTTTTGTCTCTTCTCCTGGTTGTTTTCTCGGGTCCCTCTTCTCAGCTAATTGTGTGGTTCGTTTTTGTCTCTTCTCCTGGTTGTTTTCTCTGGTCCCTCTTCTCAGCTAATTGTGTGGTTCGTTTTTGTCTCTTCTCCTGGTTGTTTTCTCGGGTCCCTCTTCTCAGCTAATTGTGTGGTTCGTTTTTGTCTCTTCTCCTGGTTGTTTTCTCGGGTCCCTCTTCTCAGCTAATTGTGTGGTTCGTTTTTGTCTCTTCTCCTGGTTGTTTTCTCGGGTCCCTCTTCTCAGCTAATTGTGTAGTTCGTTTTTGTCTCTTCTCCTGGTTGTTTTCTCTGGTCCCTCTTCTCAGCTAATTGTGTGGTTCATTTTTGTCTCTTCTCCTGGTTGTTTTCTCGGGTCCCTCTTCTCAGCTAATTGTGTGGTTTGTTTTTGTCTCTTCTCCTGGTTGTTTTCTCTGGTCCCTCTTCTCAGCTAATTGTGCGATTCGTTTTTGTCTCTTCTCCTGGTTGTTTTCTCTGGTCCCTCTTCTCAGCTAATTGTGTAGTTCGTTTTTGTCTCTTCTCCTGGTTGTTTTCTCTGGTCCCTCTTCTCAGCTAATTGTGTGGTTCGTTTTTGTCTCTTCTTCTGGTTGTTTTCTCGAGTCCCTCTTCTAAGCCAGTTGTCTTATTCGTTTCTCTTTGTCTCTCATAATTGTTTTCTCTGGACCTTATTCTGAGCGCGTTGTCCAGTTACTTTGGCATATCTGTACTCTGCTGAAGCAGCCCAGTCACGTGATCTGCCAAGGTGGTCTTGGGCAACACATCAGGCCTTTCTCGTCACCTAATGTCGAGAAACATCTTCAACGAGTCTATCACATCTCGTCGTGAACAAGACGTTATGTAATTATTAGGTTTGTTGAGAAAAGGTGGCACCCATGTTAGCGACATTGTTGTATCTTAATGGGGATCACCTTTACCTCTATATTTGTCATATGTGCTAATTGTTTAAAAAAAATTCAAATTAAATATGCATGTATGTCTTTCTTGACTGTATGTATGTCCTGTCCTGTCATGACTTTGTATTAGCAAACCGCCGATTTAATAACAAATTAAAGTAAAGATTGCGTAACAGCAATTTTGCTTTGGTGCAAGCGGTACCAATTTTGTTATAACACGTCGACCGTCAATGCAATAACAATAGCCATAGGATAATTGTGAAAAACTATTCATTCCTCATTGAATATGAACCTCCATTCCTCCTAGCACGATCAAATGTTGGCAACGTCCGTTGAAGCGCAGGACGTAATACGATTCTAATGTGCAAACTTAGGCATTGGTGAGGTAATTGTTTATCTACAGATTGGAGGGTAGGTGGCCTTTTTGAAGTTCAGTACGGAAATATGGATTCAAAACAATAATACTAATAGTATATTTTTTATACAGCGTAATTTCTTTGAAAACTCAACAACGTCATAATAAATTAATTATATTACTATTTTGTTATTAATTAGTCAAAATAAAAGGAAAGTCAGCAAGAATAACAAATATGACATAATTAATTTGACAATGTCAGTTGTTCAAAACGTTCGTCAATTAGTCTAGTTAGTTCCTTCAAATAGTCTTGAAGGATCACGACTGTTTTCGGAGCTTTCCTGATTGACACCACTAAATCAGATGCTCTGACATACACTGGTAACTATACCGTACAACAGAGTTTGCCTGTGTTTGATTGTTCCCTCAGATCTCCGTCCATTTTGCTTGTATGCGGGCCCTGAGGATGGTTCCTACATTAAATAAATTTCGAAATTCATTCGAGGTGGGGAGGCGTGTAGATCTTGCGAAGGAACTGATGTGGACATCTGATGCCCATTACGTAACTCGGAACAATTGTAGGTCGTAATTACATACAATTGTTCGCAACGCTATGCGTGTTTTCTACTATTGTTCCGAGTTACGTGGTGTACATCAGACGTCCATATGAGTTCCTTCGTACGGTACGAACGCTTCATGAAACCAGCAGTGGTACATGATTTTGGGGCATAAAGTTGTATCCATCATGGCCATTGCCCTACTACAACGTGACTGGGCAGTGCCAGGAGACACAGGCTCTTGTAGTGGCTGCCTTTTCTCCCGTGCAACGCCGGGTAACTTAGTTAGTTTCCCATTTAACGGACGTAACGAAGGAGCGGTCCAATATAGCTTGAGTTTACTCGTCGGTTTACGACAAATAATTGTTGTTCGGCTGATTGCAGGGAACGCGTGGCGGAGTGAATGATATAAATGTTAGCCACATATTGTGGAGCCATGTCGTCCAGACGAGCATAAATAATTCTATCTTATGTTGCACAAAGCCGGAGAGCAGCCTATTTGCGAGATCCAATTTCGAAATAGCAAACGCGTGCACCAGAGTCTGACTAGCGTGTGCAGAAGGCATGTTTTATTCCTGCTGATATTGTGAAGCTGATAAATGAACACATTATTTACAGGTTGTGAAAGTGCCGGCAGCGTAAATATGTTTAAAAGCAAAATTTACAAATATCTCTGAAGGGCTGGTTACAAGTGGAAGAACAATTGTTGGACTCCCAGTAAGCTGATAAATGAACACATTATTTACAGGTTGTGAAAGTGCCGGCAGCGTAAATATGTTTAAAAGCAAAATTTACAAATATATCAGAAGGGCTGGTTACAAGTGGAAGAACAATTGTTGGACTCCCGGTAAGCCTATGGCTTCCTTGCCCACTTGCCATGGATGTTTCCCCGGGAGTGCAATCTTATTAATTCTTGCATTCATCTTCTGTCCGATTTTGCAAATGCATGTTCCACTCGTTCGAGAAGGTTATGTTCTTTGTGATCCGACGGAGCTATGAGTGTCACAACTACACATAATCTACGCAAGGTCATAGGCATAATTCTGTTTTCTGCGTATTGCATAATTTGTAGGCAACTTTATGAAGGGTTGTTTATACACGAATAATACACTCTTCGGTTGCATGATGTGCCCTCGACCGCCGGGTAATATGCGTCAATGTCGACATGTGCGTCACATATATATATATATATATATATATATATATATATATATATATATATATATATATATATATATATATATATATATATATATATATATATATATATATATATATATATATATATATATATATATATATATATGTATATATATGACTGATATTTTTACGTCAGACGCCTTACTGATTACGTCACATGATACAACAGCGATCGATTCTGCTACTAATGATTGGTGTATATCATATATTGCGCGTGCGTATATGCGTATGTATAGCAAGCTAATTGAAAATTAGCCACTTTTCTACAAAATACACGCCACGAGGGGGAGTTTACTGGAAATCCAATACAAAAATCAAACCAAATCCAGTAACAAGAGTTACATCGCGTGGATAATTGGTAACTTCATTAGTCAGCCATCTACACTTCAAACACTTCTGATGGTATATGACAACATGATTCAAACGAAGAAAACCAAAGACATGAAATATACGACATATTACTATGTCATGTATAATAAAGTACGAGACCTTCGTTGATACACTGTGACACTTCGTATATCACCGCATTCCACTACATGTACCGTACGGTACATGTACCGTACAGTACATGTACCGTACTGAATAAATATGTCCCGAAAGAACTAATAACGAAACAATGCTATGAGAACGCGAAACGTTCCCATGACATCAAGATACACACGATGAGGTCACCGGGTACGTCCACACGTCCCACACGACCCCTCTCATCGACGCTGTCACTGCAATATAGCACATTTATCTTCAAGGGGCCGGACCGTTCACAATTGTCTGTACAATAATACTAATTCTCTGACTCAGGCTCCTGAATTAGTATTTTGAAATGTCGATAATATTACAGATTGATGATGCAATGGTGGTCATATTTCGCATGCGACCGACAATAATTAAAGAAGAAGTTACCATAGTGATATGTGACATAAACGCAAAGGTGTGTGCAGAAAACACAGGCTATGAACAGGTAAGCAAACAACAGCAAAAAGCAAAACTACAGTTCAAGCTAAAGAAATGTACAACGACTAGTTGTAACTTTCATGTGTACGCCGACGACACGCAGCTCTACATCTCATTTCGACCTGGTACACGGCACCAGGCATATGCGTTAGACAGGCTCCAGTGTTGCTTGCGTGACGTCGACGCCTGGATGAGTCAAAATTGCCTGGTGCTGAACGTTAGTAAAACCGAAGTGGTAGTTATTGACACGAAGCAGAAATTGTCGGTGACGAACAGCATCCAGGTTACCGTTTGTAGCTGCTTGGTGTCGCCAATACCGGTGGCGAGGACCTTGGAATTGTATGCGACTCCAATGTGAGCATGGAAAACCACGTGAACGCGGTGTGTCGTTGTGCATACCTGCAGCTTCACAACATTAGCGGCATTAGAAGATACTTTACACAAGACGCCACTAAGATTCTGGCGCATTTTCTCCGATGAAAGTCGATGGTGCATTGATAACCTTGATGGACGTAGGAGAGTCTGGCGTCGAATCGCGAGATATATGCTGATGTGTGAGTGATGAAGAGGAACCCGTTTGGTGGCCAGGACGTGAGAATATGGGAAGGCATTGGCATCAACCAGCGTGTGTGACCCGTCGTCTGTCAAAGCATTGACTCATGTCAAGAAAATGGAGTCACGACGCAGCGGAGTATTAACCACGTGTTCACACACCCAAATCGTCTCATTGTTCATCGTCATGGAAACACCATTTCCCTCGACGCATGGGCAAGTATCCCGGTTAACAGTCTGGTCCACGACATGACGCAGAAATGCAGATACGTCATCAATTCTGGGGACACATAGAACATAGATCAAGCAAACTGCCGAAATGCTGCTCAAATGTTAATAATACGCACAATTAGAAAAAACAGATAAAGAAATCGAATGTGCATTAAATACTTTTTTTCAAAATTTAACACAAGTGGAATAAATTTGGACGAAAACAAATTCACACCTCTTTTGTTGTTCAGTACATTTAAAGGAACACAAGTGTTTTAGCAACAAGCAATAAACGCTAACGCTACGGAAGTATGTACATGCACAAGTCATTATCGGCCGTCATGAAACACTACGCCGCCATGTTGCAAAGCGACAACGGATGCCTAGACGGTGCTGCCCACCGTAATGACAGTGGCGTCGTCCTGAACGGCGTTGCCCCGTCGGCAGATGGTCCTGCGCAGGCTGCGTCGGAAGGTCGGCATGAAGATGGCGTACATGAACGGGTTGGCGAGCGAGTTACACACGGTCATCACTATGCCGACCAACTGCACGGGTGCGCCGAGATCGTAGCTGGTCACGCCGACATTGCCCAGACAGAAGTAGATCGAGTCGTAGCTGATGGTCGCCGCGAAGATGACCGTCACCGTGATGGCGCACTTGGTGACGCGGATGGTGGACTTCGTGATGGTCTGCGACTGGACGGCCGCCGCGATCGCCTTGCGGTGGTGCCGCAGCTGCAGAACGGTGCGGCCGTAGAGCAGGAGGAACGACACCATCGGCACGATGTAAGCGATGAACAACCAATAGATGGAGAACCAGTAGTAGAACGCTTCGGCGAGATCCGGCGCCATCGAGATGCCGAGGATACATCGTCCGTGCGTGAAGTTGACGAGGCGGACCGACGGAGCCGGACTTAGGAAGCAGGGGACGTACATTATGGCGATGGCGATCTTGAGGCCGCGCGACGACAGCGATTTGTATTTGATCGGGAAGCAAACGGCGATGAGGCGGTCTATAGCGATGAAGACGAGGTTCCACACGGATAACAACGCGATGCCCCAGTAGACGTACTGACTATGCCATATATAGCACACAGCATAGTCGACGGCGTACTGACCGACGTGCCAGACCGAAGTCTGCATGAAGACGCCACTAGCGAGCGCGCACAAGGCGGCGTCAATCAGGGCCTGATGCTTCAGGAGAACCACGGTCAGGCGGGAGAAAGACCGACCGTTGATGGTCAACGTCACTACGGTCAGCGTATTGGCGACTACGCCTGTGCCGGCCATGCCCAGCAGACCTGCGTTGATGACCCGGCGCCACAGCGGTGTCGTCGACGTCTCTTCCCCCAGGTAGGCGGTGCTTGCCTCTCCAGGCGGCCAAGACGTAGTCGCCGGGTAGCTGCCGTTGCAACTGTTGCATTGTGCAAATCGACTGACATATTCACTGTTTCCTTCAGTAGCGACATTCCATTCCTTCACTGTTTCACCACTGAGATTGTTTGCTTCTGTAGCTGGCGTAACAATGTCCTTAATTGTCACCCTGTATAATAGTGCCACGGTTGTTGTAACATTGACCAAATCCACATTGTCTAAAGTCGTTCCCAGCTCCTTTTTCCTTATCGCCGATGCACGGCCCGCGTGTCCCTGCGTGGGAAAGTAACTTCGTTCTGTCTGCGTGTCGTGCCGTGTATTCGTGATGTTTTCACTAAATCCAGTAATGTTAGATGTGCTCGTGTAGTTGTCGCCGTTGTCGCTGCATCTGACGGATCGCAGACACATCGACGCGCAGACAAGCAGTAGCAGCCAGCTGCCGCCAGCCCCGGAGACCGGCAATCCACGCCGCCTTCGCATCGCTATGACTGAATAAAACTGTCCGTTAATGTGTTATGTACTTGCGATCGCGTGGTGCCTAATCACGCCCAGTATTGATGTCACGGATTCCTACTCTCTCTTCTACCGTCAGCGACACATTGTGATATCCCATAATAAATGTCGTATAACGCGAACAAGTGGTCGCCGCTGGTAACATGTGCTGTGTTCGCGTCGAAGACTTTCGATTATGTATTTCCGGGCAACACGATCGAGTGACAATTGTTCATCGCCGCCGCGTTTGTCGGTTAATGTGTATATAACGTGCATATATCAAGTCAGCGACACACGGCAGTACATGCGACAATAAATGATGTTCTCGTTTGTCGTGCAACATGCACGCACCACCGCGTCGATGTCTTCGCCTCGTGTGTCCTTCTCTAGAGTTAGTAATTCCATCACAGGTTGTTTCCATTTCCTTGTCTGCGATATTTTTTTTCTCCTGCATAGACACCATATAGAAGGGACTAAAATGTTTAGACACAAGCAAAGTGGGGTAAAAGAAATTGCCCAATCTTCGAAACGGCGGAGGTGGAATCGAACCACCGTTCTCTAATCATTAGACCGTCCCTCCCCGTTGACATTTCCTTTGCGACACTGTGAGCACAAACTGCAAAAAGTTGGTTTATGGACCACATAAATAAACAAGTGTTGTTATCTCATGACATTTCGTTTCCATTAACGAGGAATTTACCGTGTCATCTTTAAGCAGCGTCTCTCGTCAAAAAAATTTCGCGCGTTGTGAGTTGTAGTTTCTTCTTAGTGGGCTGTCACGTGTCAATGTCTGTCCGAAGAACCGTGTCATTCTGGACGTGACAAAATGACTGCAACCGTCCTCTTCAATGGGACTGAAACGGAGCCTTTCACCATCCGAACAGGCGTCAAGCAAATATGCGTTATAGCACCGACCATTTTCCCTGTCTACCTATGCGCCATCCTTTTTCTCGTTCGTGACCGACTTCCCCATGGCGTTGAACTTGACTACAGGCTTGATGGGAGGCTATTCAACCTGGGTCGTCTCATGGCCAAGACAATAGTGATGAAGATTGCCGTCATAGACCTTCAGTATGCTGATGACTGTGCCATCCTAGCCCACTCTGCAAAAGAACTTCAGACTAGCCTAGACCACTTTACGGAAGCCTACCAAAGTCTAGGACTTTTCATCAACATCACACAAACCAAGGTTACCCATCAACCTACTCCAGGCATCAATGCATAATTAAAATTAAAGTATCTGGAGGAATTCTAGAAGTTGTTGAACACTTCCCGTACTTAGGGAGTCACCTGTCCCAGAAAGCCACCGTCGAGGCAGAAATTCAGCACGGTATCTGCTGGGCCAACACGTCCTTCAGGAAACTGCGCCACCGAGTCTTTGATGACCACAACCTCAGGAAAGAGACGAAGGTGATGGTCTACCAAGCCGTTTGTATTACCACTTTACTATACGGGAGTGAGGCTTGGGTTACTTACCGATGTCACCTGAAGACCCTGGAGACATTCCATCAACGTTGCCTCAGAAAGATGCTTCACATCCGGTGGGATGAGGCCAACACAACCGCTAGCATGATCATGCAAAACCAGTTCCGCTGGACTGGCCACTGTGTCAGAATGCAGACTCCCACCTCCCCCGATAAGTACTATTCTCCCAGCTGACTCATGGATTGAGAACCCGTGGTGGGCTGAGAAAAAGAATTAAAGACACTACCAGACACTACATGAAGAAGGGTCATATTAACATCAACACTTGGGAGGACATGGCTGCCGACCGTCTACTTTGGCGCCGCAGCATCCACCAGGCAACGGCCCGCTTCGAGACCGACCGCCTACTTCACGAGGCGGAGAAGCGGCAGAGTAGAAGGGAGAGGGAGATGTCTCAACACCTGCACATCTTCCTTCCACCCGGAACCTCCTGCCCCCACTGCAATAAGATCTGCAAATCACGAATCTGGTTCCTGAGTCACCTCTGGACCCACAACCAGCCCCAGGCAGACGTCGTCCTCGTTTCGAGGGACCGCTGATGTTTGTCACATGTAACCCGCTCTGTTTCTCACACTACCTCGATTTCTCACCATCACAAGAAAGGGACCGCTGTTGTTCGAGTGCATCAGAAGGTAGAGCACGTCGCAATAGCCAGATACCTTGGCGTCACTTTTTCCCATTTTCCCAATACATATGGATGAACGACCATATCACCTGCAACAAGGTCCACCAGATTCGGTTTCCGGAGACGAAACGCCAAGATCAGCTCAAATATCTTGAATACGATAGTTTACAATACGCCTCCTATCGTGGAACACTCAGGACAATCTGGGACTTACAAGCCAACACCAAGAAGGTGGATATGGTGCAAGGAACCAGTATCCGACTAGATCTAGTGTGACAGACTAACAAAGACTGACAAAGGCAACATGTTCTACACCATCCACATTGGCTTGTAGACAGCCTCTACAAGACGCCCCTGGACAGGGCAAACCGCCACTCCTTCAACCAGACATACATACACTACTAACGCTTCTCATATTCCCGCAACATCCGAGAATGGAATGCGCTTCCGACAGCCATTGTAGATGCGCCGACGCTGGGTTCCGTCCGCCTAATGCACTTACACCCTCGAGAGAAGAGTACAACTCTCTTGCATCATGTCGCAAGAGACCTAATCCCCCAAGAGACACAGGCCAACGCTTACAGCGCCCACATCCTCGAGGGAAGAAGACAACTCTCTTGCCTCATGTTGGTGTATAGTATCCGCAACTACAAAATTGCCATCAGTGGTATTCACTAACTGGCGAACTGTACAATTAAAATACTACCACCCAAATAAATATCAAATATCCCAGCTCGCATCCATGTCTACAGCAACTCCTTCCCACGCACTGTCATCTGGTAGAACGCCCACCCCGGGAACATATTGGATGTTCCAACCTTGGAGGCTTTCAGGGGATCACTTACCTCGCAACCCTAAGCCGTGGCCTATGTATTTATTCGCACTCTTTCATACATTACTCGCAACTTCAACAACTTCGTATTTGCCAGATGGAACACAGGAAAGAAGACGACAACATGGACGCGGTCTCCTCTACAAGTATCAGGATCTGACACCAATGCATTGGCTTCAGTACAGTGAAACTGAAATCGCCAAGAAGTAATCGTGGCGCACGCCCGAAGACGAACAAGATGAAGAAGAAGGCGGAAGGTCAACCGTCATAGCGCAAACCTGCTTGTATTCGCTCGAAGTCAGCACTCTTAAGAACCGTGAGTAGAACATAAACGATGGATTTGGGAGGAAATACAGCGATATACAACGCAAATTTAAGCAGCATTTAACCCCTTCACCAGTTAAAAATATTTTTTTTCCATTTCAGTACATTAATGTAATCTATGCCTTTCATGCAGGGTCGCTCAGAAGAAATTCCGCAATATTTATTTTTTACTATTGCGTAACACTTGATACTTACCAAATCGTGAGGAAATAAATACTGTTTCAAGTATCCCATTAAATTTGCAGTGTATGCGTGTGCATGTGTATTGTACGTATTCGTTAATGCATTGATATGCATAAATAATATAAAAATGAAATATGATAAATTGTCTTGAGCATTAGTCCTGGGTAAAACATATGTACGTTTCCTGCTTCATATGTGTAAGAATGTCCGTGTTAGGTGAACGTGACATGATGTGATTCGTGTACTTTATGGATAAGATGTGGATCGAACAAATCGCGCACCGTTTCCTTTGATTATGTGTTTCCAATCCCTTCAATGTCGGTCCTCAAGAATAAATAGCGTAGACTTATATTGAAATAACGTATCCACCATTCCTGGTATGACGTCACGTCTATCAAAGACGTTATGTACAACATCATAGAGACCAGCTTTAACAGCAATATTGGCCCAGATAGAATGGTAACGTTATGTACAACATCATAGAGACCAGCTTCAACAGCAATCTTGGCCAAGATAGAATGGTAACCCTATGTATAACATCATAGAGACCAGCTTCAACAGCAATCTTGGCCCAGATAGAATGGTAACGTTATGTACAACATCATAGAGACCAGCTTCAACAGCAATATTGGCCCAGATAGAATGGTAACGTTATGTACAACATCATAGAGACCAGCTTCAACAGCAATCTTGGCCAAGATAGAATGGTAACCCTATGTATAACATCATAGAGACCAGCTTCAACAGCAATCTTGGCCCAGATAGAATGGTAACGTTATGTACAACATCATAGAGACCAGCTTCAACAGCAATCTTGGCCCAGATAGAATGGTAACGTTATGTACAACATCATAGAGACCAGCTTCAACAGCAATCTTGGCCCAGATAGAATGGTAACGCAGAATTAATTGACGGTTGCTTTTTTATCCAGTTACGTCCGCGTGAGTAATTACTAAGCATTGTCTAGTTAGCAGGATGTACACGTTCGAGGGTTAATTGGAGCCGGTCATGATCTAGTTAGCAGGATGTACACGTTCGAGGGTTAATTGGAGCCGGTCATGATCTAGTTAGCAGGATGTACACGTTCGAGGGTTAATTGGAGCCGGTCATGATCTTTCTTATGCTAATGTTACTAATAAAACAAATATAAAATGCGAATAACATCATATAATACAGTCGAGTGCTAGATAACATAAATAACAAGAATATAATATAAGAGGTAATTAAAAAAATACTATCCATGATGCACATGTGTCCTACCTAATATATATGTCACTGTGCAACGCTGTCAATTCGATTTTTCTTAGAGAAGGTTATAACGGGATGAATTTCAAAAAGTATGAGATGACCAGAGGGTATGGTTGTAGATGAACCACAGAAAGTAATAACTACGAGGGTAATTCGATTGTTCGTAGAAAGGGTCATATGGGGATGAATTTAGAAAAAAATAAAAAGGAACGACCCTACCGGGGGGTCGTAGATGACCCTACCGGGGGGTCGTAGATGAACCCCCGAAACTTTGGAACTCGAGATGCAAAGTGTGTAGGGGTGTAGCATAATATCCAAACACACGTACTCACTGTGGATTATATCAAGATACACGTTCCTTCCAACACCAACTCTGCAATTATTGTCTGTATTTGTTTCTACAGCTGAGTGAGCAATTTGGAATGGACGAAATTGCCCATACTTCGAAATAGCTTCAAGGGGAATCAAACCCCGGTCCATTGAGAGTTCTAATGACTGTACTATTGCGCCTTGTGTTATGATATATGTATATATATATATATATATATATATATATATATATATATATATATATATATATATATATATATATATATATATATATATATATATATATATATATATATATATACATATATATATACATATATATATATATATATACATATATATATATATATATATATATATATATATATATATATATATATATATATATATATATATATATATATATATATATATATATATATATATATATATATATATATATATATAGATCCAGCGGTGATATATACGCGGCTTCGTTTGTCTGCGTTTTTATCCGCCCGAAAACCGCGTGCGGTCGAAAAACGGAGCGGTGGCACTTTTCTACTGCTCACGGTTTTCGGGCGAAAACAGCAAGAAGTAAAAAAACATGCGTTAATACGTATTTTACTTTTATAGATTTTTTATGGCAGGTTTGATACTTTTACAGCCGCCAGTTCACAATGAATTGTTTGTTGATATCTTTCTTTTTCAAAATGTTTTGTAACACGTGTCGCCATCTGGTGAACGCAAAATCGTCGCTATGGAAGGCGGTGCCCAATATTTGTAAGAGTAGGTGCGTGCTGTCGTCTCAAGTCCCAAGTGGTTGACTACAAAGAGCCCTTTTGAGGGCTAACGCATGAGTTTTGATGTTTTGCGCGAATGCACTGGGTGTAAACACACAACGAACAAAAGGCGAGATCCTTGCTGCTTTGATCACTTGCTGATTTTATTTTATTCAGCTGAAGACATCGTTACAGTCAATAAACAACAAAAGTATATTTCTGAGTTTATAATAAATGCTATTATTAGTATTAATTGCGTTCGCTAGGGTCGCCACTAGGTAGCACCTTTTTTCTCCCCGCGTACCCCCTGTGTCCTGAAACGATCGGCCGGGTACCCCATCATAGTGACGTAGAATTATTGACGAAACAAAAATCAACACTGAGTTCAGTGATACTTTTTACTGAAGACAAAACTGTGCCCCAAATGGATAAGAAAAGAAAGCGCTATTCGCTAAACCACCTCAATGTGAGGGCTGAGTTTACTTGGTCAAAACCAGAGCCTTCAATACGGGGATCAGTTTTCGATTAAGAGACGCGGAGGTCTACCTTCATGCACAGTCGGGAACATTGCCGATAGCCGTTGCTCGCAGAGATATGTAGATGGAAACATCAGCAGTACCCCCATGGCCACATCAGCAGTACCCCCATGGCCACATCAGCAGTACCCCCATGGCCACATCAGCAGTACCCCCATGGCCACATCAGCAGTACCCCCATGACCACATCAGCAGTACCCCCGTGGCCACATCAGCAGTACCTCCATGGCCACATCAGCAGTACCCCCATGGCCACACCAGCAGTACCCCCATGGCCACATCAGCAGTAACCCCATGGCCACATCAGCAGTACCCCCATGGCCACATCAGCAGTACCCCCATGGCCACATCAGCAGTACCCCCGTGGCCACATCAGCATTACCCCCATGGCCACATCAGCAGTACCCCCATGGCCACATCAGCAGTACCCCCATGGCCACATCAGCAGTACCCCCATGGCCACATCAGCAGTACCTCCATGGCCACATCAGCAGTACCCCCATGGCCACATCAGCAGTACCCCCATGGCCACATCAGCAGTACCCCCATGGCCACATCAGCAGTACCCCCATGGCCACATCAGCTGTACCCCCATGGCCACATCAGCAGTACCCCAATGGCCACATCAGCAGTACCCCCATGGCCACATCAGCAGTACCTCCATGGCCACATCAGCAGTACCCCCATGGCCACATCAGCAGTACCTCCATGGCCACATCAGCAGTACCCCCATGGCCACATCAGCAGTACCCCCATGGCCACATCAGCAGTACCTCCATGGCCACATTAGCAGTACCCCCATGGCCACATCAGCAGTACCCCCATGGCCACATCAGCAGTACCTCCATGGCCACATCAGCAGTACCCCCATGGCCACATCAGCAGTACCCCCATGGCCACATCAGCAGTACCCCCATGGCCACATCAGCAGTACCCCCATGGCCATATCAGCTGTACCCCCATGGCCACATCAGCAGTACCCCAATGGCCACATCAGCAGTACCCCCATGGCCACATCAGCAGTACCCCCATGGCCACATCAGCTGTACCCCATGGCCACATCAGCAGTACCCCCATGGCCACATCAGCAGTACCCCCATGGCCACATCAGCAGTACCCCCATGGCCACATCAGCTATTTATGGATGCGATTAGCTGATCTTAGACCAGAACTTTGGCAGGTGAAGAGCTTCAAATGCACAAATGAACTTCCTCTGCACCTCCACTCTGAATGGATGAAATTCGAATCCAGCGCACGTAGATCCGGGAAGTATGTATGAAACTCATCTGCATGGAAGGCAGGTGCGCCTGCACAAGTTTCCCCATGTTTTCGTGTCCCGTTTCTTCATCCTGAAGGATCAGGATCATCCTCGGGGTTTTCAAAAGGGGGTTCGAGCGTACACAATCAGCCGGGGATTTCTGGGACGATTTCTAAATTGTTTACAGTTAAACACAATCCTCTCAAAAAGGAAGGTTCGCTCGAATCCCTCAACCCCCCCCCCCCATGGATGGCATAAGAAGCGCCGCGCTTAGGTGTTCAAACATGTCAAACATGTCCTTCTATGACTTTGCCGTCCCACCAGCTCTAGTTTCATGATGATTGCTTGTACGTTGTCCACGAAATCAATCACCGCGGTGAACCGGCCTTGGAGTGACTTGTACGTTGTCCACGAAATCAATCACCGCGGTGAACCGGCCTTGGAGTGACTTGTACGTTGTCCACGAAATCAATCACCGCGGTGAACCGGCCTTGGAGTGACTTGTACGTTGTCCACGAAATCAATCACCGCGGTGAACCGGCCTTGGAGTGACTTGTACGTTGTCCACGAAATCAATCACCGCGGTGAACCGGCCTTGGAGTGACTTGTACGTTGTCCACGAAATCAATCACCGCGGTGAACCGGCCTTGGAGTGACTTGTACGTTGTCCACGAAATCAATCACCGCGGTGAACCGGCCTTGGAGTGACTTGTACGTTGTCCACGAAATCAATCACCGCGGTGAACCGGCCTTGGAGTGACTTGTACGTTGTCCACGAAATCAATCACCGCGGTGAACCGGCCTTGGAGTGACTTGTACGTTGTCCACGAAATCAATCACCGCGGTGAACCGGCCTTGGAGTGACTTGTTAAAGGCTTCCTGTAGTAAGATTACAATAATGGCATTCAATTGGCCTGCATGGCAGGTTATAATAAACAAAATCCATGTAGCAAAATATTAGTAGCATCCTTCAAGTTAATTAGTCACCAGAGCCAGACTAATTATAGCTACCTGGCATCGCTCCAGTGCAGTCCGTGAAATTTAGGTCAGGCACCTCGTGACGTCAGTGTAGGTGGAACTGCTGGGTCTGTTGCGCGTGGAGACGTATTTGTTCGCCATTGTTTACATTGTTTTCATCGTTTAATTGATAACACAGCATCATATTTATCATTAGAAATGCGAATAGTTTGGAAGTCTTACATATATTCAGCAAGTGTAGACATGGTAAATCGTCGTGTAGTGTTTAGATGCAGCAATACGCCAAGTGAAACGGTAAACCTACATAAGTTTGCAAGTGGCAAACATCGTTGACAGACGTGGGCCAGATTCGTCCGCAGAACCCGTACACGTTGGAATTGAGAAGAATCTGCTTTCATATGCAAAAAGCATTTTTGTGATGTGACTTTGCAAACAAGCTGAAGTTCGACATGGGATACGCCAAGACCGTAATGCTGAAGGAAACTGCAATTCTAACCATCTACCCCACTTCTACAACGGACGCTACTAGTGGAAAGCAGACCGCCACACACACAGCGTGTACAGGGGAAAGACCACAGTTGATCTTCCTGTTTATTGTTTCACACATTCGACGTATTAAATTGTGATATGTGAATTTAAACAATGCATATGGTATTACATAAGTGCATTTGAGCAGGCATATTCACAGGTGTCTTTGTAGAAGCTATTGGCTGTGAATTAGTGCATTTTTTAGAGTTTAACAGGCGGAGCGATTTGTGGGAATTTTTCTGCTATGGGCCACGTGGGCGCATGGATGCATGGCTATCTTTGTAAAAATTGGGGGCATTTTAAAAGAGCTGGAGGTACGTGATTTTGACAAAACTTGGTCAGCATGTCAATGAGATAATGGCAGTTGCTGTAAAAAAATTCATAATTTTTAGTGGTCACGTTTTCTTATAATCAGTAAAAACGTTAACATGGCCACCAGCGCAATTTTGTACTGTGGTCTGACTCCTACAAGTACCAGCGGCGTCACAGCTACCGGTCCAACGGGCCACCGGTTCGCATTGAGACAAATCGTAAATCACTTGTCACCACATTCAAAAAGCTTATATTTATTATAAATGGTTTGTAGCATCATCATAAAATGTTAGCACTAAAGATAATTTACAGATTATTTAAAAAAACAAATTACCACTGCGATACCCGTGGGACGGCTTCTGCATTGTCACCGTCAGACGGGGTATGTTCAACCTCGACACGCATAGACACTTCCACTGGCTCATGCATGTAGGGTTGTGGACCTGTCGCGGGTTCAGGGTCTGTATAAAATTCCCCAATTTCACAATCAACATCTTCTAAATAGGAAATAGACCCATCACTTGAAGAAGCAGCTGATTCTGACATTGCGTTATGAGATTGGCCTTCCTTCCGTGACGTTGGATGTCGCTAATATCGTCAATTTCATTCGCCATCTGAAAACAACATCAACACCAGTGTTATACATCCCTTTGCTGATGAATGCGCCTTCCCAGGATCGGACCGTCAGAACGCCAGACATGATGTTTCACGGCCACATCATTACAATCAGCCACGTCCCCGTGTGAGGAAGTAGCAGACATGTCTGAGCTGCGCGTGACTCACGCTTTGGTGGGTTAGTCGTATTAGCCCCAGTGTAAAACCTGGATATATTATGCATTACATAGAGAGAATTTGACGTCTACAAGAACGATACACTCAGTGGTGAATGTAGGGGGCATTGACCCATGGACACCCTGGCTTAAATCTGTTCTCGTATGTTCTCGTACCTGTCCCGCCACAAAAGTCCAAAATCATCAAAGTATTTGATGTTCATAATTGCGGAGTGGACGAATTATTTTGAAAATTAATTAACTCAATTCAGATGGGCTGAGCTGTGCTTCTTATTGATTTCCTACAACGGGCTTTCAGTTAAATCACATCTGTCGCTGTCGTTTATTTATTTCTAAAGGTAAACGATCGGTGACTGCAAATGCCTGGACTCAGAATGTGCCTAGGAAACACTTGCTAAATTGTCGATAATTGTCCTAATTCGTTCACGCTATCAATCGTCGATCATTGTCCTAATTCGTTCACACTGTTAATCGTCGATCACCGTCTTAATTCGTTCACACTATCAATCGTCGAGCATCGTCCTAATTCGTTCACGCTATCAATCGTCGATCATCATCCTAATTCGTTCACGCTATCAATCGTCGATCATCGTCCTAATTCGTTCACGCTATCAATCGTCGATCATTGTCCTAATTCGTTCACACTGTTAATCGTCGATCATCGTCCTAATTCGTTCACACTATCAATCGTCGAGCATCGTCCTAATTCGTTCACGCTATCAATCGTCGATCATCATCCTAATTCGTTCACGCTATCAATCGTCGATCATCGTCCTAATTCGTTCACGCTATCAATCGTCGTCCTAATTCGTTCACACTACCAATCGTCGATTATCGTCCCAATTCGTTCACGCTATCAGATTCTGGGTGCATACATAATTACGATCTCATCCGGGAATTTCTCATAGCATAAGATTGAACTTTTATCAGTTTATGCGATACAATTCGAATTAACTTTAAACTTGATTATATTGACACAACTCTCAGACAGAAAAGTTAAAACAGGCAAACCAATGTTAGTGCATAATCTCGACAATGAAGCTGCGGGCGCTTCAAGGGAACGCCTACACAAAATGGAGTGGCGACAGGGGGCAGCAACGAGACACGCCTTCGGGGCCAGACTCTCTCGAGTTCACGAAGGCAAGTGAGAGTCGGATAAGCCAGACTAGGACAAGTAACGTATGCCTTCTGCAAGATCATTAATTCGTGTTTTACTAACTGTATATTGTTGTTATACCGCAAATGTGTGTGTATATAATATATGTTGTTGAATTGTTATTAAATGTTGTTAATTATCAACGCAAGGTTCATTATGATTTGAGGAATTCACTCGACGCAAGCAAGTAAACAACATAAACCTTTTATGCTGATCACATGATGGCGATCACGTGATGACCCGCTACCAACTAGTGCAACACGTAAACATAACACAAGGAAGAACGCTTGAGTATTCCTGCTAACATGCGAGTCAAGTGCCGTGTTGACAAAACAGGTCACCTTGATTATTTCGATATGCTGCCAGCGGGATTAAGGGTGCATTTTACACACAATTAGTTACAAATAGGAAACTATTCATGTGAGATTACTTTTTAGTTTGCGTGCGTCCGGTGTGCGGTCGTGCGTGTGTATATGTGGTTGCGCGTGACATATCCACAAAATTGCGAATATATATTTTCAAAGCGAAATATATTTAATATGGCATAATTGTCAGCAACCGTACCGATACCAAATGTTGCATATGAAATATCGTTTAGCTAAAAGCAGCGCCTACCAACATATCAGGACTCGCAATCATATACATGGTATTTAAATACATTTCAAGTGCATACATAGCACAGACAATAACATTGGTCAATTACTTAAACAGTTACACTGGCTTCCTGTTACTTATCGAATTAATTTTAAGCTGTCCACTCTTACATATTTCCACCATAAATCTTCGGTTGTCCCTCGTTCTGATGATGACTTTTGCGCGTCCCTGTTCACGATTATGCTTAATGATTATGTTTTTTTTGCGCCTCTGAACTCAGGTTCCTGACGATATAGGCGCCATAGAAATTAATTATTATTTTATTATTATTACTTGGTTAATGCATTAGCAGATAGCTTTGCAACTAATAACCATTAAACAATAATATTATATATTACACCAGATCTATTGGTAGGACCATTCGGCCTCCAAATCGCATGAACGCAATGGGACGAACTTCCATTCAGATATATTTCACGACACGTGACCGCGTCCTATTAAAAAATCTGCAAAACTATTTACAACACCAATTTACCAATGCAAATATATATATAACAAATACCCCTAAGCCTCCCACTTTTTGACATTAGCAGATTACATGCTACGTTTCAAAAATTAATTGACCTGTTTAATAAATATGTGTCTTCAGTCACGTGTTCTTCTTGACATCGTGACATACATTAATCGTTTTCAGTGTTTTTTTTATATATTGTCTTCTTGGTAGACCAACGTTGATTCTTCCATAAGATACAACGTGACTGCGACAACGCCTGTTGTGCGTTCATATTTGTAACATCGCTCGTTCTAAATCACCAACAGGCATGCTAATAAAGGTAAAAATATACTTTATAAAAGTGCGGTATATGGTCCTTTGGACCGTCCGAAGTATGTCACACTTCATCGCCGGCTCACCTGTGTACAAGGAAACAATCGCTGCTCCTCAGAGAGACATTCAGCCATGCTTTAGTCACTGCTCGAAACACCATTCACTCGCGTAACTACTACAACTGCTTTCCATGATGCTGAATCCAAAACGTAACTACTACAACTGCTTTCCATGATGCTGAATCCAAAACGTAACTACTACAACTGCTTTCCGTGATGCTGAATCCAAAACGTAACTACTACAACTGCTTTCCATGATGCTGAATCCAAAACGTAACTACTACAACTGCTTTCCATGATGCTGAATCCAAAACGTAACTACTACAACTGCTTTCCATGATGCTGAATCCAAAACGCTGCTTCCAGGCACCGTTCTTTGCATCTATCTAGATTTGCCACACAACGTTTGATGCGCTGCACAACTGGTTCTTGGCAGTTACGTTTCTCGAGACACTTCAAATGTTTCTTGTTACACATGCTATAGCATAGTTTAATAGCATATACAGTTCTTGGAGACTCCTCAGCGCAATCGCACCAGTTTGACAACATCATCGTCGTCACGAGAGTCAACATCTGGAAAAACAAATAATTGGTGACGTCATTGATCGTGCTGTCGGTCATGCTGTTGACAGTACTGTTAGTAATTTACTGGCGTGATGTGTCAGAAGGACGTCTTCTGCCTGTACTACCATATAGACAGGGACATACACAGATACTATGTGGCTTACGACTCTTTAATGAATGACACATGGCGTGGCCAGACTAAGCAAGTTGAACGGTTCCTCATTTCGCTCGTCTCATTTCAAATTCATTTTGCGAAAAATCAAACCTACCTAATATCCACTGCAACATACCAGCTCGTTTGTGCAGCTTATGTATGTAGTTTTTTTGTGAAATTATCAGACAAACTATTAAAATACTTAACGTTTGGTCTAACATTAATTGAAGTGTAAATGGAAGCGCTGAAAACTCACGAATTTCACCCTTGGTGAAATTTAATAATTTTGGCATGTGATCGGCAAGAGGACGGAACGCGTAACGTCCATGATCGGCGTTGACCCGCACAGTGTTTGCCATGTCGGGTATCCACTATTTTATGCCTTGACTTATTTAATCGACTTCGGATGTTAAATAAACTATTCACACTGTGACAATGTGAATATTATACATTTATTTTATGTTTACACTATTGTCGTAGTGATAGCCACTATCTCATGCTTTAGGTTTTCTATAGCTATTGTTGAGCCAGACTAGGCGGTAGTCCTACAAATGGGCATTATGCTAGGTAACAGACCGGTAATGTTTACAGAAGCGTATCACTGACTGGTGGACTATGTATACGCTGGGGACTGATCTAACCGGGTCGGCCAGTGGTATGTCGCGAGAAGGCGACTACTGCAAGTGTAGTAAGAGGCGGCCGGTGGTATGTCGCGAGAAGGCGACTACTGCAAGTGTAGTAAGAGGCGGCCGGTGGTATGTCGCGAGAAGGCGACTACTGCAAGTGTAGTAAGAGGCGGCCGGTGGTATGTCGCGAGAAGGCGACTACTGCAAGTGTAGTAAGAGGCGGCCGGTGGTATGTCGCGAGAAGGCGACTACTGCAAGTGTAGTAAGAGGCGGCGGGTGGTATGTCGCGAGAAGGCGACTACTGAAATGGCATTTGTATAATTTGAACATCGCGAGAAGGCGACTACGACTGAAATTGCAATTGTACGTTTGAACATCGCGAGAAGGCGACTACTGAAGTAGTATGTGTACGGTTTGAACGTTGCAGAGTGACTGGCGTAAGTATTCTTTTGCTTGACGTTGCTAGTCAATAAATCACGTGAGTGTGTATATAAGAGAGAAAGAAACCGGTCTAATAGGAATGTTGATGTAACTGTTGTTGTCACTAACTCTTTTTAAACAAAGGAAATGTGTGCTATTAAAGGTTACAAGCGATTCCCACTGTGTATACAAGAGCTACACAGAGGGTTCTCTGTAGACATCATCAGTCAGTTTACACTGCTCGTATTGTATACTTATCACACATTGTTTGTTCATTTATTATAATTGTCTCGTAACAATTGGGTTAAATTATATCATGCAAAACTAGCTCGGGCTGAATAGTCGAGAGACGTGCGCAGCGGAGGGCGAGCTGGAGCATCGTGTGAGGGCGAGCTGGAGCGTCGTGTGAGGGCGAGCTGGAGCGTCGTGTGAGGGCGGGGTCGACATGAGCGGCAGGAAAGCACGGACACATAAACGGCAGGAAGGAATGAACTGTCGAGGGGTGGTGTGGCACAAGTAGCGGGTATCATGTTCGGGCGATGAATGACTCGTTTCCGAGTTATATTTGAATCGTGTTCGAGCGATATGTGAATCATTTTCTTTATTATTTTAACATAATTCAATTATACTCGCATTGTAGCGATGTTTGTGTTATATATTGTATATAATGTACGCTCGATAATGTATGCCGATTAAAAGATAAACGTTAACTGGCTGTTATAGTTCAATGGTGATATATATCAACACACACGCACGCAAGCACACACGCACGTACGCACGCACGCACGCACGCACGCACGCACACACGCACGCACGCACGCACACACACACATATATATACTGTTAAAATCAACGTTTATTGAAATACCAACGAATTATTTTTCACTATTATGTGTCATGATATCGATCACGTAGTGACCCTCTGCCAACTAGTGAAACACGTAAAAATAACACAATGAAGAGCGCACGAGTATTCTCGCTAACATGCGAGTCAAGTGCCGTGTTGACAGAACATAGCTTTTCAAATGGAGAGCGTGTGTGTTTGTGTGTGTGTGTGTGTCTGTGTGTGTGCGTGCGTGCGTGCGTGCGTCCTTGGGTGTGTGCGCTTCTATGCATAGACATATCCACAAAATTAAAAAAAATTATTTTCAAAGCGAAATATATTTATTACGGCATGATTGTCAGCAACCGTACCGTTCCCAAATCTGGCACACGAAAATACGTTTAGCTAAAAGTAGCGCCTACCAACATATCAGGACCCGCAATCATATACATGGTATTTAAATACATTTCAAGTGCATTCATAGCACAGACAATAACATTGATTACTTAAGCAGTTACACTTTCTTCCTGTTACTTATACTTATCGAATTATTTTTTTAAGCTGTCCACACTTACATATCGTGCTCTATCTACACAACAACAACCATACTTGGCTAGTCTCCTGCATCTTTCAGATATCCCTAGGCAGCTCAGATCATCTTTCAGATATCCCTAGGCAGCTCAGATCATCTTTCAGATATCCCTAGGCAGCTCAGATCATCTTTCAGATATCCCTAGGCAGCTCAGATCATCTTTCAGATATCCCTAGGCAGCTCAGATCATCTTTCAGATATCCCTAGGCAGCTCAGATCATCTTTCAGATATCCCTAGGCAGCTCAGATCATCTTTCAGATATCCCTAGGCAGCTCAGATCATCTTTCAGATATCCCTAGGCAGCTCAGATCATCTTTCAGATATCCCTAGGCAGCTCAGATCATCTTTCAGATATCCCTAGGCAGCTCAGATCATCTTTCATATATCCCTAGGCAGCTCAGATCATCTTTCAGATATCCCTAGGCAGCTCAGATCATCTTTCAGATATCCCTAGGCAGCTCAGATCATCTTTCAGATATCCCTAGGCAGCTCAGATCATCTTTCAGATATCCCTAGGCAGCTCAGATCATCTTTCAGATATCCCTAGGCAGCTCAGATCATCTTTCAGATATCCCTAGGCAGCTCAGATCATCTTTCAGATATCCCTAGGCGGCTCAGATCATCAATTTCACAACTTGTTGTGAATGAAACAAAACTTAACTTTGGCAAACGTGGCTAACTCTGTCGCTGCTAACTCTGTCGCTGCTAACTCTGTCGCTGCTAACTCTGTCGCTGCTAACTCTGTCGCTGCGCGTAGGGTCTGGAATGAACCCCTCGTCACTTTGTAAACATCTGAAACTGTAGCTATCTTCCGAAAGAAACTCTAGACAAATTTATTCCAAATTGCATTTCCACCACAAATCTTCGGCCTTTCTGATAATGACTCTTGCGCGTCCCTGTTCACGATTACGCTTAATGATTCTGTTTTGTTGCGCCTCTGAACTCAGGTTCTTGAGGACATAGGCGCCATATAAGTTAATTATTATTTTTATTATTATTACTTGGTTAATGCATTAGCAGATAGCTTTACAACTAATAACCATTAAACAATAATATTATATATTACACCAGATCTATTGGTAGGATCATTCCGCCTCCAAATCGCATGAACGCAATGGGACGAACTTCAATTCAGATACATGTCACGACACGTGACCGCGTCCTATTAAAAAATCTGCAAAACGATTTACAACACCAAATTATCAATGCCTATGTAACAAATACTCCTTCATTTTTGACATTAGAAGATTACATGATACGTTTCAAAAATTAACTGATCTGCATAATAAATATGTATGTTTAGTCGCGATTTCTTCTTGACTTCGTGACATACATTAATAATTTTCAGTGTTTTTTTTAATAAATTGTCTACTTGGTAGACCAACGTTCATTCTTTCATAAGATACAGCGTGAATGCAACAAAGCGAGTTGTGCGTCCATATTTGTAACATCGCTCGTACTAAATCACCAACAGCCATGCTAATAAAAGTAAAAATATACTTTAGAATAGTGCGGTATATGGTCCTTAGGACCGTCCGAAGTGTGTGATGCTTCATATCCAGCTGACCTGTGTACCAGGAAACAATCGCTGCTCCTCAGAGAAACATACAGCCAAGCTGTATTTACTGCTCGAAACATCATTCAAACTACTACACTTGATTTCTATGATGCTTAATCCAAAACGCTGATTTCAGGCACCGTTCTTTGCATCTATCTAGATTTTCCACACAACGTTTGATGCGCTGCACAACTGGTTCTTGGCAGTTATGTTTCTGTATACACTGGAAATGTTTCTTTCTACACATGCTGAAGCATACTTTTATAGCAAAATCAGTTCCTTGAGACTCTTCAGCGCAATTGCACCTGTTTGTCAGCATTATCGTCGTCAGGAGGGTCAACATCTGGAAAAACAAATAATTGGTGACGTCACTGATCATGCCGTTGGTCATGTTGTTGGCAGTACTGAAAACCTACGAATTTTACCCTTGGTGAAATTTAATAATGTTGGCATGTGATCGACAAGAGGATGGAACGCGCGACGTCCATGATCGGCATTATGTTTACCATTTTGGGTATCCACTCGACTTCGGATGTTAAATAAACTATTCCCACACCACACATCTGGACATAAACGAATCGGACTTGCGATAGGCTTTTGAAAGAATTTGGTGTAGTCCTTTTTAATAAGTTACTTAATCAGTGTGAATGTCTCTATAAGACCTCTCCTCCATCTACCAGCTTACGTTAAGTACATTCCCAGTGTTCGCAACCTTTCGTCATACGACTTGTGTTTCAAAGACGTACACAACGAGTTGCTCTGCGCTGCATTGAATCAGTAAGGTGTATGTACTTAACATAACATGGGTTCAATGCACCAACAATGCAAATATACGTGTGTCTCTCACTCCAAACAGCAAGTTTGTGCAGTAGTTGAGACTGTGTGCTTTTCGTCAGACCCCACAATCACAAGAGGGCGGGTGGAATTGGTGCGAGCGCAAAGCACAGCACGCGTTCCGGGATGACATTTCTTCTTTGTCATATCACAACTACTCTTCCATATAATTTCTCTATGTCCTAAATATATTTGTCATATATTGTCAACCCTTTTTCCACAGTCTCCATGGTGACTACCTTGGCATGGATGGGGTTGTAAAAACCTACAGGTGGACCACCCTTGAATTATGCTGTCATACCTTCTTTAACGGCCACTGGAGTGCGGACATTAACCTTTTCATCTGCGACCTGCCCATTCAGTATATTAAGCAATACATCGTTGTTACTGTGCTGCGGTGGGTGATGGCATTAAAAAAAATTAGGCGCGTGGGACAAGTGCTTTCTGTGATCCTGGAGTTCATAAACTGGCTGATATCACAGTCATGAGATCAAGGGAAAGCCTGACACTCAGAGATAATCTTGTCCATCTGAGATAATATTGACCATCATAGTCGTCAATGCCATCCACCTTCACTAGTCCGTTCAGACAAATTATCCCTGAAACAGAGAAGACTAGCACACCTGACTATATCCAACTTGACAAGATGGTCTCCAAGTTGATGTTGCAATTTTCCAATAAGCTGTTTTTGAGTTATTGTATCAGCGCCATTAAACAGATTCCTGTAAAGTTTGTGTAATTCGACAGACGTTCGAAAATAATCTAGTCACATGTGAAATGTAACAAGAGTATTTTTGACACAGAGGAATGAGCTGTAGCGGAAGAAGACGGATCATTATTCATTAAGTCTCAAGTCTCAAGTGATTATACGCCAAACAGCCCACACTTGGGCTATCGCAGGAGTTTGTGGTGGACTGTGCGCATGCGCTGTGGGTGGTACATTCGACTAAAAGACTAGTCGATCAGATGTTGGAGACTATCATCCAAATCATTAGATGGAGGGTGTACATTTCTTTCTGGCACGATTGACAGATTATAACACGGCATTACAGGCGTTGTGGTACTGTGCCTCTGCGTGTGTGGAGGTCGCATATGAGGCACCAAGAATTCGGAGCCTGTGACATTGGGAACATTATACATTTATTTTATGTTTACAATACAGTCGTAGTGATAGCCACTATCTTATGTAATAGGCTTTCTATAGCTATTGTTGAGCCAGACTAGGCGGTAGTCGTAGCAATGGGCGTTATGTTAGGTGAAAGGCTCGTAATGTTTCTGAGGCGTATCACTGACTGGTGGACAATATATACGCTGGGGATTGATCTAACCGGGGTCGGCCAGTGCGTGGTATGTCGCGAGAAGACGACTCATAAAATTGCATTTGTATGATTTGAACATCGCGAGAAGGAGACTACTGAAATAGCATTTGTACTGTTTGAACATTGTCAGAGCGACTGGCAATCAGCTCGGGCTGAATAGTCGAGAGACTTGGGCAGCGGAGGGCGAGCTGGAGCGTCGTGTGAGGGCGAGCTGGAGCGTCGTGTGAGGGCGGGATCGACTTGAGCGACAGGAAAGCACGGACACATAAACGGCAGGAAAGAATGGACTGGCGAGGGATGCTGTGGCACAAGTAGTGTGTGTATCGTGTTCGGGCGATGGGTGAATCGTTTCCGAGCGATATTTGAACCGTGTTCGAGCGATATGTGAATCGCGTTCGAGCGATAGGTGAATCGTTATCGAGCGATATATGAATCGCGTTTGAGAATCGTTTTCATTGTTATTTCATCTTAATATCGGTTATACTCGCTGTGTAGCGAGATTTTGGTTATTTATTATTTATTTATTTGTTTTTAGTAATTATGCAATGCTATATGTATGTATTATATATAATATACATTCAGCAATGGAATGTAAATTAAACACGTTAATTGGCTATTCTAGTTTCAATGGTATATTATACACGACCGTCGCGCGACAGTGGCACAGAGCCTTGCTGCATTTTCATCACATTTTTGCAATATTGCGAACTTGAAACGTTTTGTATTTTAGAAAATCAAGGAGGCAACAACTGTACTATGAGAAGAACAGAAATGCAAATGCAAAACTGGTCCATGATGAAAACGTCAAGTTGTATAATTATCGTGCACTCATCATTAATTATAGGATATTGCTATTCGTCTAGACACGTTCATAATATTGAGTAGGTGTTAAGTTGGGGCTTATACAAAGTAGGCAACATATAAAGACAAATAAACATATAGTAGGGGAAATAGCTGGGCTCTGGTTTTTACTTTCATTAATTATAAAGTGAAGAAATATTTCTGAAGACACACGGAATGTTGTTTTTTTGTTGTTGAAGCTGGAATATATTGGCCGGATAATGTTGCAAGACAAAAAAACAAATGCATATGCGCTGGGGATGAAGACACTCCAATATACTAACCAAAATATGGACAATGCATTGCATAATTGACTAGCAAAGCGAAAAATCTTTTATAATGCAACATTACTGACTAAAATTACTTGGCATAAATATGCGGTAAATACGTGGCGTATTGAAGTCGAAGAAATGTCAACAGAAATGTTACTAAGCAGCCGCTAATGTGAACGCGTCAATGTGGAATTGTGCAAATGTGCAAATGATGACAACGAGTAATGTTACTTGTCGCTTATCCTTAATTAACAATAGTGATGAAAAATAACAGATGTTATTCACAAAACTTCAAAAGTACTTACTGTGCTTCGCAAATGCGAAACTCAACGGCAATGACCCTCATATATATATATATTTATATATATATATATATATATATATATATATATATATATATATATATATATATATATATATATTTATATATATATATATATATATATATATATATATATATATATATATATATATATATATATATATATATATATATATATATATATATATATATATATATATATATATATATATATATATATATATATATATATATATATATATATATATATATATGAGGGTCATTGCCGTTGAGTAATATATATATATATATATATATATATATATATATATATATATATATATATATATATATATATAATTTGGCTAGCTGAGGCAATGTCATTGTGTTATGATTGAAGCACAACTAACAATTGGAACAGGTAATTCTGATTTATGAAAAAAATCTGAAGAAGAAGATATGACCTTTGAGGAACCAAACTGAATCCTACAATCAAAACCACCCTAACATAAGGTATTATAATATAAGTATTACAAAGCCACCTTGTCTTGCGTCAGATTGACATAGATGTAAATAAATGCAGCAACGAATTGTACTTACGAAGTAGCACTTTATGTTGTTGTTTTCCATTTTGTTTATCGCTTGAAACAGCTTCTTGGGTGTTCCTTAAAACAGCTTCTTGGGTGTTCCTTGAAACAGCTTCTTGGGTGTTCCTTGAAACAGCTTCTTGGGTGTTCCTTAAAACAGCTTCTTGGGTGTTCCTTGAAACAGCTTCTTGGGTGTTCCTTGAAACAGCTTCTTGGGTGTTCCTTGAAACAGCTTCTTGGGTGTTCCTTGAAACAGCTTCTTGTGTGTTCCTTGAAACAGCTTCTTGGGTGTTCCTTGAAACAGCTTCTTGGGTGTTCTTTGAAACAGCTTCTTGGGTGTTCCTTGAAACCGCTTCTTGGGTGCTCCTCGCATAGACAGCATTGACAGCTGCGAAAGGTCGGTGTTGCTAGAAGCTTTATGTAGGACTACTGTGTAAACACAACGAAAGAAGTAGCCCTTTGGATTGAAACCATCGACACGTATACCACGTTCTTATACCAAAGTAACCGAGTTTAGATTTGGACACTTAAACCACATTCGTATGCTAAAGTGCTAAAGTAACCGAATGACCGCGTTCGGCTCGACCTGCTGATATTGCGGTCAATGAAACTGTGTTTGTGCGATTGCATGTGCGTGACTGAACGAAGTTAATGACATGCGACTGGTGTAACTCTGTGCCTGGTGTTCTCATAGATTGATTCCGAGAAGAAAAAGACGCCGCCGTGATCAGCGAACTACAATTTGTTTCGCTAACATTCTTCTGTACGCTTCTTTCTTGTTTGTGTTCGAGTTAATCTGGTCATACTCCTCAAAACCAAGTTTTCACGTTTTGCATATATGATGTGTACTATATACACCGTGCAGTATGCCGGATTAACCACGGTACAAGTTAAAATGCGGACGTGACGTTTGTGACTTCTGAAGTAGTGGCGTCTACACACTTAGCGCGCCTTACTAAGCGACAAAGTGTTTACATACATCTTATTAAACGTCGATATTCATCTTTCACGCGCTCGCTAAGGGCCCCACAAAAGATTGTACCAGGCAACAGGACGTGCAAACTCCCCGACAGAGGCGCCACTCAGCTTATAGCCACTGCCACAAGTTGACTATGCATTCGAAATGGACAGTTGCGGAGTGGCATAAAGAAATGGTTGACTGGGCAACGCGGTTGTTTTTACTATTTATTACGTCATTGCAACAGACAATTGAGTAATGCAACATAGTGTCAAATAAAATGAACGTTATTGTGTTTCTAGACACATATTCTATACAGACACTATCTACAAATTTAAACTAGGAGTTGTCTTGAAAAAAAACGAGAAGTTTACCAAATGAAATAAAGATGTGAAGAATCTGCACATCAAATGTAAGTTGTGCCAGTGGTGAAATGGTGAGTGGCGCCACTGGTGGGGAGTTTGTTGCCACAACTTACATCTGCATTTCATTTAGTACACTCCTACTTTTTGTCAAGAAATAGCTCAATTTCAGTTGCATACGATTGTGGATAGTGTTTGAATTGAGACGTTTCTTGATACACAATACCGTTCTTTTCTATTTGAAACTATGTTACGTATACTCAATTTAATAAGGTAAATAAACCGATATACCAGCAAGTATACATGCGCATAAAAATATAATTATGTTGGACATATATATATATTATATAGATCAAATGGGTCCATTGAGAATATTTATGCAAGTGTTCATACATTTGATCAAATATTTGTTTCAATGTCATAAACCCGTTTTCTAAAACAATAAATATTTTTGCTCAATAGGGCGTCAAAATGATCAATGGAATTGTTAACAAACATACAACTGGCACTGTCCCATGTGTGTATATATATATATATATATATATATATATATATATATATATATATATATATATATATATATATATATATATATATATATATATATATATATATATATATATATATATATATATATATATATATATATATATATATATATATATCAACTGTGTGTGTGTGTGTGTGTGTGTGTGTGTGTGTGTGTGTGTGTGTGTGTGTGTGTGTGTGTGTGTGTGTGTGTGTGTGTGTGTGTGTGTGCGGGTGTGTGTGCGGGTGTGTGTGTGTGTGCGGGTGCGTGTGCGTGTGCGTGTGCGTGTGCGTGTGCGTGTGCGTGTGCGTGTGCGTGTGCGTGTGCGTGTGCGTGTGCGTGTGCGTGTGCGTGTGCGTGTGCGTGTGCGTGTGCGTGTGCGTGTGCGTGTGCGTGTGCGTGTGCGTGTGCGTGTGCGTGTGCGTGTGTGTGTGTGTGTGTGTGTGTGTGTGTGTGTGTGTGTGTAACTTATTTATTTTTAGCGAATTTACAAACAAATTGACAGTGTCAAATTAGATCTTGAAAGGGCAGGTACGAGCGGCTAAGAGTGGAAGACCATCGAAGAAGACAGACGGAGATGGAGAGAGTTAACAACACAAGTGGAAGAAGCTACCAAGTGACGTGGACCCGCCCGGCAAGGGAACAAGGGAAAGAAGACGAAGTAGAAGAAATGGGATGTAACATCACTGTACAGAATAAAGCGCTTGTGCCCACCTAGATCAAATGGGTCCATTGAGAATATTTATGCAAGTGTTCATACATTTGATCAAATATTTGTTTCAATGTCATAAACCCGTTTTCTAAAACAATAAATATTTTTGCTCAATAGGGCGTCAAAATTATCAATGGAATTGTTAACAAGCATACAACTGGCACTGTCCCATCTGTTGTATCCTAAAATTCGCCTACGCATGTTGTTGTAGGCAACTTTCAGTTTCAAATAAGTATCCTTGTTAAAATTTACCCAGAGTTGGGAACAACAAATTGTACATGAGATGGCATGAAATAGTTGCAGTTTTACACCAACTGAACAGTTATGAAATTTCCGAATGATACTATTAGACCTGGCCTAAGAACTACGCAGAGGTCTTAGCATAGCTTCGTCATCCTTCAGATCATTACAAATGATTACACCTAAATATTTGGCCTTTTCAACATATTCAAGTTTGTTATTATTCAAGTAAACATCGGGATATTTTAGTTCATAGCCATGTGGTTTGACAACCATACATATCGGTCTTATAGGGTTATATAAAGTATAATTTTGAACACTATATTTAGAACATAATATATGCAGTAAAGCTTGTAGACCACAGAGCCTAGGCGCAATAACACATAAATCATCTGCATAAAACACATGGTTGGTACAGAAGTTGTTAACGTGACATCCAATGCCAGCATTGTTTAATGTATTACTTAAATCATCCACATATACTGTAAAAATATATATATATATTTATACCACCGCACAACTGTCTATTTTGAATAGATAGCAGAGCTAGTGAATGCGAAAGTTGTGAAAGCCATCCGTGTGGTGGCGTTAAATGTCAATTTACAAAAGACGCAAGTTCGAGTGTAGTCTCGCTTATCCGACTCTCGCTCGCCTTCTTGAACTCACCGAGAAGACAGTCTGGCCGCAGAGGCGTGGTGTCGTTGTTACCCACTGTCTCCACTCCATTTTGTGTAGGCGTTCCTGTGTAGCGCCAGCAGCCAATCAGCGGCATTGTCGAGATTCTACACTAATTTGTTTTGCTTGATTTAACTTTTTGGTCTGACAGTTGTGCCAATATAATCAAATTATTTGGAATTGCATCGTATAAACGGATAAAAATCTTACTTTATGATGCCCGGATGACATCGTAATTAGATAATTATATATGCATATTCGTAATCAGCTAATTGTATGCAATTTCAATTTCCCACAATTGTGGATCGGGTCAAACTCCTTACCAGAGGCGCCACTAACCATTTCACCACTGCCACAACTGACATTTGTACTCCTAATCTTTTTTTTACAGAATTCTCTCAATTTCAATTGCATATAATTTTGGATAGTTTTGCATCGAAAATATGTCTAGAAACGCAATACCGTTCGAAGCTATTGAGGTCAGACCACAATGCAAAATTGCATTGGTGGCCATGTTAACGTTTTGTCTGATTATATAAACATCAAATATTCTTAAAACATTTCACCGCAACTGCCATCATCATTTTCAAAATAACGTACCTCCGTACGTGTTTTAAAACGCCCCCACGTGCGATACCTGTCAATGTTTACCAAAATATCCATGTATTCATGCGCCCACGTGGCCCATAGCAGAAAAATTCCCATACATCCCAATGCCTGCTAAATTCTCTACAAAATGCACTATTTCACAGCCAATAGGTTCTACAAACAAACCTGTGAATATGCCTGCTCAGTTGCACTGATGTCACATGAGATACATTTCTTAATTTCACATATCACGATTTAATACGCCCTACATTCGTTTGAAACAATAAACAGGACGTTCAACTGTGGTCTGACCCCTATTGAAACTACTGACGTAGCAAGTGGTAAACAACAATCGCGTTGCCCGCTTGTTCATATCACTCCGTAACTGTCCATTTTGAATGTATAATCAAGTTGTGGCAGTGGTGAAATGTTGAGTGTGCCACTGTTGGGGAATGTGGACCGTGTCATGACGAGACCAAATAGTTCCGTCGTAATTGAACATGTCCAATTATGAAATCATAACTGCACCCCTGCATTGGATATAGGATATATATATATATATATATATATATATATATATATATATATATATATATATATATATATATATATATATATATATATGAATGCGTGTGTGATAATGGCTGAAACTGCACACACACACACACACACACACACACACACACACACACACGCACGCACGCACGCACGCACGCACGCACGCACGCTCGCTCGCACGCACGCGCGCGCACGCACGCACGCACGCACGCACGCACACACACACACACACACGCCGAAATGTCAAGCCATGGCGCCCTCTTGCGAATAATGAACGAATTCATACAAAATGATCATCGAATATTAGATCTTAGTATCCCCAGCTTCTATGGTGCTATTTAAATTGTTAATTGTTCACTGTATGGCGCCACTGTTGTCTTGAGTGCGCCCACATGGGCAGATTCTGAACAAACCAAACATAGCCAATTACCATTTAGCACGTCATTCACCCCGAACACGCATTGCAACCATATTGATTATTGACTCCAGACAAAGGACAATATTTCATTTTAACCATCAAGAAACTGAATAATTTCGATGCTCAGTAACTCCCAAAATAGCTTAACTAATCCTTGAAGCACACGCGTGTAGTATCACGGTAGCTGAAGGTGGTGCAACAATTGAGGTGTTACACTAAGGTGATGTACAGTTGAGTTGCTACACTAAAGTTATACAACAGATGCAATGGTACATTTTGGTGATGCTACAGTTGAGTTGCTACACTAAGGTGATGCAGTAGTTGAGTTGCTACACTAAAGTGATGCTACAGTTGAGTTCAATCAATCAATAATTTTATTTCCAACAATCAACAGTACAAATTCCATTATTACAAAATTCAGCATTATTTGCAACACGTAAAAAATAAAATAAACAGTAGAGTGTTGGTGGAAAGGGAATGAACAGAAGTGTGATACTTATATATGGTTCACCCCCTATTATTACACTAAGGTGATACAACAATTGAACTGCTACATTAAGATGATAGAACAGTTGTGCTGCTACACTAAGGTCATGCAACACCTGATCTGGTTCACTAAGGTGATGCAACAGTTGAACTGTTACACCAATGTAATGCAACAGTTAAACTGTTACACTTAGGTCATGCAACATTTGACCTGGTACAGTAAGGTAATGAAACAGTTGAACTTGAATATTAAGATGATGCAACAGTTGAACTGCTAAACTAAGGTAATGCAACAGTTGAACTGTTACACTAAGGTGATGGAACAGTTGAACTGTTACACTAAGGTGATGCAACAGTTGAACTGCTAGACTAAGGTGATGCAACAGTTGAACTGCTAGACTAAGGTGATGGAACAGTTGAACTGTTACACTAAGGTGATGCAACAGTTGAACTGTTACACTAAGGTGATGGAACAGTTGAACTGTTACACTAAGGTGATGCAACAGTTGAACTGCTACACTAAGGTGATGGCAACAGTTGAACTGCTACTCTACGGTAATGCAACATTTTAACTGGTAAATAAGGTGATGCAAATGTTTAACTGCTATACCAAGGCGATTCTAAAGTTGAGTTGTTACACTAAAGTATTGCAAAAGTTTAACCGTTACACAAAGGTGATGCAACAGTTGAACTGCTGCACTGTGGGAATGCAACAATTGAACTGGTGCACTAAGGTGATGCAACAGTTCAAATGGTACAATTAGGTGATGCTACACCAAGGCGAAGCAAAAGTTGAGTTGCTAAAATAAGATATTGTAAACGTTTAACTGGTACACTAAGGTGATGCTGCAGTTGAGATGCTACAGTAAGGTGATGCTACAGTTGAGCTGCTACAATAAGGTGATGCTACAGTTGAGCTGCTACAGTAAGGTGATGCTACAGTTGAGCTGCTACAGTAAGGTGATGCTACAGTTGAGATGCTACAGTAAGGTGATGCTACAGTTGAGCTGCTACACTAAGGTGATGCTACAGTTGAGCTGCTACAGTAAGATGATGCTACAGTTGAGCTGCTACACTAAGGTGATGCTACAGTTGAGCTGCTACAATAAGTTGATGCTACAGTTGAGATGCTACAGTAAGGTGATGCTACAGTTGAGCTGCTACAGTAAGGTGATGCTACAGTTGAGCTGCTACAATAAGGTGATGCTACAGTTGAGATGCTACAGTAAGGTGATGCTACAGTTGAGCTGCTACAGTAAGATGATGCTACAGTTGAGCTGCTGCAATAAGGTGATGCTACAGTTGAGATGCTACAGTAAGGTGATGCTACAGTTGAGCTGCTACAATAAGGTGATGCTACAGTTGAGATGCTACAGTAAGGTGATGCTACAGTTGAGATGCTACAGTAAGGTGATGCTACAGTTGAGATGCTACAGTAAGGTGATGCTACAGTTGAGCTGCTACAGTAAGGTGATGCTACAGTTGAGCTGCTACAGTAAGGTGATGCTACAGTTGAGATGCTACAGTAAGGTGATGCTACAGTTGAGCTGCTGCAGTAAGATGATGCTACAGTTGAGCTGCTACAGTAAGATGATGCTACAGTTGAGATGCTACAGTAAGGTGATGCTACAGTTGAGCTGCTACAGTAAGGTGATGCTACAGTTGAGCTGCTACACTAAGGTGATGCTACAGTTGAGATGCTACAGTAAGGTGATGCTACAGTTGAGCTGCTGCAGTAAGGTGATGCTACAGTTGAGCTGCTACACTAAGGTGATGCTACAGTTGAGCTGCTGCAGTAAGGTGATGCTACAGTTGAGCTGCTACAGTAAGGTGATGCTACAGTTGAGCTGCTGCAGTAAGGTGATGCTACAGTTGAGCTGTTACAGTAAGGTGAGGTTGCAGTTGTTGTTATGATGTTCTGCAGTTAACAAAAAGGGAAATGACAACTGGAATAAACGCGGCGATGGAAACACGACATTATTCACTTTGGATATCGTGCGGCATTGTGCGTCTATAGGGTGCAATATAAAATGCCAAACAGATTGACTGAGTTCACACCTTCAGAGTGTAGACTCGTGGCATTTGGTCGTCAGTTACTGGAGAATGACAGACGGAGTTTTGATTGTCAGCTTACATGTGATGTCCTGCTGTCCAACAACTGATGTTTATGGCGATGTAAACCAGAGAAACACTTTGGTAGACGGCCGTCATTCGTGACCGCATGCATTCTTTACTGTTGAAAATTACTATGTTATGTTATATACGTAGTACTTTCAAATGAGTGTAGATATTACCCTTTTAAATGTGTCACGTCTTGATATTTTAACTTTTCTTTTACTTGGATGTCCAAGCCAAGTTTTAACATAATATGCTTGTTGTCATAAAAAAACAACTGTTTCAGTTATTGCCTGTTACATTGAAACGTTGACCCGTTCTTAATGGCTGGCCTAGATGCGTGAAACGTAAGTGGCAAGATTATCCTGTTAAACTAATTACAACTGGAACGGACACTATGAAATAAGATTATCCTGTTAAACTAATTACAAATGGAACGGAAACTATGAAATAAGATTATCCTGTTAAACTAATTACAACTGGAACGGACACTATGAAATATGATTATCCTGTTAAACTAATTACAACTGGCACGGACACTATGAAATATGATTATCCCGTTAAACTAACTACAACTGGCACGGACACTATGAGATAAGATTATCTTGCTAAACTAATTACAACTGGCACGGACATTATGAGATAAGATTATCTTGTTAAACTAATTACAACTGGCACGGACACTATGAAATAAGCATACAATTAATATAATTTGAAATGGAAAAAATTACGGACAATATGAAATAAGATTATCCTGTTAAACTAATTACAAATGGAACGGAAACTATGAAATAAGATTATCCTGTTAAACTAATTACAACTGGAACGGACACTATGAAATATGATTATCCTGTTAAACTAATTACAACTGGCACGGACACTATGAAATATGATTATCCCGTTAAACTAACTACAACTGGCACGGACACTATGAGATAAGATTATCTTGTTAAACTAATTACAACTGGCACGGACACAATGAAATAAGCATACAATTAATGTAATTTCAAATGAAAAAAATTACAAAACAAAATACAGTAAAACTGTCCTAAATAAACCTTGGTAATATATACATGGCAACCATGCTTGTACTCCTACAAGTGGCTATTAAACGACAATAAACACGATATCCACAAATCATGAGTACAAGTGAGCAATAATGAATGCTCTAAACCAAGCTTTTATTACTGCACTGCACGATTTTATACAAAAACCTTTCAGCTCACCCCACCTTGAGCGAAGGCGTCAGACACCGCAGGGTAATAAAGTATTACTGTTTAGCAGTCTACCTTGAACACTTGAAGACGTCTGCTGCGATGTATTACTGCGACTGCTGTGTTGAATTCAGAGTGTTCGGTCACGATTTGGTTTGTATTTTTTCAATTACACTGCACTTTGTATATATTTGTGTAGTAGATGCACTTGTACATTTCCATAATAATAAAGTATATCCTACAATCTACATTAGCCATAGCTACGAGCAAATGTACCTCATAACACGCACGCATGCACGCAAGAACACACGCATGCACGCAAGAACACACGCATGCAATCAACTAATAGTAATACAGTATTAGGTAAAACACATAGAACCCCAAGTATAGTTCAGTGCTGCAGAATACAGCAGCGACCATTGTTACTACTGGTGGCTAGTACCAGAACCACGACATAGCATGGCTTGCCGCTGTCAAATACTTAGCTAGGCACGTCCGTATGTTAAGCATGCCGCCTCCGAAAACTGGCCTGTCGGCTGCGTTGTTGATGTCTATACAACCCGACGTCTGCCCCTCTTTGTGATACGTTCTCTAGGTTGCCTTGCTTGACATGTGTGACCTTGCTTGAAATGTGTGACCTTGCTTGACATGTGTGCCTATTTGCATACACTCTTGCTGGGTTTTCCAGCTTATCCAACTTATTCTGCTCTTGACGAACATGTAGCCTTGCCTGAACATGTCTATAGTCTAACGTGCAACACAGCAGAATGTTACATATAATTGATAAAAATTGGTATGTTGCGTTTTTTAAATTGGGTGGGTGGGTTGATCGGAGATTTATGTACGTTCATATTACAAAAACATTTCGAGCGCTGAGGAGTGGTCATAAGTTACCTTTGTAGTGACAGCCTTGGGTCTGGGTGTATTGTTTATTGGAACCAAATGTGATACATCGTGAATAATGTCACACACGCATGCCACAAGCCTTACCTATACTTTACGTTACTTTTATGTGCTGTTGGCGTGACCGTCGCTGAATGTAGCCTTCGCTCAACAGCTTAGGCCTTATGTTTTAGTATACACCTGATGTTATACAATATCATTCAATAACATGTAGTTTGTGTATAGTTTGTGGTGCACTGTGGCGTAGTGGTTAGAACACCGGACTCTCAATCGAGAGAATCCGGGTTTCGAATCCTTTAACTGCCGTTTCGAAGCTTGGGCAATTTCGTTCACTCCACGTTGCTTCAGTTCACTCAGCTGTATACATAAGTACCGGACTATAGAGAGTGGTGGGTATGTGGACGAATACTCTTCGCGCAGTAATTACAGTGTGACTGAATGCTTCCCAGAGAAGTCGAGATGGCGTTGGAACGAACAGGTCTGCCAGGGGGTGAAGTGTGAACCGCTTTGAATAGTCCCAAGGGCTGGATACAGCGGTATATAACAATGTACCTTTACTTTTAATGTGTATCATTCACAACAATTATACTGGGAAGCTTCGTTATTCCACTGGTGTTTAAGGAGAGGGTCGTTTTAATCAAAGAATACACACGCTACATTAAATAAACAGGTGACATTTGCCCCTCCACCGAAACAGAATACACACGGATCGTTATGACGTACGCCAACACTAGACGACACAATTGCCACCCTGTCAATCAATGTGGCGTGTAGTTCGCCACTGACAAAAGTTGTGCATAAAACCGCTGCCGCCTGAAAGTGTGTTTTTTAAGACAGTGGAAAGGCAGACGAAGCTAGAAGACGTTTCAGTCGAAGCCACGATGAGAATGGTGCAGTCCCTAGTGCTGCTTCTGAGTGGCGTGGCTGTTACCATCGCTTGCGTGAGTATAACCATTTGTTGTATTTACGGATATATGTGTTTTGGTCGGTTTGAAGGTATACGACCTTACCCGTGTCCTCTTTGGGTTCGTCGACTGGAAAAAACAATGACAATCGAAAAAAACAATAAAAATCGAAAAACAAATCGATAAACATCATGCCTATGCCTATTATAATCTGCGCATTCAGACTGGTATACGTCATCAAGTGAACTACACATGTCTGAAGTGTTAAACATGTGTGATCGCTATACTCTTTTTCGTAGCAAACAGTTATGGTAAATAAAAGTATTTTTCATAATTAACGTTTTAGCGACATTTAACACGATTACTGCTTATGATAAAAATAACATTTTATCATGACAATCTATATAATAAAGTAGTCTGTGAAACTCTGTCGGTCCGTTCCCTTGTATCTCCGTCAGTTTCGCGTGACATTTTGCAGGCGTGCCCGGGGGCCCATGTTGGCGGTTTGTACATTAAAAAATATTCGAAATTTCCTGGGGTGGGGTATTACATCAAAGAAACCAATGTCACGTACCATTGTTAGCACCGCAACGCGTCAAACGTCCATCGAACGCTTCGTGAAACCAGCAGTTTTATATGGTTTTTGGAGCGTGAAGTTGTCATTGACATTGGTATTGCTCTACCAAAACTTGACTGGGTAACTAATGGATGGAGTCATAAGTTTTTGAAGTGGTTGTTTTTTTGTCCCGTACAACGCCAGACAACTCGGCTAGTTGTTAATAATGCCGAGAACTTGGTGAATAGTCGAACAGCCCTATCGCACTGACGAGCCAACAATTGACTTAACTTGGTTTGAACAAAGTAATATCGGAAATGTGTTTTCTTTACTGTTCGTTGTTTATGTCCTCCATTCCGTCTCCCTATCGGTTTGTCTTCCACGTGACAGGGACCGAAAAGGGGTGGTGGAGGCCCAAGTATCTCCAAGAACGAGATGTTCGCCAGGAACGCGGAGAAAGAACAAAACAGCCAGGAATGGAGCTTCATGTCAGCCCATGGATACGACACGAGCACTGACAAGTGCAGCGTATTCGTGGCAGAAATGATCGAAAAGGCGGGCGCCAAAGTTCCTCACAGGTAGCTTCATAACTGCTTGAATAAGTCCATTTAACGTACATGTCACCCATTGTCAACTTGTCATTGGAAGAGGAGAAAAAGTAAACATTAATCCTTATTTATAAAGTTCGAAAAACTAGTCAGAATATTACATTTAACATCATTAGTATGCAAATGATTAGTAAACTTAATCATTAATTACAGACACCACAGTGGATGTCTTTGTTAATTAATCAATATCACCATGAGATCATAAAAGCTACGTCATGCCTAACCAAGTGTTTATGTTTTTTATGAGCCGGTAGATGAGGTGTAACTCTGTCATTATTGTCTGTTTAAATTTACATAATGCGTTCGATAAAGTGCTACATCAATGAATGTTGCTTAAATTAAACACTCAATAATAATAGCAGGTATAATGAACTGGACAAAGTAGTAAATGGTGACGTTCCGAATGGAAAATCAGTTTTCAGCGTAGTACTATAAAGATCCATATTATGTTTTAAGCAAATAAGGTAAGTTATTATGTAACGCGATGTGCAACCCCAAAAGCGTTTCACATTTCAACCCGGGTATACCTATTCATTTGGAGCACTAACTCAACTTCTCTTGAAAGCATTCAGCCACGCTACAGTTATTGCTCGAAGACGACTCGTTCATTTCTATCCGTCAACGTCTATAGGCAGGTACTCATTTATGCAGCTGGATGAAGTGTGGAAACGTAGAACGATTTAACTATTTATTCTTATAGATATACATACATGTCTATTCAATAAAACAGCGCGTGCCTGTGTTTGTTCGTCATACGTCTGTCCCCTCATATTTTCATCAGTTTTCCGTGTATGGAGCTGAAGTTTTGTAGGCGCGCTCGGGGGGGGGGGGCTCATGGGAATGGTCCGTACATTAAAATTTCGAAATTCGCCGGGGGTGCAGATTTTACGTAACTCGGAACAATAGCAGTTTGTAGTGCGTACTATTGTTAGTAACAATATGCGTGTTTTCTACGATTGTTCCGAGTTGCGTGATCAAACGTCAAACGTCCACATAAGTTCCATCGTACGGTACGAACGCTTCGTGGAAACCGGCGGGTGTACGTGATTTTTTGGGGCACGTATCCATCGTTAACATTGGTATTGTCTTACCAAAACTTGACTGGATACTGCACGGAGTCATAATCACCTGCAGTTGCTGCCTTTTCTCCCGGGCAACGTCGTGTTATTATATTATATTTTAACTGTTCCTTTGTCAGATACGTGTACAAGTGGAGTCCAATTAGCGCGGACGAGTGGGCGGACCCCCAGTCGAGCGCTTTGACGAGCAGCATCTCTTGGACCAACGTTCAGTTCGCTGAGTGCGGCGACGTCGCGGCATCGGGCGGACATGTCGGCATTGTGGTCGCACAGAACGAAACCGTTAGGGCGGTGACGATGGAACGCAAGATCTTGCGCAACGACTGGGGATTCAGGGCAGGTCAGAACACGACGTTCTGGCGTTACGTCGACAATTAAAGTTACCCAGCAGGCAAAATGACGTTGAAAATACGTTGTTTCAACGTCAGGTACCACGTTGTAGCAATGTCGGAAACTAGTTGGATTTGAAAGTTGTATCTACGTCGGGTTTCAACGATGTATCGACGTCGGGTTTCTACGTTGTACCAATATTGAAAACTAGTTGGATTTGATGTTGTGAAGACGTTGGGTTTGGTTGTCGACTTGATTTCAACGTTGTGGCGACATCAAATGTCCACGTCCTTGTGACGTCGATGACCAGACGCTGAGAAAACGTTGCATTTATGTTGTTCGACATCGCAACGTATATACAACTAATAATCAACGTCATACCGAAGTTGTATGCCGGCTGGGTTAAGACACTGTGCTACACGTGTACATTTAAATGTATTCAGAATTAAGTTTGACAACGTACGATCAAATTTGATCAAAAATAAAAGATCTAATATATTCAGGAATGGAGATATTTGTTCAATCTACATACTGCTTCAAACTGTGAAATTATGTGTGAGGGGCAACTGATAATATATTTCGTCATTCCACTTGAAACTTTACGAAATCCGGCCGTAAGTACATTTAACAAGAGATTTAACAAGAGATTTAACAAGACTTGCCATCCAAGCCAAAGGCCCAGATGGCAAGTGGACAAGGAAGCCATTGGCTTATCGAGAGTCCAACAATGTTCATCTACTTATAACCCGCCCTCCTGAAATATGTGTCAACCTTGTTTTTAAACATATTCACGCTGCTAGCAGTTACACAATCTGTAGACAATTTGTTCCATTCATTTATTGTCCTCTGTGAGAACGAAGTGCTTCCTGATGTCCAATCTACATTGATCCTTTACTAATTTTACCTCATGTCCTCTAGTTCTGCTATCCTTCTTGAGTGAGAAAAACATTTGAATGAGAATAAAACATGATCCACTTTTCCAGCTGCTGCAGCCTGTTCAGCACACTTGTCACAGGTTGATGTTACGCGAATGCGTTTCACGGCCACTGATTGATGCCTCGGCACAGTATGTAAACGGTCCGAAAGACACGGGCCTTAACCCGCTCCTTAGTGTGAAAAAGATACCGTCGATAAATCTGCTTAGACTCGTCAGTCTCGAGCAATTCGCAATCAGTTATACAAGAATGCTTCATACGATACGTCAGGTGAAGACGTGGGAGCCTTTAGCAAAACAATATATATAGTTATATAAACATTCTACATAAATATATACAGTAGTATAGGTTTTGCATAGAAAACTACAGATTCTGATAGAACTTGTTTATGTCCACTTAACTTTTCTATAGATTTGTATAGAATTATATAGACGTTTACGCAGCATAGCAGAATATTGTATAAACAACCAAAGAAACTACACATTATATAGTTATGCCCGCAAACATCATATATAATATTCTACGAAAAATTCTACTGAATATTCTATGAAAATTTTCTGAATTCTACCCAGTTGTGTCCGGAAATCCTATAGAATATTCTAAAAAAAATTCTATATATTTTGCTAAGGGACTCTATTGTGAATTCACAGCTGTGCGCAGGACTACGAAAGATCAGTAGAAATATTCGTACCAGAAGGCTCATGTTCGCTGGACACAGGTACCGTCACCTTAGCTCCTTGTCAGCAACCTTGTGCTATCGTAGCCCAAGGTATCAAGAGGAAGAGCACGCCTTCCATTCGTCGACAGACTAATCAAGGACACGGACCTAACAAGGACTGTCGACTTACATGACGTGTTCGGTGTAAACACTTGGTGCCCAATATTGTGAATGTGAACTTTTTACGACTTGGATGACCACGGTCGGTCTGGCTTCCTTGACCGAGCGTGTACAATGAACACTGTCGAACATATGCACCCTGCAGTTGACCAAAGCTGTTTCTTTTTTCCGATAAATGCCCTGTAAATCGGGTTATGGATGTCAATTTTTAAAAGTTCACGTCGAACGAAGAAAACTGTACAGTCTGCCATATTGTACAGTCTGCCACACTGTACAGTTTGCCATACTGTACAGTCTGCCACACTGTACAGTCTGCCATACTGTACAGTCTGCCATACTGTACAGTCTGCCATACTGTATCTGCCACACTGTACAGTCTGCCACACTGTACAGTCTGCCATACTGTATCTGCCACACTGTACAGTCTGCCACACTGTACAGTCTGCCATACTGTACAGTCTGCCATACTGTATCTGCCACACTGTACAGTCTGCCATACTGTATCTGCCACACTGTACAGTCTGCCATACTGTACAGTCTGCCATACTGTACAGTCTGCCACACTGTACAGTCTGCCATACTGTACAGTCTGCCACACTGTACAGTCTGCCATACTGTACAGTCTGCCATACTGTACAGTCTGCCACACTGTACAGTCTGCCATACTGTACAGTCTGCCACACTGTACAGACTGCCATATTGTACAGTCTGCCACACTGTACAGTCTGCCATACTGTACAGTCTGCCACACTGTACAGTCTGCCATACTGTACAGTCTGCCATACTGTACAGTCTGCCACACTGTACAGTCTGCCATACTGTACAGTCTGCCACACTGTACAGACTGCCATATTGTACAGTCTGCCACACTGTACAGTCTGCCATACTGTACAGTCTGCCACACTGTACAGTCTGCCACACTGTACAGTCTGCCACACTGTACAGACTGCCATATTGTACAGTCTGCCACACTGTACAGTATGGCAGACTGTACAGTCTGCCACACTGTACAGTCTGCCACATTGTACAGTCTGCCATACTGTACAGTCTGCCACACTGTACAGTCTGCCATACTGTACATTCTGCCACACTGTACAGTCTGCCATACTGTACAGTCTGCCACACTGTACAGTCTGCCATACTGTATCTGCCACACTGTACAGTGCGCCACACTGTACAGTCTGCTATACTGTTCTGTCTGCCACACTGTACATTCTGCCATACTGTACAGTCTGCCATACTGTACAGTCTGCCACACTGTACAGTCTGCCATACTGTATCTGCCACACTGTACAGTCTGCCACACTGTACAGTCTGCCATACTGTACATTCTGCCACACTGTACATTCTGCCATACTGTACAGTCTGCCACACTGTACAGTCTGCCATACTGTACAGTCTGCCATACTGTACAGTCTGCCATACTGTACAGTCTGCCATACTGTAACTGCCACACTGTACAGTCTGCCACACTGTACAGTCTGCCATACTGTACAGTCTGCCATACTGTATCTGCCACACTGTACAATCTGCCATACTGTACAGTTTGCCACACTGTACAGTCTGCCATATTGTACACTCTGCCATACTGTACAGTCTGCCATACTGTACAGTCTGCCACACTGTACAGTCTGCCACACTGTACAGTCTGCCACACTGTACAGTCTGTCATACTGTATCTGCCACACTGTACAGTCTGCCACACTGTACAGTCTGCCACACTGTACAGTCTGCTATACTGTACAGTCTGCCACACTGTACAGTCAGACTACACAGGTGGGAGCAGATGCGCCCGTTGCAGAGGTAAGACCACAATGCAAAATTAAATTGCATTGGTGGCCATATTAACGTTTTTCTGATTATGAGAAAACCTGACCATCAAAAATTCTTTAAATCCCTCCGCCTGTCAAACTCTAAAAACGCATTATTTCACAGCTAATCGCTCCTACAAACAAACCTGTCAATACGTCTGCTCAATGGCACTCAAATCACAGAATATGGATTTATTAAGTTCACATTTCACAATTTCATACGCTCTACATTCGTGTGAAACAATAAAAAGGAAGGTCAACTGTGGTAAATAAAACAATGATAAGTGTGGAGAAAAAAATGTCCTATCTGTTGTGCTGGGCAGAACACACACATATGAGCTACTTCAGTCTGTAATCCAGTACAACACTTGAATGCAATCACTTTATCAACTTTAACGAATGAACTTGTAACATTTTTTTTTTTAGTCTAGCATGTGTTTTGCTATCATATTCTATATAGCAAGTTGTTATTAAACACTGAAAATTATAATAATTTATTTGCCTGGTGCTACAATAAACCTATGTAAACAGACTAAAATATCACCTTCAAATGTGGATTACTAGAAAGACCAGGCGTCTCAACTTGTCGAATTACATAACATTACATAACCTACTTAGTGACGTCCTCAGAAACAACTCACCTACTCTGTTGACAAGTTAGATCAGCCCACTAGGCCATGTCACATAATAGCCCGGCCTGTCCAGGACTTTCTCAACTGCCACTAGGTGCACGTTCTTCGCATGGAGTTGAGGAAAGGTGACTTTGTCTAATTAGGTAGAAAAAAGTTAAATAAACAAAAGTTGACTGCTAAGTAATTATATTATAATGTGACTTGCTATGCTTTGATGTAACTTATCAGATGGAGGTTGCACTAGTGTGAATATGTCCCCACCCCCACCCCAATATACTGGTCTCCTGTCACTGCCATCTGGATTCGTTGGCGGATAAAGACGTATTTCAATTCATATAACGGTTTTGTCACTTTCATTGGTAGTTTTACTTGGATTTACCCTGAATTTTACAATGGAGGAAACAACAGATGATATAATAGTAGTAATAATAATAGTAGTAGTAGTAGTAGCAGCAGCAGCAGCAGCAGCAGCAGCAGCAGCAGCAGCAGCAGCAGCAGCAGCAGCAGCAGCAGCAGCAGCAGCAGCAGCAGCAGCAGCAGCAGCAGCAGCAGCAGCAGCAGCAGCAGCAGCAGCAGCAGCAGCAGCAGCAGCAGCAGCAGCATCAGTAGCACTAGCAGTAGCAGTAGCAGCAGTAGCAGCAGCAGCAGCAGCAGCAGCAGCAGCAGCAGCAGCAGCAGTAGTAGTAGTAGTAGTAGTAGTAGTAGTAGTAGTAGTAGTAGTAGTAGTAGTAGTAGTTGTAGTAGTAGAAAGAGTAAGAATAATTGTCCACCTGCTGGTGGAATTAAGACGAAGGTTGGCGAATTCAAGGCCGGCCACTGTTACCACAAACCATCAGAAGCAGCAATCCAACAGGAAACCAGTGGGGTTAGCAGTGGGGTTTGGTTGCTACGACTAAGTCAGGATGATTTCGACAGAGTGGTACAAACCACTACTTCAGGATTGCTGGCAGTTTCCGACTCAGAGGGCCGGCCAGGCATGAGTCTACGTCGACAACTTGATCGATGCCCTGACATTACAGACACCTATCTTCAAGCAGAAGCACAGACAGAGACTCGTGCAGTTTCTGACTCAGACGGCCGGCCAGGCGTGAGTCTACGTCGACAACTTGATCGATGCCCTGACATAACAGACACCTATCTTCAAGCAGAAGCACAGACATATACTTATATATGCGTATGTTTAAATGCAAGGAGCATAGTAAATAAGAAAAACGAATTAAACATTATGGTAGAAGATATTGACCCTCACATAATTGGTATAACTGAATCATGGGCCAACATAGATATTACAGATGCTGAATTAGGACTGACAGGATACGTAATGTTTAGGAAAGATCGAATAGGAAGAAGGGGCGGGGGAGTTATTTTATATGTTAAAGAATCTATTCAGGCTTATGAAATAAAACTAGAAAGGGAAGCAGATTGCGATGAAGCTGTTTGGTGCAAAATTGTTTCAGGAAATTCAAAATTAACTATTGGATTAGTTTACCGAAGTCCAAACATAAACGAAGAGGACAACACAAAAATAAAAAACGCTATAAAGGAAGTTAGTAAAGGGGAATGTATCATAATGGGAGATTTTAACCATGGACACATACAATGGAATTCTCTAGAGAGCACAGGGATTGAGGATCAACAATTTCTATGTTTAATCCAGGATAGCTTTCTTACTCAGCACGTACTAGAACCAACCAGGGGAGAAAATGTATTAGATATAGTTTTGTCATCACAAAAAGAATTAGTGGACAATGTAAAAATATTTGAACCATTGGGTAATAGTGACCATAATCAAATACATTTTGACATCAATGTAAAATCAGAAAGTAAAAATAAGAAAACGTACAAGAGAAACTTCCACAAAGGTAACTACAAAGATATGAGAAAATACTTAGCACAGCTAGATTGGAATAACATGCTGATGAATAAGACCGCAATTGAATGCTGGAACATTCTTAAATATGAAATTGAGAGTATCATCGATAAATTTGTTCCCTTCCGAAAACAAGGAAAACGGTGTAGAAAGAAACATTTGTCAAAAGAGGCTATTAGAAAAATAATGCTAAAACAAACTATGTGGAGGGTTTATAGGCGTACCAGAAAGGAAGAAGACTATGCAAAATACAAAGAGGCACTTAATGCAGCTACAACTGAAATCAGACAATCTAAAAGAAGCTATGAGCAAAAACTGGCATGTAACATAAAAAATGACAGCAAGAGTTTTTATGCATATGTCAGGAGTAAACAAAACGTACAAGACAAGGTTGGACCTCTAGAAGACAGTGCTGGAAATATAATATCACAGGGGTTTTTAATGGCGGAAGACCTAAATGGTTACTTCAGTTCAGTGTTTACCAAGGAAGATATTAGTTCATTACCAGTTGCTGATGCTAAATTTCAGGGGGCTAAATCTGAATATTTAGGACCGTTAGTTGTAACTCCAGAATTGGTAGCTAAGAAAATAAGGGCAATGAAGGATAACAAATCACCGGGAGTGGATGGGATTCCTCCAAAATTACTAATGGAAACAGTAGATCAAATCAGTATACCACTTGCAAGAGTATTCAACTTGTCATTAAAAGAGGGAGTTGTTCCGTTTGAATGGAAAGAAGCAAACATCATACCATTATTTTAAAAGGGTTCGAGAAATAAGTCAGAGAATTACAGACCAGTGAGTTTAACGTCAGTGATTTGTAAATTATTAGAAAGGTTAATTAAAGACCATATGGTGGACTTCCTCGTTAAGCATAAATTATTAAATTCATCTCAACATGGATTCCTTAAAGCAAGGTCATGCTTAACAAATATGTTATGTTTTTTGGAAGAAATCACTAAGTGGATAGACGTGGGATCGCCAGTAGATATTATCTACTTAGATTTTCAGAAAGCTTTTGACAAAGTGCCACATCAAAGATTGCTACTTAAATTAAAAGCCCATGGTATCGGGGATAGCATAACTGACTGGATAGAACAATGGCTGACTGACAGAAGACAACGAGTTGTAGTAGATGGAGAAGTTTCAAATTGGAAATCGGTTTTGAGTGGGGTACCTCAAGGGTCAGTACTAGGACCTATATTATTCTTAATTTATATCAATGACTTGGACGACAGTATAACAAGTAACGTACTGAAATTTGCGGATGACACAAAACTGTTTAGAAAGGTTAATACTGATGGTGATAAACAACATTTACAAAACGATCTAGACAGATTAGTGAAATGGTCTGAGAAATGGCAGATGCTGTTCAATTTTGGGAAATGTAAATGCCTACATACAGGACATGGGAACTTGAATGTAAACTATAAAATGGGAGATACTGTTCTGGGTACTACTGTAAAAGAAAAGGACTTAGGAGTTACAATAAGCGCTGATATGAAAGTTTCAGAGCAGTGTGGTATTGCAGCTTCAAAGGGTAATCAAATTCTTGGATTGATTAGAAGAAACATAACATACAAGGGAAAAAAGTTAATTATACCTCTTTATAAAGCAATAGTTAGACCTCATTTAGAATACTGTATACAAGCATGGAGACCATATCGTAAGAAGGATATAGATACGCTTGAACGCATACAAAGGAGAGCAACTAAAATGATTCCAGAACTTAGAGACCTTAGTTATGAAGAACGCCTGAAAGAATGTGGTTTAACAACTCTAGAGACAAGGAGGTTAAGAGGAGATCAGATTGAAGTTTTTAAGATATTGAATGGGTATGAAATTATTGATAGAAATATGTTTTTCTCACTCAAGAAGGATAGCAGAACTAGAGGACATGAGGTAAAATTAGTAAAGGATCAATGTAGATTGGACATCAGGAAGCACTCGTTCTCACAGAGGACAATAAATGAATGGAACAAATTGTCTACAGATTGTGTAACTGCTACCAGCGTGAATATGTTTAAAAACAAGGTTGACACATATATCAGGAGGGCGTGTTATAAGTAGGTGAACATTGTTGGACTCTCGATAAGCCAATGGCTTCCTTTTCCACTTGCCATCTGGGCCTTTGGCTTGGATGGCAAATCTTGTTAAATACTCGTACAGTTTCCGACCCAGAGGGCCGGCCAGGCGTGAGTCTACGTCGACAACTTGATCGATGCCCTGACATAACATACACTTATCTTCAAGCAGAAGCACAGACAGAGACTCATGCAGTTTCCGACTCAGAGGGCCGGCCAGGCATGAGTCTACGTCGACAACTTGATCGATGCCCTGACATAACAGACAACTATCTTCAAGCAGAAGCAAATACATATACTCGTACAGTTTCCGACCCAGAGGGCCGGCCAGGCGTGAGTCTACGTCGACAACTTGATCGATGCCCTGACATAACAGACAACTATCTTCAAGCAGAAGCACAGACAGAGACTCGTGCAGTTTCCGACTCAGACGGCCGGCCAGGCGTGAGTCTACGTCGACAACTTGATCGATGCCCTGACATAACAGACAACTATCTTCAAGCAGAAGCACAGACAGAGACTCGTGCAGTTTCTGACTCAGACGGCCGGCCAGGCGTGAGTCTACGTCGACAACTTGATCGATGCCCTGACATAACAGACAACTATCTTCAAGCAGAAGCACAGACAGAGACTCGTGCAGTTTCCGACTCAGACGGCCGGCCAGGCGTGAGTCTACGTCGACAACTTGATCGATGCCCTGACATAACAGACAACTATCTTCAAGCAGAAGCACAGACAGAGACTCGTGCAGTTTCCGACACAGACGGCCGGCCAGGCGTGAGTCTACGTCGACAACTTGATCGATGCCCTGACATAACAGACAACTATCTTCAAGCAGAAGCACAGACAGAGACTCGTGCAGTTTCCGAAATGCGTTTACTGAGTGTGAAAAAAATGCAGCAATGTGGAATGATTGCTTTAAAGAGCATGCTCTCATAGTGGACACATGTATTCTTCCACACTTCGAAGTACATGAGAAGTTTGGTTTGCGTTGTGAGCAGTCATTGTCCTGTACAGCCTGTCACTACAAGTCACAAGTACAAGCTGTATTCCGAAGTAGACACTGGCAGTCCTGGTCAGAAAAATATCTAACCGGGTTGCCACAATCACTTATCAGTCCACAACTGACGAGCTACAGCAGAAGAGGGAAAAATAAGAGAGGTGAATGGTCTGCGTGGTCTTCCAGCACCAATCAATATAAGCATGGATGTGAGGTACAACTCAACCTGAAAAACAGCTAAGGTTGTGGACAAAGCGCAAGTTAAGCAGTGGGAACCGCGATTTAATGGCAGACAGACAAGTACGAGATTATAGGTTTTCACCTGGAGAACAAGCTATGCAAACAAGGTGCATCACTTCGCAATCAAGGTCAAGATTGTGTCGTGCCCAGGCATCAAGGATGTACAGCCACGATTCGTGAAGTTGATCCAATCTCAGAATTTGAAAAAGGCTGTAAAATTGGAGGGAACTTTGCCCAGCAACAGGTCAGCATAAATTGTATAGCAACAGACGGCGATGCAAAAGCGTCTCATGATGCTTTCTCATCCAGGATATTCCCGGGAGAGAATGCCACGATCAGAGCTGAAAACAAGAAAATATTTTGCTGAGGATGTGTGAACGCGATGCCTACAAATGTACACAGATATGCACACAGTTTATGCTGGCGACACTGCAATCATAATTACCAAGATGCCACAGATAATCAAATCAACACTGGATTGTTATTCTGGCTCATGTAAGAACTGCCGCCAACATGGAACTGTCTGTCGTGAAGGGACACGAAACAACTGGTGGAAAAGGTCACAGCACTTGAAGGCATGTGGCCTGACGCAACTAAATATGACATACTAAGATCGAGTAACACTACAAGCATTAATATAAATGCGTCTGGGAAATTCAGCCCTTTAGATGACACGACACAGACTTACAACTGACAAGAATGAATCAATTAACCGAGCATTCAGTGCTTCGCTACCGAAGAATGTTAAATTCAGTAGAAATGCACATGGACGAGTGTGTTCAGTGATCTATCGTGTCAATTATTTAGCAGGGAATTCAGTGCTGCGGAAGTGGGAGAATGTACAGTGTCCTATTGCGAAAGGTGGACAGGTTGCTAGAGCTGTCAAGAAAAAATTCCAGCATCAGATAGAATACCAAAGAAAATACAAACGTCGATCATCGGTGCGTCTGCATATCCTTCATGCCAAGTTAAAGCGAATGCAGAACTACTATGACTCAAAAAGAAACCGCCGTCCAGAAGACACCTGAAGTGTCAACTTGATCCAAAGCCAGCTACTCGAAAGAAAAGGCCAGCTTCAGCAACGCCAGCAGCAGTAGTTAAACCAGTGGTCACAAGAAGGCGCCGCTGAAAGACAACACTGCCAATTACAAAGAGGGAAGGTCATCCTTATTCATTGCGAGCTCGAAAGTCTGCCGATCACAGTTACGCCAGGAGAGATTAGGTTTGACACGTGTGAAACAAACAGGAAACAGAATACTTCTAACAAATGTAAACTTTCTATTTTCTTCCAGTATCATCCCTGATGGACAATACAAAAAACCACAAACAGAGTCTGACAATGAATGGACAATGACTGGCACATGGCGCCATCTTGAGAGCTATACATCAATCGACGTACTAAGACATCACTTAGCAGGGGCTGACTAACACAAATGCATAAGATTGATTACGGCAGACGACACGTTGAAGCAACTGAATGATTCAACACATCTCGAAAAATGTAAGTTTTACTATTGCATTGAAATACCTTGAATTGTAACATGCACTTTGGAAATGGTGCATGACCAAAACATTAATTTTGACTTACACAATACTGCCTGTTGTTATTGATTGAATGTGACTCCATAGAGATATGACTTGCTGTAAGACAGAGGCTTTTATGACAAGGATGATTAGCATCTAATCCAGATTTAATACGTGCCATCTTGCGTTTAAGCACATAACTTAAGCGATACACTGTAACAGTTCTGTAGCTATACTCAAATATTTATTTTTGTTTTGTTACGGTATGCTTATAATGCACCACTAAAGAATTAGTTAGCCCATGACGATTATATTTGTTCTTTTGCTTATAATACTTACTTATTACATGGGCACGAATTATGATTTCTATATAATTATGCACTTGAATAAGGAATTTAAGCAATTTGTTTTGCTTGATTCCATTTGTTTCATAATGGATTTGTATATGAATGCGTATCATAATTATGTACTGATCATTGTGAAACAATAAAGATTATTATCATTATTGATGTGTAACCCACCCTTCTGAGATATTTGTCAATTTTGTTTTCAAACATATTCACGCTGCTACCATTTACAGCACTGGTTATTAACCAATACCCTAGGCTTCACAAGTGAAATAAAGCATTCCCACGTCGTGGTTAAATAAATGTTGTTCTTTCAGTCATTTTCAACACACAACTCGCTGGCTGAGCCATTGGTACCAGCTGCTTCATACAAATGTAACAACTGGCCCTAAACACAACTTTTGCAGTTGAGCGCACGTGGACGACAACAAATCCTGAATTTCAGTGTAACTTCTACTTGGCACAAACCCAAATACTATTTAGTACATATGTTTCAAGTTTCATTAACGAAACATAAAAAGTGGCTGCGTGATATAATATTATGTGGGGTTAGCAAACAGTTTTAGATGGTTAAAAAGTCGTTTTTGTCCACACCTAATTAATTTAATCTTAACTCCCGATATTTAGACGTTGTGTCCGCTTGTGGATTTCCAACCAACTACTGCCGATGGCGACGCGATATGTGTGGTATGCTTTCGTAAAACGATTATGTGACAACGTGCCCCTGTATTATGTGACAACGTGCCCCTGTATTATGTGACAACGTGCCCCTGTATTATGTGACAACGTGCCCCTGTATTATGTGACAACGTGCCCCTGTATTATGTGACAACGTGCCCCTGTATGCACATAGCCCCGGTCTCCCCCTACTTCCTAAATCTCTATTGGTTTGAAGGATTTGCACTACAGTAAAATATTAAGTAGGCCCCACACTAAATAACTGCGAGTAAATAAGCCCTCCCTTCGTCATTAGTCACGACGACTTACACGCGTCAAACTACAGTTGTGTACAGAATTCATTAAGCCCATCTTGAATCAAGTTCGTTACAGTTCAAATCTGTAGCGCGTAATATGCGCAGTCTGTTTAATAAAACAGTAGGCCCTGTGTACTTATTAAAAATCAATAGAATTGACTTTTATCGTTAGATCGGGTAACGCGCGAAAGTGTGAACAGCCTTGATATAGTAAACAGGGCCGGACTACTTTCCCTTATTCACCAAATTTCGATTGGGCCCAGTCGAGGCTAATTCATGTTTGGCGATTTCATCAAAACAAAATAAAACATTTGCACAAATGAACCAGCGTGTCGTAGTGGATGCCAAATGGATTTGACTTTTCTCAAAATTACCATAAAACGAGACGAAGAAACAATTTTATTGCGGAAGCAGAAATGTTTTATTGAATCTGCCATATACACCAAAACGACTGACATTAGTAACACGGTAGGACTACGAGTTTAATGAATACTGATTAATATGGCTAACCAGCAGCTTGACAAGTGTTCATTATTTTCGTATAACTATTTTCGTATAACTATATATATATATATATATATATATATATATATATATATATATATATATATATATATATATATATATATATATATATATATATATATATATATATATATATATATATATACATATACATACACTTACATTTACACGTGTGTGTGTGTGTGCGTGCATGTGCGTGCGCGTGCGTGCGTGCGTGCGTGCGTGCGTGCGTGCGTGCGTGCGTGCGTGCGTGTAAACGTTATCATATAAATTATCATCACTTAATATCAACAATTCGATAAACAACATGCATGCACTTAAAACCAGTTTAATTAAATTATGTACATTAAGTGTAAACCTGAAAATAAAAAAATTAAACTCATATACATGATTGTGTTTTTCCCGACGTAAACAACGTCGCTACTTGGCTGCTGATTGTAACCCTGCACCAACGTTTGGCAAGTTTTTACCGTACAAATCGAAGACGAGTAGAATACATGACATTATTAAATATAGTCGACGTCGAGAATAAGACACGGAATCGGTGGAATCCTTCATTTAACAGTCCTCGTTCAACTCTTCAGTTAAACATAGGAACTACTAGCATATCTATGGTAGGTCACTGGGCCAATGCAAACTTTCAGACCATCAGGCAGCTTAGGAATGTCGCCACGTGCACTGTTCCGTGGCATGGCCTCTGCGGAAGCCTGCATGCGTACCTTCTCGACCTGTCCACGGCCCACCCACCGACAAGCACCCCTATTATCGCTCACTGCTACCTCCCGTTTCGCCTGAAACAGAACACCGACGCGGGGCGCGACTCGCGTCAGCCGACACCGACATTACCCAGTCTCTCCAAATCGTAGTCCGTCTCCGTTATCTTAGGTGGTTCGATGACCGGGGCTTCCTCGACGACGACTGACCCGCACACGGTGCGCACGCCGACGCCGCCACTACGTCGACATTTGGCGAGGCTCATCGGGACGACGCCGTCGATGCATGAAGGTCGTCTCGTGATGACCGCGGCCGCGCGCAGGTTCGGCGACGGCGGCGATTCCGAGCCGGCTAGCTCCGGCGACGACACGCAGCGCGTCGCCTTCTGCAGCGAGCCTGGAGAAGAAGGGCTTTCGTTGCCGGTCGATTTCTTCTTCTTGAAGCTCAGATGACGCTGTATCCAGCTGCCTCCGCCTCGCGACGTCTCCGTGGGAGTCGCCGTTTTCGCCAAGTCAGGCTCGCTGCTCCATTTGTCCTTCGACAGGATGAAGGTCTTCGTGAAGAAGTATTTCTTGCTGCGTATGTACTTGGCTATTGCATCGGCGCAGGCCCGGCGGCCGCAGAACCGCGCCCAGTCCTCGGCACACAGACCTCGCCCGTAGTCGTGGCGGTTTGGATTCGCTCCTGAGAAAATGGAACACGATTACACGATGACATTATGATTATCACGACAGTTTATCCCTTTTCACATATCGTCAACTTTTTCCATATGTTCGTATTGACATATATGTCCAAGTAGTAGGCTTATATTCCCTGATATATAGACAACAATAATTGATGTCCGATTTTGTAAAAAGAAATAGTTAGCCAGGCGTCCTAAAAGCAGAACGTTGCCTTGTTGTTGTTGTTGTTGTTGTTGTTGTTGTTGTTGTTGCTTAATACATCTATCTTACTACCAACGTACTCGAAGATTCCCAGGGTTACGGGCATTAATTCACACACTCACATTTCACAACAATTCAGGAAGAAAGTGAGATGATGTTCAAATAGAGCCGCCACCTAGTGAGAATCTACGTCGCCAAATCCGTAGATACATACTCACTAGATGGCGTGCAAGTTTCTTATCAACTCTGAGATGCACGGTCCGCAAATTTTGGATAAATGGCATGTTTAGTCGCAGTTAACTATAATTGTGTTGATTTGTTATCAATCCAGCCGCATACTCAAACATTTATGTTTAAAAATGTGTTATTTCCGAAAAAATACAATGCCATTTCAACGAATTTCACAAAGGAAATATTAAATTGTTGACCGAGCGGGGCAGACGTTTTACTTATTAGTTACTTGTGTAAGTGTTTATTGTTTAAGCGACGTCGATCAGGAAACAAACAACCCACCCGCGAAAAGGAGTAGTTTGGCACAGCGCGTGCGTCCTTGGATAGAAGCCTTCATTAACGCCGTGAAGCCGTGCTGGTTGCAATGGTCGATGTGCATGCCCCGGAACTGATGCAGCAGGAAACTGACTACGTCATCGTGACCTGCGCACAGTGGAGTTAGGACGTATTTAGTTTCGCATTTGGAAATTCACTTATACAATATTTAAAGAAGAATTCGAGTTTGACCCATTGTTACTTGACAGATTAAGAATTGTATTTTCTCAGTTTCGGCTGGGTAACATAAACTTGCCTATTGAAATAGACATATGGTTCAATGTTGTTAACAATCAATTAAAGGTATTGTACTTTGCATTAATTACGTTAATACTTTGAAATTTGCGTTGTTTAACATTCATAGTTTAAGTAAACTAATAAAATTTATCAAAATCATAATTGGTAGCTTTAACAAACATGGACTATTTGCATTACTTAAACTGTTATGAGTACTTGAAAGTACTCTGAGTATTATATTTTTTATCTTATACACCATTTTATGATATTAGAATAAATGTTGTCTTGTCTTGAAAAGTCCATGCACAGAAAAACACAGAAACGAGAAAACAGAGCAGTTAGCGTGTCAGTAGCGTATAACCTGCATCCAAGTTAATAATAGCTCAGACGGAGGTTGTTTCTACGACGATGTTTATGGGACACAACTGAAGATTTAGTAACCAAGAAAACGATTTATGAATAGCAAGGTATTTTTTTCTAAAGACGTTGCCATCTTAAAATTATGATGTTGTCAATATGTCATTTATGCGAAGATTCAATTCGTACTCGACAGCGACAATAGGAACTACGCGTGTTATATATTGCGTATTATTATTGTACATGTGTGTGTGTGTGTGTGTGTGTGTGTGTGTGTGTGTGTGTGTGTGTGTGTGTGTGTGTGTGTGTGTGTGTGTGTGTGTGTTTGTGTGTGTGTGTGTGTGTGTGTGTGTGTGTGTGTGTGCGTGCGCGCGCGCGTGTTTGTGCGTGCGTGCGTGTTTCTGTGCGTGCGTGTGCGTGCGCGTGCGTGTGCGTGCGTGTGCGTGCGTGTGCGTGCGTGTGCGTGCGTGTGCGTGCGTGTGCGTGCGTGTGCGTGCGTGTGCGTGCGTGTGGTTTATTCGGAACATTTGTGAGAAGCTAATTTATCCCAATGAATTTACACATACGAACTATTTCACGTAAACTTAGACATAAACATCATAAGCACAATTGCCACCATGATTGACAAAATTAAGGCAATGTTTCTCAGTTATATCCAGCACCTGCTTGAGCGGCGAATATCAGTGACGTGTTTCCGTCGTTGTCCGCCAGGTTCGGGTCGACTTCTTCTACATTCGCCAGGAGTTCTAGAATCGGCATGAAACCATTGGCGCACGCGTAGCTGAATGCCGTCTGCAACAGAAGGTGGTGTTCGATACATCGTTTAGCGTAAATCATTACATGCTAATGAATAAGACGTTTCGCTGATTTGAGAAGATATATGCCACGGTAGTGTAAACAATGAACTACATGGGTTCGTCCAGTGACTAGTAGTTCACTTGATTAAAACATGCTAATGTTATGCTAAAGACAACAAACTGCATCCTCTAAAAATAGAATAGGCCTACAAGGACACCAGATTATATACTGTTCGACAAACCCAGCAAACGTTATATGTTTTTATGTGGTAATATAGCGATTATTGATCACAATAAGAGATATTATTACTCGAACAGAAATGCATGTAGTATATCATAACACTGCCTATATATCATACACACTATAGCGAACACGTTGGGACTATTCCATATATCCATGGGTATGCAACACAGTGCTGGCATGAACGGTGATTTCAAAGTTCCTTTTAAGCAGATGTTCTTTGCAACGGGAGTCCTTATAGCGAGAGACCACTGTACGAAAAAATTGCGCATCAGCAAAACATGTCCGCGTCGTATGAATGACCATCTCGTGTTTCTATACACGTAGCTTAATGTCAGCTGGCCATTCTTCGTTTGATCACAGCAACGAAATACTGCCGCTTTGCATTCGGACGCGAAACAAATCATACCGCAGTGTCATCGTTGCTGCTTTATTCCTAGGAGCAATGTCGTTTCCCCGCACATTCGGCGGCGCTTTGCACGATTAATATCCGTTTGTAGAATTTACGCAGACCGTTATGTGCGTTACGCGTAGACGCGGCGACGATCACGTGAGGGCAGTGATTGAAAGTTATCGAACCGCCGCTCACCACCGGTTCTATGCTCTCTTTGTCAATAAGACACAGTCGTTTATCGCGATGGCTAAACTAAATGCGGGAAGATTAATTACGTGTGCAACTCGCTGCCAGTGTGCGAACGATTGATTTTGAGAAGCTTTTAGGAGAATTCAACACCTCGCCATAATGAGTTATTCCCGGCAAGTCTGCGATCTCGTGAATGATCAATGAGCTGGCGTGGAGGAGAGGTTCCATTCTTTGTTAAACGCATCAACACAAGGCGCAAGTTCACGTTAGGACACCCCGCTATATACACACGGCTCTATGGGATATAGTTTCGTCAAATGTTGCTTAGTTGTCGATATTATTGTGGCGTTTACATTTGGTGTCATCGTTTGTCATGATTTGTCATCGGTCGGTCCACTCGAATTGGTTATTTGCGTCGTAAATTTGGGGCACCCCGGAGAGTGATGGATGAAACTTCGCTTTTGATCAATGAGCTTAACATATTAGGATGCTGTAGATATGTTCCTTCGGAGAGTCGTTGAAATTACTTGGTGGTCAACGATCACCGTTCCTCTCGTTGGATTGCAATCCGTCACTGGCGTCGTGAAGGCTCAACAGAGAAACGACTGAATCTGTATCCAAACGCATTAAAATTCATTCGACTCTTTGAAGAGATAAAGGCATCAACGTTCCGAACATGACAATGTAACTGTATTCAAATATAACATTTATGTGTATTTGTGTATTTCACAAACGCAAATAATATGAATATTTCAGGAATCATGTTATATTATATAAATCAGTTTGTCAGAATCGTCACATTTGGTATGCCATGCAGTTGAGCCTTCCCCAAGGTCGATACAATCGTCACATTCGGTACGCCATGCAGTTGAGCCTTCCCCAAGGTCGATACAATCGTCACATTTGGTACGCCATGCAGTTGAGCCTTCCCCAAGGTCGATACAATCGTCACATCTGGTACGCCATGCAGTGGAGCCTTCCCCAAGGTCGATACAATCGTCACATTTGGTACGCCATGCAATGGAGCCTTCCCAAGGTCGATACAATCGTCACATTTGGTACGCCATGCAGTGGAGCCTTCCCAAGGTCGATACAATCGTCACATTTTGTACGCCATGCAGTGGAGCCTTCCCCAAGGTCGATACAATCGTCACATTTGGTACGCCATGCAGTGGAGCCTTCCCCAAGGTCGATACAATCGTCACATTTGGTACGCCATGCAGTGGAGCCTTCCCCAAGGTCGATACAATCGTGGCAGATGGGGCCATATAATTAATGTGCTTCCGCTTTCATGTGATACGAATGAAGTGCTGGTGATTTTGATGTGGCCATATGTGAGGACTATAACACTAATGCTGTGCCCAGATTAAAATATCTAGTTGCTGTTTGGCAGCGTAAATAGGTGCAAGTGATGGAGTGATCCTTGTTTTACAACGAAAGAATCAGGTTTTTTCGACGAGAAATGGTGGGGAGTATCATCCATGATGACTTTCTCGTACTGTTGCGCCACTGTGCAACCGCCACTACACCTGCACGACGACGACCGCCACAACACCTGCACGACGACCACCACCACCTATTATATCCACTTACTGCACTAATGACCTATCTCTCTCGCGCGCCCGTGTACGCTGCCCAGCGCCAGTCCGCCTCGCCGGGTATCGCCCGAAGACAACGGGCCGACACAACACCACATCGAGTGCACGGAGCAGGTGGAAGCTGCTAATTGGACGGCGACAAGACGACGAACGCAGGCTGCTAATACTGGCTATTACCAATGGTGATGCGGTCGGTCGTGGAGATCACTCCGCGCACAGTGAAGACGCGACAGATCTTGCTGATGTATAGCTGACTTATTTAATTACTTTGACATTGGGACCAGTGTTAGCTGAAACAAAACTGTGTCACAACATAGTATGGTTACACAGTAGAGTTTATGAACGTAGTGGAATCAAGGATGGGTTGCAACTGAGTTGTAGCCGACACACCACTACGTCATGGTTGAGTTACATTTTAGTTGTAGTTTGGTTAGAGCTACATTTCAATGCGTCATATTTTTTTAGTACATACCCCTAAAAGCCCGTTTCCAGGGCTAACGCAGGAGTTTCTTAGTGAGTTTTTCTAAAGAAAGAGAGAGAGAGAGAGCGAGAGAGAGAGAGAGAGAGAGAGAGGGAGAGAGAGAGAGAGAGAGAGAGAGAGAGAGAGAGAGAGAGAGAGAGAGGGAGGGAGGGAGGGAGGGAGGGAGGGAGGGAGGGAGGGAGGGAGGGAGGGAGGGAGGGAGGGAGGGAGGGAGAGAGAGAGAGAGAGAGAGAGAGAGAGAGAGAGAGAGATATCGCCAGCTCTGTGAATCCACGAAACGTTATACATTTACACTTGTATGTGATCTTTTAATACCCCTGGCAGACGTACCAGCTAGTAGAAGGGACCTACGGATTTTTACTGTCCCATCCGAAAAACACAGGAAAGGTGCACGACATTGCCTAAGCTTCGAAACGGCAACAGGTGGAACCGAAGCCCCCGTCCTCTCGACTGCCCGTGCTGCGTTCTACCCGCAGAGCCGCCGCGACCCAACAGGTGGAACCGAAGCCCCCGTCCTCTCGACTGCCCGTGCTGCGTTCTACCCGCAGAGCCGCCGCGACCCAACAGGTGGAACCGAAGCCCCCGTCCTCTCGACTGCCCGTGCTGCGTTCTACCCGCAGAGCCGCCGCGACCCAACAGGTGGAACCGAAGCCCCCGTCCTCTCGACTGCCCGTGCTGCGTTCTACCCGCAGAGCCGCCGCGACCCAACAGGTGGAACCGAAGCCCCCGTCCTCTCGACTGCCCGTGCTGCGTTCTACCCGCAGAGCCGCCGCGACCCAA